>JAPSGF010000062.1:154997-258582 GCA_035772895.1 Perdix hodgsoniae | reverse complement strand
TTCTTTCTTTCTTTCTTTCTTTCTTTCTTTCTTTCTTTCTTTCTTTCCCAGTGGAGATAAATGCAGATGTGTGTAAGCATAAACAAAGAAACATCACACAGAAAACAACACAGAATCAAAATCTGTTCTCTGTTGTTTAATCGTTACCTGAAAAAAGCCAGGAGAACTTTGTGGAGGGAATGCAGAGTGGAAAGTAAAAGAAAAAAATAAAAAAGGATTGGAATTGTAGAAGAGAAAGCTATCTACTCTTTAGTTCCTACTTATTTGGGCTTTTATGTACAGTTTATATCAACAAGTATTATCAAATCAGAGAAATATTTTCTCCCATCTAAAGATTTCCTCCCAGTAGAAGGAAAGCAGAAGTTTGAGTATTTACTTATGAATAGGATTGCAAAAGGGAGGAACATACCATGTTCAAATTCATATATGAGGCTGCTAACCTGCCTGTGGGAAGTTTGGGGACACAGCTCTGAACTGAGCAGACTAGGATCTGGAGGTGCCAGGATTTTCCAGCCCCAAAGCTCGGACTGGGATTGGATAGGCAGGCAAAGCTGCAATATACTTCTTGCAAGACAGAACATACTTGACTGAGAATAACATTAAAGCTGAGCAGTCAGGTAATATCTGACCTGGTATGAAATCTAGCGCAAAATTGCTTGATACAACAATCCCTTGGGTGAAGTGGAACAGCCAGGGTTACTTTGCACCACTTCCTTTGCACACAATATAGTTTGACATTTTAAAACATATACAGCATTTTCTAAAATCGTATTTTCCATTCCTTGCAGTCAGAGCCTAAGGAATAAAAGATAGCAACCATCTGAGAGGCAACATTAAAGCAGAAATATGCCTCAAATCTCATCCCTCCATGGGATTTATTGAATATAAATAGAGTAGCAGGAACAGTAACCCAGGTGTCCTAAGCACTCCTGTATCATGTTTATTATCTGATGCACATTTATTTATTCCACATAAAACAGAAGCTTTAACAGAAAGAAGGAGAGCATCTTTCAATCTCCCCACAGTAGTTAATCCCAGGTTCAAATCACTTCAGAAAGATGAGGAAAAGGAAATCTTCCCCATCGCCACTATCATGTCTGTGTTATAATTAGGAGGTAAATGATTAAAATAGGAGTAAGAGAGAGAGAGATGTCATCACTTCTAGAGATGCTTCATGTGAAGCCCAGTAAAATAAGCAGCACTGGAGCATGCTAATAAATCATTTACAGAAGTAAACAAGATAATCTCTGAATCTTGCTCAGACTTTTGGGCATTTAGGAAGCTTTACTGTCCCAGAATTCAGTGCATGTCCCGTTTAGACATCACCAGTGTGCAGCAGCAGTAAAACGAGACAGTGTGTTTTGGACCAAATCATCTGAAGCAACAGTGAGGTGGGTTGTCATCTTCAGCTGCTTTGGGTTCTAAAGAACCCAACATCTGGAAGAGTACATAGAATACAGCCACTGCCCCCTGCAGCCCCAGAGAGGACTGGCATTTCCCCTTTAGCAGTGCAAAATTGCACTGTACATTTTTTGCTGTCATGGCTACCTTTTAGCACTGTATGTTGAGTGTTTGTGTATGAAAGGGTGGATATTTTATACTGTACCAGACAAATCCCTAGTGTAAAGTCTGCCAAAACCAATAAAGTTTCACCATGGAGAAATTTGACCTACTACTATAATTCAAGGAGTTTCAGAACTATAAAAAAGAATAGAAGAATGTGGTCACTGCTTAAAGGATGGTGTAAGTATTATTTTTCCAGAGTAATTTTTTTTTTTTTTTTTTAACACCCAGGAGAGTCGCACTCACATAAGTGCTGTCTCATATATTTTGAAGCATAAAAGGTGGCTGTCTCCTACTTAAATGAATGAAAACAATGATCCTTTCTAATCAGATTTTAAAGGAGAGCACTAATCAGCAATATTTTAGTGAGGAACTGTAGCCAGATAATTCATATCCTGTGATACCTTCACCTTCCCATTTGTCTTCTCACTGTCATTGTTCACATGGTTATTTAGCTGATTAGATGCTGAAATGTTGGGCTGGCATTTATTCAAGCTATGTAAGCAGTTTTATGCAGACCAAGGGAAAACACCTAAACAGTATCAAAGTGAAGAGCAGATGTCTGCAGTTTATTTTTCCTGATTGAATTTTAATAGAATTTCCATGAGGTCCTTTTCATGTTCAAGTTATCACATTAGGGAACTTGGGCTCTTGGTGGAGAGTGACAGACACTTGAGAAATTTGTCCGATGTTTGCAGAGGACGAAGATTCCAGATCCAAGCACAATGGAGAATGGAGTAGTGTACATTCTTCCAATATAAAAAGATACGGTAGATTGTTTTTCTGTAAAGTTCACGGCTGGCAGCATTATCTAATACCTAAACTGATGCAGCACATTCCGTTTCTGCATTAAGCCCATTTTTTTTTAAAGATTATTTTAGGGCTAATATTTTGGCTTTGCTTGCAGGAAAATTGTAATGTCATTTATTACACCAATCACAATTCTGATAGCATGAGGACACAAGCTGTCTTCCCCCTTTCTAACACTTCTTGCAGTATTTTTCCAAGGCTTTAGAAGAGACAAACTCTTATCACCCTCTCTGGTCTCAAGTATTGGAAAGTAGACTGAGAGGTCAGGACTGCATGAATGGTTTTGTCATTCTCTGGAGAATCGTGTTACCTACCAATAGTAAAGGAAGGTTTTACTTCACTCTTCAGCTTCACATCCACTCTTCCTCCTTTGAGAACAAGCAAGTATTACAGACCTGAAAGATGGCTGCTCTCCTGGCTGCTCCAGCAATTACTAAAGTAGTCTTGGTGTCTGGAGCCTTTCAAAGGCAGTATGTCAAACAAAATTTTACTCTCCAGGTTAGAAGTTAAACTCATAAGTACAAACCGAGCAAGAGCCAAGAGATGCTACCTTTAAAGCAGGCAAAATGCCATCTGTCAGCAATGCTCAGCATCTCCAGGAGGCAATGGCTTCTGGCTCGAGTTGAGTTCAAAGTCCTGTGAGACTCAGAAATTAGAAAGCATCTATATTCTCCTCCTTGTGCTGCCCCGCTGTGTACCACAGAATCTGTCTGGCACCCTGATGCACTGATCCACAGCTGACAGATGTGTACTTCTACAGCATGATCTGTAGCTGTGCAGGATGGGGAAGTTTCATAGTGAAAATCCAATATGAATCAAGGGAAGCAAATATACTGATACAGAAGCATTGTGTATTCCCACAGTAATCTGCTTTCCAGACTACAGAATGCAAGAGAAGACCTTTCTCAGCGGCTCATGTATTATGGGAACCTGTTCTGTCAAATGAGCAATTTTTGAAGAGCTAGTAACTATTTTGCCTCTGGTTTTCATGCAGTACATTAGCCCCAGAATAAACAATTCCCTCTGTACAGTTCCCTTTGTACTACTGTGGAAGCAGACCCAAAATAAGTACAGGTTTCACAATCTCTCTTGTTCAAGAAATAATTCATACAAGTAGATTACAAAACTACCTCTAAGTTTCCTATACCTTATCTCCTTCTTTAGCCTACTGCTGTCAGAAGATGTCATAGCCACATCTTTGCCTGCACATGCAGGGCAGTTTACATCCCTCCTCTCCAAACCATCATGTTCTGCCCCCTGTGACTGCTCTTCATGGAAAGTACTTCTAGGGATTCATAAGAATGACCTGGGACATCACTCAGAATGTCTGAAATGATGCAGCTGAAGCTACTCAGGTAGCTATTGGTCAAAGCTACACAATGGGAAACACTATAATTATAGGTGACTTTTCAACTCACCATTTTCCTTTTCTGCCTTTTTTCCTTTTTCAGTTGTCCTGATCTTTTGCAGGCACATCTGCAATTTCCTATCAATAAGTTCAGAGAGAAAAAAGGAAAAAAGAAAAGTAAAAGAACTAGTATTTGTTTGTTCAGAGTCAAGAACAACTTTTATTCACCCTGTCCCTCATAGAGTCCCTAAAAACACATACTAAGTCAGGTAAAAATCAGAGTAATTAATCAACTTTTCCATTAAAATTTACCAGCTATTCAAGGCATTGCCATTCAAAGTTTTTCCCTCCTCATCTCAGATACAGCTTTTATACTCAAGCACTTGCTCAGGAAAGAGTTTTCACTTTCATTAGTACCTATATGCGTATATATATGAACATATAAATATGAAAATACAGAAGCATCATCATACCTCATCATTGGACCATGTGCATTAGTCATCATGCTTCTTATTCATTTAATAAGTCTTTCCCTAACCATCTGAAAAGTTGTTTTATAACACACTTCCTTCTGACTAACTTACAGGTATTAGGATACAGTGGTAATCAAGAAATTCATGGTTGCAGCTAAATTACACTCAGGTAACAGGGGATGTGCACATTTAAGACTGAACTCTCTTTCAAGCTCCCAGGGAAAGTTTAGTCTTATCCCAAAAAAGCCTAATTCTAGTCAAAAACAGTAGTGAGTGAGAAAAGAATCTTTGCTAAGCACAGTTTGCACATGGGTAACGGCAAAACAAAGAAAGGAACTCGCCTGAGATCACACAGGAAGACAGACACAGAGCTGGTAATTGAACTCAAATGTTCTGAATCATTGCCCATTCAGTATAATATTTT
This sequence comes from Perdix hodgsoniae, assembly GCA_035772895.1. Lineage (NCBI taxonomy): Eukaryota > Metazoa > Chordata > Aves > Galliformes > Phasianidae > Perdix > Perdix hodgsoniae. The sequence goes on along the minus strand of JAPSGF010000062.1, from coordinate 253,964 downwards.
TTTTTCCATTCTGTGCTGTCTTTAATTCTTTTCACTTAATTTAGACATTATGGTAACAGCTGCCTTACCAGCAATCTAAAATGGATGGAAAGTAAGTGTCAAAGACTTCATGGACAAGTCAGCAAAACTGAAGAGATTTCACTTTCTCCAGAGTATAAACTGATTTGTCTGCTATCTTCATCATAAATACACAACACTGCTTCAATAGCTTCCTTATTCCCTTCTATAGAGATCATTTTTGTAAATTATAGTGATACTGTGAAACACAGTCTGCTGCTGAATTAAAGATTAAGCCAAAACTAAGCCTTTAGATAGTCTGAATATGTGTATCATTCAAGAATCTTGTTTATTATCAAGGTAATTCTACTTTTCAATGCCCATAAAGATTAAAAATAAAGTTGTCAGAGCAATGAGATTACTGTAAATTATATTCCTAGAAGGGATGAGTCTGAAGTGTCATTACCAGAACAGCCTGCCTCAATTTTTTTGAAAAATTTTGTGTTATAAAATAGGGTGATCCAAGTACACTTAATACAGCTCAATTTCACCTAATGTTTTCCTTTGTATATTTAAGAGTTGGCAACACATACTCTTTCCCACACTTTCTTCATTAACAGTAGAGAGGGATGGATTTTTCTTCTACATCTCCCAGCCCAGATGAAGCCAAACACAGGAGTGGGACTGCAGAGAGAGGAAAGGAACAAATAGCCCCACAAATCCACAAAAAGATTTCTTCTGCCTGTTGTGTGCAGAACACTAACCTTAAAAAACATCTGGTTAAGGAAACAGTTTATTGCCCTGGCAGGAGGCAGGAAAATATATCTCACTGCTATCCACTACATACACTGGCCTTCCCAGCAAGGGAGGTCATACAGACTTCCCTAGCTTGGAGAAGAAGGAACTCAGCCTCTGGCCACATATCAATGGGGCAGCATGATCTTCTGTTCTGCAACTGGTTGCTACAATTGGATACTCACATGTAAATTAGTAACTTCACTGACAGTGAATCACATACAAACCAGATATCTCAAATATGTCAACATAAACTTGTACTGAAATTTCTTCTTTCTCCATTAAGCAGAAGAGGACTTTTTGGTGGCTTGCTTGCTCAGATGAGAAGATATGTCAAACTGATGAATTACAAGTCCAGCCACTTTTTCACTGTTAGAAATTTATGTGTCACATCCACTAGGATTTACAGAGAAACAGCTAAGCTATCATGTTAATTCCTAAAAGGAAAAACAATAAACAGCAAACTTTTTTTTTGTATGAAAAATGCAATTAGTTACTCAAAATTTAGAATGGAAAAATACCTCTAGATCCTCTGTACAAAAATACATAAACATATACTTTTGACCAGCAAAGTGTTATGCTAATATTCTCTAGGAAGGCAATGGAAAAAGGTCTAATGTATTCCATGAGCTCTCCAGTGGTCTTTCCAAATGAATCAGCTGCTAAGGAAATCACACCTATAGCAGTTTAAGAGCAGACAAACGATTTTAAAACGTGAAACAGCCACAAGAATTTATACAATGAAAAAAGAAACATGAAGTAGAAACCCTATTAAGTTGTTAAGTGAAATAATAAGAATAGATGTCAAAAGCCTAACATTGTTATGGAAGACTGATGTCCTCAAAACACCATAAATTCAACCAAAAGTCATGGTCAAGAACATAGTATAGTGGAGCCTGGATCTGTGATGTTTCATCCCAGCCTGCCTGCCCTCATCAGCCCCTCTCTTTGCTATGCAAATATCAGCATTACTGCAGCATGAGGGTCAGCTATTCATAGGCTGACTTGCCTGCATTATTTTGGTTAGTATATATTCCTTGCAGCCCTTGTGTTGCTTGCACTTCTCTAACATTGATTTTAATGGTTGTGAATACCTACATAAAGGTTATTTTCGTACAAGGCCATTTAAAACCTTTCAGGCCAATCAGCACCATTGAGATGTCACAATTTACAGGCCCACAGGAGATAAAAAGGTTTGAGCACCTCGATCTGAGGCAAGAAATTGAAAGATTTTATCTTAGTCTAAATAAGAAACAAACCCTGCCACACTGGTAATTATTTCTAACTCTTGGTCATCTCCTATAAAAGCATTCTTTGTGTTTCAGAGACCTAGAAATGCAGCTGTGCTACCCCCCCCCTCTGAGAAGGAAAATAAGGTCCTGATCCACTTTCAGAACTTAAAGACAGCTGCCCTACCATCATTGCTCAGAGGTCACAAATCAGAAACAGAAATGTGTGGACCGAAAACCTCAGGAACAGACCACCAAGAAAAGGGCAGGTTCAGCCCCCATCCTTGTCCCATCTTGAAATAATAATTGTAAGATGCTATCCAGCCTCAAAATAATGTTGAATAAATGTTGTGGCAAATGTTTCTGTTCTCCAATAAAATTAAGCTTAAAAACTGCCATAACTTTCTTGTGAAGATACTGAGTATTTCAGTAGGACAACATTTGTTAAAGGTCAAACCATTTTGTCTGCCATTTAAAAAAAACTTCTTTTGGTTCTGACTGACACTTGTCTCATTATTTACCTGTAGTGTTGTGTGGGTCTTTCACTGTTTTGTTTGTTTGTTTAATATTCCTCAAATTAACCCTGATGAAGTATTTTAAAACTTCTTATTTAATAGAATAAGAAACCTTCCACCCGAAAAAGAAATCATTTCAGGTCAATGTGAATGGGATTTCAGTCAGTGAACTGAAAAATCAATTATTCCAACAGTCACCGCTGTGAGGAACTCAAGGTCAATGTGAGACCAAGAGGCAAATTGGGAAAGAAGAGCTGACTGATCCTGCCATAACACTTTTCAATATAGTGCCACTCATCTTTTTCCAACATGTTCGCTATTAAGATTTCCAGCTGTCACATCTCTTGCTCAAATCTTGCTAAGGTTTATGGAAAGCGGGGAATGAAAAAATAAAATAAAATCACTCAAGGAAGAGGAAAGTTCCACTTTTTCAGCTGGAAACTGAGAAAGATGTAAATATATTTTTATAATTTGGTTAAAGTAGAATACATTTAGAGAAATCATCCTATTAATGCCCCCTCCAAACCCTGGTAGAGCTTGCAGGGGAGGAGGGATAATAAAATACTTTTCCTAGAATCAAGATACAAATGCTAGGACCATAGAAGTCCCAGTCATTATTTTCTCTGATTCTTAAAATACCAATTCATTTCTTATTTCAGTACCTTTATTTACAATCTCTGCTTACTCCGAAATCAATATTTTATTCTCTAAACCCTACAATTTTATCCATACTTAAATACTTCTTCAGATGTTTAACCTTCCCCTACTTCTTTTTTGTTTTTTTTTTAATCTTTTTTACTATGACTGGCTTGGAAAGCATTTAGAAGATATAATGCATAGTCTCAAGATGCTTGATATGTATTTGAATTGAATTATAAATAGAAACTGCAGAAAGACAGAAGATTTGCTAACTTGTGAGTTCTCTCAACAGTAACACAGAGCAAATCCAGTTTTTTGGGGGTTAAAATATGTCAAGATACAGGCATAGATCCTGATTTTGTTAATTAACGAGATCTTCAGCTTCCTCCTCTTTCTCCACACACACGCAAATGAAAGTAGCAACAACCCCCATCAAACTTAAAATTCCATCTTTCACACAACAGGTAACCTAGTTCTTTGTGCACCTACATATTTTGCTACCAAAAATATTTTGATAGTTGAGAAAGAAAAATCTACTTTTAATTTTATTTTCTCACTTCTTTATTGATGTTTTTCTTTACGGCAAAAGTAAATTGTCTTGAGTATATCTGAAGTAAACTGGGAAAACATAGGCATTTGTGCCTGCAAAGTAGTAGGATCACACAAAAGTTGCCATTTGGGTATGGGGGATAAATATATGCTTAGCCTTACATTTTATTTCCTTTTCGGATGATATTACAACTTGTTTAACTGGAGACATCCTGTAGCAACATTTTTAACTGGTCCATGAGGTCCTGCTAAAGATAAACAATTTCATATTCCAGTACAAAATTTAAGTGATCCAGTTCTCATAGAGAACATTAGTGACAGCAATACTTTCAGTTTCCAGGTTTTAACTAAGTTTTGGATACTGATTGAGGGAAAAAATAAAAATAAAAATCTAAGGCTATTGAACAATCTTTATTGAAAAGGAAAATGAACAGAAATTTTCATTTAAGTGAGGATCAATGCCATTTGCCTTTAAGCAACACTACTTAAAAGTCACTGTGTTCCCTGAAAATAATGTGTTTATGTTTGGTACAATTCCAAGATGTGCTATAACTACAAATAAATTAAAAAAAAATGAGAACTACTTCTCATTCTTTCTACTTTATTTACTTCTGTATTTGTATGCACTCTGTGTATCTTCTGTTTCATTATTCTCTGCATTTCTGTGACTCTTCCTCACTGCAACCACAGAGAGAAAATCGTGAATGTAAAGCCCCAAAAATATTCAGAGCAATCATAGAGTAGAAATTCTATCAGACACTACATTTAAAACTTTTTTTTTTTTTTAATAAATGAATATATTTCATGTTGATAGTGTCCCTTTAAATCTTTCTACCCTGATAATCTCTGATTACTGTATGCATAAGTACCAGGCTGAACTTTTCAAAGCAAAATCCCATTTACTTATTTTTTGCAAAGCTTTGCAGCATACGTTTTTAGTTTTTTTCCACTGATGTTGAGTTCAGGATTTATATGACATTTCTAAGTTGTGAAAGTGATTTGATTTTCCTCTTCAAACACCCCAGGTACCTTGTCTTCTTTAAAACATTCTGTTTCATACCCAGTTCTGCAAAGATATTTCAGCACAGGCTTAATCCTCCGGCAAATCAAGTCCATAAACACATTAAGTTAATACAAATATATGCCTTAAAGCTAGCACCTAAATGTGTGACCATTCTATCTCCTCTTGACTTCAAAAGACTAGCAATCCAGGTATTTTCAGAAAGGCTTCATATTTCACTCAATAAAAAAAAAAAATAGTATTTATATTTCTGTGATCTTTCAGATCCCATAAAAATCGGCTCATATTAAAATAAATTTTAAAAAAATAAAAGTTTTGTTTTTTTTTTCATTTCATTTGAATGAATAATCTTCATATTGAAAACTGTGGAACCCCAAGGTATCCCAGTTTAATATATTTGGATTCATCATCCTTAGTAATGCAGGTTGAGAACTTTTCCAACAGAGTCCTGCTCTGCTGAAAAACACTACTACATGGCTGAAAAATGCTGCTATTGGAAGTCCCGTTCCACTGCACAGCCTGCCCCGTGCCTGTGGGACTGTGATGAGGACGGAGCACAGAAAGAGGAGTGAGAAGCGCCTGCCAAGGTTGGTGATGGCAGGCAGGATGGAGAGATAAAATTAACAAACATTTTGGGAACCAGTTACATTTCCGGCAGCCAGCTGGACTGTTCTGCCCATGGCACTGCTCTAGTTCCAGTGAAGCAGAACACGATAGTGTTAATTTCCTAATTCTTTTTTTCTTTGCTTTGTCAAGATCACTGAAACATCCTCAGCACTAAGTTTTCTTTGAAACTCTGACCACGGTGTTCTTCAGTTTCTGTTGAAATTTTTCCATTGTTACAGCAAAGCCATTAGCATTACTTAACTGGAGATTCAATTGAGCTGCATTCATACAACTTTTTTGCACATGAACAATTAACATTCTTTGATAAAACACAGAGTTTTGGAATGTGCATTTGTAGATTTATAATTTTTTTCAGGTCCTAGCAATTAAAATTTCTATGGGGGGCTATTTTGTTTATTTGTTTGCAGTTTGTTCTTGTTTTTTTCCTGAGGATTAGCAATAAATTATCACTACTGTTTACGGTGTCCAGAATAGCTGAGGGTGGATGGAATTCTCATTTAGGATAGGCTATTTAATATTTATATTTCAGGATCCATGTGCAAGTCCCTGCTCTTGTTTACAGAACACTTTTGTAAAGTACATGCTTATATGTCTTGCTGAATGGTGGCCAATAGAGCTAAATGTGGTCTGGCATTTGGAAACACTGCAATTGCAGACCTTCTCACAGTTAATAATATGGGAAAAAAACTGAGTAGAATACTTTATGGCACTGTGGTTTATTGTATGTTGACATTTTGTGCTGACTGTATTTATATTACATTAGCATAAAAATCATGCCACTAATGATATTCAGTACGCTTTTGGAACCACTAATGATGAATTTTAAGGAGGAAAAAAAAAACGATCTATGTTAAAAAAATAATATTACATTGTTCATATTTTTATATGTGGTGTTATAAAGGTAACTTGACCTATTTTCAGGCCCTGTATAAAGCATTGTCTAAAACAATCTATGTTAGTGAAATTATCTGGCAATGCCCGTTCTGTGATTATTGTTCCTGCAGTACAGCTGGAAGCTCAGAAATTCAGCAATCATCATCAGATTAACCACTATTAACCATCATAAGCTGCAGTTCTGGGAGCCTATAGCTAGTCCTGCTGACTTCATCTTGTCTTTACCTCTGCAATAGAAAGGTTTCATAATTTGTAGCATACTTGCTCCCCATTAAGCAGATGGCAAAGTATCCATTAGATGCTTGCACCACCTTTCCTGGGATGAAAGATTATTTCTTGATCTTCCTTGAAGAAAAGTCACAACATTTTCAGATTGGTCAGTGAATCAGACTGCAATGAAATTACTGCTCTTTTGCTAGATATGAATCATTCATTCTAGATTAGAAAAGTTCTGTTTATTTCACTTTACGTTGTTTAGTTTATCATGCATTTCTTGACTTTTATGTTACTCTGATATTTTTGCAAAGTATTCCAAAAGTCAGTATTTGCCATTTAATTATGCTTCCTGTGTACTAATATGAAAAGATAGATTAGCAGAAAAATTATTTTTCTAAAAAAGAAATATGAGGGGAATTTTAAAAAAATCCACCTTAAAGTGAAACATATTTTATACCTTCTATAGATATAAAACTCTTATTATCATAGGTTAAGAGAGTAAATTCACAGTTTCTGAGAAAAAATTAAAGGAGCTATCATTTTTAGCTTTTAATTTAAAATATGCAAAGAATTTAAATAAGATTTAAAGTGCTTTGATTTTTTTTTTCTAAATATTAAATTTAATGAAAAAAATGCACATGGAGTTGTAAGAGGTTCCCAGCAGATCTTTAGCATATAATGAAGCAAGAGCATATATTTTTAAGTCCCCTAGACCAGTGCAGTGCTTATTGCTCCATTTGTTGAGCAGGATTTCACATTCTGAGCTATTTGGAAAAAAAAAAAACTTAGTTTGAGTCATAATCACTTGAAAAAACAAACAGTTTCTTAGTACTTTTATCCTTTAGTCACAGAAGCAGCATTTTTTTATACACCTACTTAGGGATACATAGATTTACAGACTTCTGTAGCAGCCCAGATTAAAGGCTCCACCCTCATGAACTCTGTGCCTGTATACCTTCAAATGACTACACAGAAATTGCCTTGTTTGCAGAGATCTGCCTACTGACTATGAACAAGTTCACTGGCATTTACTTTGATCAACAGAAGCTACATCTAGGTTTGGATTTCCCTAAACTTCAAGTGGAAAGGGGGATGCATGATATATGGTGTTATATTTTTAGGATCCTTCCAACTTTTGTCCAGTGCTAGAACTAGACAGACATTTTGTCTGATCCTGGCATCTTAGACTCAACACTTACCTAACTTACATACAAAAAGTTGTACTTAAGTATGAAACGTAAGATATTTCCCCTAAGTGTTTCGGAATAAAGTCTCCATATATTTCAATTAAGAATACACCAGAATATAATCAGAATAGCTGAGGCACAGATAAACATGACTACTGAGGATCAAATTACAAAACTTCATTAAAATTCATAGGCAGAGGCATCCCAGCATCAGCCTGCCTTTTCTCTCATATTTACATCGAACAGTTTGAAACGGAGACTGAATAACGAGGTTTCATTCTGTAACATTATGTAATTCATGAAAGGATTTATTCCACTCATACTACACCCTGAGAGAACCCCCCACCCAAAATACAATTACATAAAAAATGTTATTAAAAACAGAAAAATTTTGAATACAACTCCTAAAGTCCACTGAAAAGAATTGTTACAGCCCCAAAGTGATCCAGCTGCATTTTTGAAAGTCATCTTTAAAAACCTTCTGAAGTCTTCTTAGCTTCTGAGCTAAACAGCCATCTAAGCATGCCTCTGGAACTTTTAATACTGAGCCAAAATCTTCTCTATTGCATGTGCAGCTGTCCTGTCTATTTTTGCATGCCCTAACCCTGCTAAGATCTGTAGCTGTCTTTTATGAACACCAAAATTGCTTTAATGCTGCAATGCCCTAAGATGCGCCTTTTTCAGGTAATCTCAGTCCATCAATCTGTCCAAAACTGGTACATCATCCCCCAGTCAGTAGTTTACTTTCTGACAGTAATGGGCAATAAAATAATGCAATGAAATATTTTCATATGAGAAGCCTAATTCAGTATAGGTTAATAAAGTCTGGGCAATTCATCATGGCACATTATTTATCCACAGTAACTTGCCAGGTAGATGTGTGAAATCTCAGTGGAGTGTGTTGAAATTTATGTTCTGAGTACCCTATGGCTTTCTTATTTATATATTTAGCTACAAAGAACAATTTACTTTCCCTGTGGCAATTGAATAATAACTATCAGTTGTAAGATTTGCTTGATCTCTTGTTCAAAGTGCGTGGATGACTGCTAATTCTTAGGATGCAGAACAGAGGAGAACTCTTTAAGTGCTACTTTTTAAAGTGATATCAATTCTGTTGAAAGTGCTGAAATGGTTAAAAATAGTTTGGGAATTAAAGAACATTTGGATACTGATCTAAAGATTCTCTATATGTAAATTAAAAAACTACCTAGAACAATTTTGAAAACTACTTAATTTAAACCTGTATAGGTAACGTGCTAAGATAAGCCCCAATAGTTTGAAGAATGGCTAATGAAAATTTATGAGAAATGATCACAGAATGTTGTAAATGAAAATTTGTTAATTAACTGCATGAGAAGACAGCATCATAATGCACTTCAAGGTGTTTTCCACAAACTTCATTACTGATAGCAAGGACTGAATGCAAGAAAAGAGGTTATCTCCCCTCTCCTGTAATCAAAGAATCTCTAGTGCTGGCAACACAATGTGACGCCTGTCTGCGAGCAAAATGCTGTCTCCCTGGAAACCGCTGGAATGTGCCACTTCATCTCATCTCAAAATGAGAGATAAGAAACAAAAAGTGTGAAATCCTTTGCTGTGGAGGTTAGCATTTTACTAACAAACACCTGGGGTTTGATGTTTTGCAGTACCTGAGACACATAACTTTTAATTGTTGCAAGACATTGAGTGTCATTTACAATTGCACCTGACATGACAGAGGTCCTCCTTTGACTGTTCTTTTCCTGTCTCATGTAATCAAAACAAAATTTTAAATACCTCCTTTGCATAATTTCATAATTAACCCTCTCTTTGCTAAATATCACATTAACACTTCCCTGGAAGAAAACTTAACATATTTATTCAACACCACCACTGGGACCTTATCTGAGTATTATGTACATGCTAGGCATAGATATGGGTATTCACATTAATAATTTCAGATAGGCATACATTCTAAGCCAAAGCTATAGGAAAAGGACATTGCTTCAGTAATGAACCATCCAGGGTGTATCACAAGAATCACAAGTAAAACTTTTTTTCTATTAGAGCTGCTCTGGATTCTCTGAACTGAAAAAGTATTAAGGCTTGGCCGGGAGCCTCTTGGTCTCCACAAGAATATCGGTTCAGACACAGGTGAAATTTCTGATCACAATGAGAGAGAGAAAAGAGATGGGCAGTGAAGAGAGTGAGTTTGTGGTGGGGCAGTAACAGCTATGTGTAGGCTGATCCCTACAGTTGAATGACTCTTTTCCCTTTACATGATCCAGATTTGTGCAAGGCAGTAGCGGAGGCAATATCTAAACTGTCCTTGGATTTCTTGAACAAGTCAACTTGCAATGAGAAGAAAGCAACATGAACATCAAGCTCTTGGTTACCTGGGTTGATCATACTCATTTTCTCTCAGAAAAGCAACCTGCTTCAAAAGCCTTTGATGTCCTAGTGGTTTTGGGCGGGAAGGAAATTAAGTTCTCCAAAAGCCTCATGAGATACAAGACACCATTGTATGTAGCCCACCAGCTTGCTTAGTTGGAAGCAAAGTTTACTGACAAGAACATACTCCCCACATAGCCTACTTAGCATGAACACAGTTGTGCAGTGAATAAAATACAACAATTTCTCTTTCCTAGAGTTTTTAGGTGAATACTGAACAATGGAGGACTGCAGAAAGAGTGTTTGAACACCATATTTGAGAACTGGATTACATACTTGCATTCTCTCACATAATACTAAAGCAATGCTGGGTAAGCCTGTTCACAACCACACACAAATGACAGCTTCTCTGTCCTTCATCTTTGTTCTTCATCAAGCCTTTGAGTTATGATTTTGCTCCACAGAAGTGCTGTAGCAGTCAGAAAATACTGAGATATAAAAAGTTACTCAAAATAAAAACAACCAATAATTGAATCTTAAAAATTCAACACTGGAAAGCCTCCCAGAATTGAATTTTTCAATCATGAAGAATCCAAGCTTTCGTATCTCTGTAACACAATAATATCAAAGCCACTTTTTATAGCTTTTATGAAATTTGGCTGATTAATAGCTGAAAAGCACTCAACCTTTAAATAAATAACTGGCATTTTTCTTTAGGGGGAAATCTAAATGACCTGTCATATAATGGGCACAGGTCAAACATTAAGCAGTGAGGTTATTAACAGCAAATCCATATTTATTTAAAGATCACTTACAGTCTGATAAATTGGAACCATTTGAAACAAAACAAAGCAAAATGTGATCACGAAATTAAAGAAATTTTTATCTGCACTACAACTCAGTTTTTAACAATATGCTCTCAGAGTTGTAATGTTACAAAATTAATTAATGCTTAATATCATTTCAAAAGGCAAGTTTGCAGTTCCTTCAGCATGCAATTACATATGTAATTAAGATAATATCCTCTTTCTAATCTTGACAGGGAACATATTCATAGCACAGCACTTAGGATGAGGTTAGCTGTACAAAAGCAAGGAAGAAAAAAAAAGATGGAAAATGAAGAGAAAATGAAAAGCCTGGCTAAAATGCTCTCAGAAAGAATAATATATTTGTTACATTTTGTTGCTTAAATGTATTAGCAGAAATTTTACAGTACCATTGGTCAGTAAAGTATTCAGTTGGTCAGTTAGTATTCAGAATGAGGAGTAGTCATAAACAAAGACAAAACAAAAACAAGTGAAATACTAGGTCTTGTGTTGTAGAATGGTTCAGGGAGCAGGGCCATGGCTCCCTGGAAGAACTGTACAAGCTGGGGCACAGCAGCTCTGAGTGCATAGCAATGGAATAATACCAGATGTGGTGATGAACTGATCTTGAGCTAAGTAGCAAACAACGTAAGCGGAACTGTCTTCAGGTGGAATCAGAAAGCAAGATGTATGCTTGGGCGGGGTGTGCTACTGTCTAACTGCAAGGCTTTGCCAATGAGAAAAGGACAAGAGGACAAGTGGACATAAACAACCCAAGTACTGTATAAGCAAGTTATCTGTGCAATATAGTTGAAGCTTATTCACTCACTTTGAGTCGGTTGTGCTTCCCCGCGCCGGGTAGCAATGTGGTACTGGTAGGTTCTCTCCCTGCAGTCTTGATCCTGAAACAAGTGATATTATTTTAAATTCTTGCATAAAAGACTTTTATCTAATCATTCCCAAACTTGAAACTTTTAAACTAAATATTCTCCTATGGATCCTCTTGCCCTCCACATATTTTTTAATTAGCCACAATTTCAGCTTTATTCAACCTTATTGTTATCTTTGCAAGGGAATCTGTAGTTCTGGAGCTTGCAAATACCCTCATTGTTGGGCTATGGAAAGAACAATGAAATGTCTAATCTGACCAAAAACCGACTACTGACATTTTGAAATGCATATAGAGTCTTCATTATATTCCTAAAATAAATTAACTCCGACTTTTCTGAAAACAAAATCTATCAGGGCAGGATATATCCCTACTAAAATAATTAATTTTTTTAATTGGTCATATCATCATGGGTAAAACTTTAATAAATAATAACTCTCTTAGCCAGCTATTTAAAAAGCTGCTGAGAAGATAGTACAAATAAGGATTTGATATACTAAGTAAGCAACCAAAAGAGAAGCAAGTAGTTCATGACAAAAATATGATCAGCACTCAGGTTCTTTCTAGCCCTCTTATCTGTCAATAGTTATATATAAAAACACAGATAAAAAATGCAAGCTTATGGGCAGAATGGTATCATTTCTTGGATCTGAATTAGTTATTGTTTCTGCCTATGAATAACTAAAACAGCTGCAATTATTAACAAATTATTAATAAGCAAATGTTTTCACTGACACTTTAAGAAAGGAGAAGAGAGGAAAGGAAGGGGGAAAAGAAGGGGGAAAGGAAGGGGGAAAAGGAAGGAAGGAGATACTATCTTCTCTCCAACCATCATCCCAGTTGAAGGATTAGTAGGCTGTCCTAAAAGAGCAAATGATTTTGAAACATTTGTAGTTTTTCATGTCTTCAGATTCTAATGTTTCCTAATATAATATGAAATGAATCAGTTCTTAATTTTTTCTATCTTCCAATCACACTGTTGTCCTGTAAGATATTTATCTGAAATACAACCTCAGTTAGAAAGGTGATCCATTGCCATTGGCAACAGAAATGTGATTCTTCATTTCTTTCTTCCTTTTTTTTCCACAGTGCTCTAGGGTTACTTTCATGATTCACAAAAGCCATCCCCAACTATTGCAACTGCCAGAAGAAGAAAGCCTGGCAACTACTGCATTCTTAGGATTTCTATTCTCCATCACATCTCATCATAAACATCTACCTTGTCAGTAAGATTTTAGCAGTTAAAGAGTAGAATAGGTCTTTGTAGCTCTAATGTTACCTCAGTAGGACTCAGAAAAGTGCAGAGGAGTTTGAACACAAACACCTCTGCACAGTACCTTGCACTATGTAATGGATATAATAATGGTAAAAAATTCAATCTTCTTAGACACGTCATCCTGGTACTTGAGATTTAAAACATTGTTTTGGTTAAAACATTCACAATGTCTTCTCCGTGTGCTACCTATGGTTTTCTTGGATGAGTCACTTTCATCTATTACTCTGTACTCCTTCAATGCTGACTTTGCAATAACAGCATTCCTCCCACACAGATTTTCAGGACTGAACACCGATGCCAAAGATCTGATTACCAGCTTATGTCAAGATTTACTAAAACCACAGTATTTTCCCCACCTAAACTGTCAGACATAAGTTGACAGAACTCAGCAAAAATATTAATGCTTAGAAAGTCTGGTGCTCTAACTTCTATATTTCACATAGCTTTTACTAATTCAGACTTTGCTTCTGGCTACACAGTTTGTTATTAAGTTTTTGTAACATAATAGGTCTGTCCTTGTGAATCAGACTTATATGCTAACAGAAACTTTAGTCTGCTTCTTGTTGATAACAATTTTCCTGTGATACGAAGAATTGCTGAGCATTCATGAAGTTAACCTGGAGCCTTTGACAGGTTGAAGAATATTTTGAGATTTGATTAGAAAGGGAAAATGAAAGATAGGAAAGCCAGTTTCGCCGCTGAGATGATTCTCCTTGTGCTCAGAAGTAATCTGTAAAGCAATAAGCTAAGAGAAGCATTGGTACAGGATGTTCTGACAAACAAACTACATTAGCTTATGTTTACTTCTTTTCTGATCCACATGGTACATCCACCACTTTTCAGACAATGCCTATACATTGTAAAATGTCATCTCAGAAAAATATTTGATTCCACCAGAACTCCCTTCCTGAACTATTCTGTGAGGTATGAACAGAAGAGAGATGAATCAGTGGCACTGCTGAAAGAATGCTATGGTTATCACAGCCTTCACGGCTCTTGCACAGGACTTCAGAACATGGTGTACTGAGTGAAAAAGGAGATAGTCGTCTAATGAAGATAAAACAATTCTGCTGGGTTGTAGAAAGAGCAAACTACAATTTTTAGCTCATTGATATAGACCACAATGAATTAATTTGAGAAAGAAATTTCACAGAAATCTTTTCTGTTTTGTCATATACAGAACCTGTCATCCAAACTGCCAACAAATACATTGACATTTAGCTGATTCTCACAGGTTTTAGACTTTAAAACACATCAAAGATTGTGCCAGACTACTGTACATCTTTTAAACTCTACTTCATAATTTGTACAGCTCTGGTTATAGCATGCTCTGAACATCACACACAAGCAAAGCACAAAGAAACTGACACTTACCAGGTTTGACTAACCATAACACTGATATGGAAACTTATGACATTTAATACTAAAAAGCAGAATACTTCAGTTGATCTGAATGCTAATGAGCAAAGTTTTTCCTACACCTTTCCTTTATCTATAGCAAAGGACTAAAAATATACTAAAAATAGTGGCTTAATAGGTAAATAAGCCACATCAATTGGAAAGTTAGTGTTGTAGATGCAGCTATGGAGAGGTGGCAAATAAGATTTACTATTTCCCTTTCTTGTTAGTTATGTGGTTGCTTGACTAAACCTTTTCCTTTTTTCACCCACAGCCAAATAGCATATTAGCTAATTTGAAGTTCGGAATTGTACCTTCAAAATCCAGTAAAGCATACAGAAGTACAGCTTATCATCCTGATCTAGAAATGCATATTGGAAGGCATAATTTAAAATCCCGGAAAATCTCCAGATGAGTCAAGAATAAAGAAAAATGTTTCACCAAGATCCAAGCTATGTTTTGAACAGGATAAGTCATGGTGACCCTCAAAATTATGACAGCCATAAATAGTTCTGCATTGTTTGCCAAAATAATATAACATCTACTCTTTTCGGTTCCTTCTACAGAGCTATTTAGTGCACAAAGGGTTGTGGAAACTCTTGGATGCTGTCCAATCCTTCTAAAATATTCAGACTTCTTGTCAACACTGGCCCCCTCTCCCAAGGCACATAGCCAACAGCTCTGAAGCACGAAGCATAGGCAGACACAGCTAAAAGAAATTCTTTTATCTCCACATTTCAGTGCAACTGCATTAGGGCTAACATTACTTGGTTACACATATACTGATTTTGATTTTTCATCACAAAAGATACCTTAGACAGAGTGACAGGGGAGCAAGAATCCCTTGATGTTCAATGTGTCCTTAAGAAGTATTCTCTCAAAGGATCAAAGAAAAAAAATCAAACAAACCAAAGATCTCAACTTCTCCATATTTGTGGTCCATGAGACTCCTCACTCTGTATTTATTCCCACCTCCCCACTTTTGAAAGTGGGACTTTTGAAAGATAGGGACTGAAAATGTAACTCTCAAAGATTCTTGCGATTATTTGAATGATCAGTTAGTACAGATCTTTGCATTAATTTCATAAGAAATGGACTGAATGTCCAATTTCAAATGGGTGTCATTATTGCATGAGTGATAGACAGAGGTTGAGGATCCAGAGAATCGAAGACTGAGCTGACAATATCCAAATCATGTTCCTCTAAGATTGATAAATAAATAAATAAATAAATAAATGCTTTAAAAAGAAAGATTAAACAATCCCTATTGAAGAATAACTCTTCTACATCCATCTTTTCCTTGCAGACTGGTTCCACAATCCTCCTTCACTGGTAGCTATTTAAACAATACTCCCAACTAAGGGTTAATGCAGATAAACATAATAATCCATAACAAAATATTCTGTTTAATAACCTATTAGTCTCTTTCCTACCTCCTCCTTTCTTTTATTACTTATTTTTCTTTTTGGAGAGAACAGTGAAAAAGCAGCACTGAAATGGATAGCACAATGCTTTAATAGTGTTTATTACTTTAGGTTTACACAATGAGGTATTCATACCTAGTGACTTAATAATGCTGATAGCATCATTAATCTTGGCAAGAAGAAATGGCTAATCTACTTTAGCAGTAAGTTCATTAAAGGTTGAGTCTTTTTTTCTTTTACTCTAGAAGAGGAAGGAAGCCTAGATAAGAGCCTTCCAGAGAGTGTTTGCAAACTATTCCTATAAGCAGGCTAATATGACAATTCACAACTAGGAAGGAAGAGAGCAATGGAAAAATCATAAATATTATAGAACATAGATTAAAAATGTTATTGCTCAGAAGATTGAAGAGTTTTAAATGAAACTGGCTGAGGCAGAATAAAATGGATATTAACAAAAAGTGAGATTCTAGGAGGAGAGTTAATGATGAAGTGCTGTACTGGCAGGAGGCCAATATTGTCCAGATTAGTTTAGTTGAATAGGAAGGATAATGTCAGCTGACATGCTGGCAGGAAGAAAGGCCTAGGAGATGGATAGCAACTTAAAGGCAGGCTGGTCCATCAGTCAGTGGAAAGCTTGTTGCAATGATCAGACTGATTATTCTATCCACTGGGATTTGGAGTACTTCAAAGTAATACAGAATCCACCTGTCAGGGAAACAGTTGGGAAAAAGGCAATCCCATCAATCAAAAAAGCGTATGACTGGTGAAAGACTAAACATATCACTGAGAAACAGAAGGCTGTACTCTCATCAGTGTAACCCTGAAGTGAAACTAGGGCAACTTTAGTGATGTCTTCAGAATTGAATTCAGATTTGCAATGAACCTTATGAATTCAGAGTACATCCATACTGGAATATCCTACCAACTGCATTGGGAAGGCTTTTGTAAAAAAAAAAAAACATGTTGCTCTGCAAATAGAAATTGTAGTCAACTTCTGCCAGAATTTCATCCATAGCCTAAATGTTCAGCCAAGGTAAATGAGCACAATTCCATGATGCCAGCATAGGCTTCAGCCCCTTAATACCTTCCATGGGACTGTGGCAGTATTTGCAGAACTGCAGTCTCTACAAAGCAGATGTTGAAACAGCTTGCAAAACGACTAGAGTAAGTGTAATATAAATATTACTTGCTAATCTTCTAGACTGAAACTGAAAATCCAATCTTGCTGTGCAGTACCATCCTAAGGGGTTTTTATTGCAGGAGGATCCAGAGGGCTTAGACAGATGGGGTCCTATGAGGCCATAGACTTTACAAATATACTAAACCTGATCTCGCCTTGCCAAAGGGCTTTCAGGGAAAGAGATATTATGAAATGGATAGACAGTCCGGAATCTAGACTTGAGTAGGATTTGACTAAATATAACAAGTCCAAACATGAGATAGAGGAATAGTTAGGGGTATGCTGTCTTTACAATAGTGACAAACTTTAGGGTGGATTGAGAGAGAGCAAAATGGTAAGCTGGGGAACTTTCTGGTTTTCAAATTAATTTGAGCACAAGAGGAAGAGCTGCAAGGCAGAAACAGCAGAACATTATCAACCCAGGAATTAAAACCTCAAAGTCCACATCTAAAGAGCATGAGGAAAAGGCAGTGGTCTCTGAGTCCATTCTCTCAAGAAATCTGAACAATATAAAGGCAAAAAAAGGTGACACACTTAATCATTGTTCTACTTGACCAAAGTATTGCAGAGTCACTAGTCACTTCCAATTTGTAATACGATTCATATTTTATTTGATGTTGATAGCATTCTCTTTGTTTTTACTTTCTACTCAAATTCTATGAACACAGTTGAATGAACATCTTATTAGAGAGAGAATATGACAAACTTTTATGCAAAGCAGCTCTTTTCATGAGTTTAGTGGTGGACAAATATGAAAATGGACTGATTTGTTGTCTGTTTCAGTTCCTATTTTAAAAACTGAAATTAACCATTCTGTCTTTTACAGACTCATTTTGTTTTGATATCAACTGTTAAGAGAATTTCAACATGCTAGTTTGTGATTTATTTTTTTGATTTTGATTATCATCATGTTTAAGGTCAACAAGTCACCTCTGCTGTCTCACATAACTACAAGGATATTAACATTTGCAAAGTTTCTTTGAAGCTTAATTCCACTCTGTCATAACTTCACCGATGTCACTTTGACTTAGTAAACAACTACACCAAATGCGTATTTCAGAAAATAAATTCTTCCTAGTTCTTCCTTTTAACTTTCTTCTATTCAAAGGAAAAAATATGTATTTTTAAAAATTGAAATATGTACATAAAATTAAAATCAGTCATGATGCACCCATCTGGAAGATAACAATCACTTTCCCACAAATGTATGTTAAAGATTTGGCTACTAAAATTAACTGATTATGGACTGATATATAACTGAATATTGTAAAACTGATATGATTTTGAACACATCAAAAGGAATGACATTTCCTTAGGTGACAATTATTGTTAAAGCACTGAGTATGAGAACAGCTATGTACAACACAAGCCATCATAAGCCATCAGAAAGTTTGAAACCTTTGGTTCAAGACAAGAAATTAGAAGTGGAAGTCAGTGTCACAATCAACAAGCAACAGCTGCCACACTTAGAGGCTGGAAGGGATTAGTGGGAAATGCAGAAATCAGTGTAACAGCAGCAAAAAGAAATTTTGGAAGCCTGTGAAACACACTGAAAGGTGATGAGATGTTAGTAAGTGAAACCTTTTATTATTTTTTATAATGCTATGGAGGTACTAAGGGATAAATGGGCTTTTAAAACTACCTATGCAATCTATCTGGTGTACTGTATTCCCCAAGAAGGCAATCTGATAAAAACTCCAGAGGTAATTGGAGAACATGTAATTCTATCAAATAAGGATTTCTTTTTAAATTGTCCTAGCAATCATTATGCAGTAGAGGCAATGGACACAATGAATCGGTATTAGGTGCTTTGCTGAGATGCAATGTGAAAGATATCTTCAGTGTAAAGGATAGAACAACCTAAATGAACAGGTCCAAAAATGTCCGATTAAGCTGATCTACTTTTCTCCATTTTTGAATGCATGCCCTTGAATAATTACAGCTATGTTCTGTTAGATTCTAAGAATCAGCAGTTTCAATGGATGTTATTAGTGATGGGTTTGTCCTTTACTGTGGTTGGAAAAAGATAATCTAAAACGAGAACCAGCAGACAAACCCTTGAAATCCTTAATAACCTCAGATTGGGCACTTGCATTTTATGGGGCATCACCTGAATTTGTTTCCTGCTGAAATAATTTTGTTGTCAGTGAAGGAATTGATGTAATAGAAAAGTCCCAAGGGCCTTCTGAGACGCAACAGAAGGTCATTTCTGTTCCTGTAAGCTAACTAACTAATCTGCATGCATTATTCCTCTTTTAATCATCTCCAAACTTTAGTCAGTTTTCAGGTGTCTACAAGTCATTTTTACTCGGATTTACAATGATGTTCTTCGAATGTATAAATTTTACTTTCATTTGACAGAATAAGTAAAGATCACACTTACACTGTTGTCTGACTTTCATATGTATTCTGGAGGAAAAGTAGATTGAAGTTCTGGTGCATCTGTTCCATCCCAAAAGAGATTACACTTGAGAAGTTAATGGCAAGTGTTCATTTATGGGGAGGATATTATGTTGGTTTTTTAAATTGTTTTTCTTGCTTTTACCATCAAATCACGGCGACGCAAAATTTGTGAGAAAGATGTGTCATATTCGCATCTAAAAGATTTTTTCCATATAACACTTGTTTAAAGGCAATTGGCATGCTAATTACATCAAAGGTAGTGGAAAACTCTTGATGCAGCTTTGCTTCCTCCCTGTTGCTACTTATTGTCTATTTATGTTTGATTATTTAATCAGCCAGATTTACACTGATAAGCTGGTAGTGAAAGACTACTTCATTTTCCTGGATTTTCTAATTTTCTATCAACAAAAATTTTGTTTAACATCACGTAAACAAATGAAAGTACTAGCAATAGGTGAAAGCTGGGAACTGCCATGAGGAGTGATTGGCTGTTCACTTTTAGCAAGTCTCCGATCATTTCTACTCCTTGTTATAAGTATCAGAAACAATCAAGAGACCCAACCCATTTCCCTCTGTAGTTCATCTTTGCTTTCCCATACAATGGGTAGGAGAATCTTTAATCTATTCTGTCTTTTGCTTGCACAGGAAAAGAAATGAAGGCCCAATGCTTTTTTTGTATGTGACTACAGGGATGGCACAAGGAGGTAAGATTTATACTTACTGAAGAGCTGTTCAGATTAGTCAAGAACAAAGGACAGCTGAAGTGACTTGCTCAAGGTCAAATGGTAAATTAAAGATAGCACTGAACAGAAAACTCCAACCCTTGCTGTCTTTCCATTAGAGCACTTCTCTCCTAGACTTTCATTTGGATTTAGCCAGAAATAGAGTCACACCTACAGTGGAAGAATATAGCAGCAGCAAATTCAGTGTAGCTGAGAAGCTGCATGTGGCTCTTTCAGCTCCCTCCAAAGAGAAAAGAAAGAATATGATTCAGACCCATCATTCATGATGATCATAATCAGCCTTGAGATGTGGCAATGTGCTAGATGATGCCTTACTGCCACAGATGGATATATTGAGAAAAAAAGCAAATGATTATTTATGACAAGGATCTGATCAATTGAAGGGAGATAACTTGAAATGACTTTTAAAATGCACTTTTTTTTTCCTTTTTTTTTTCCCTTCTTTTCTTTTTTCTCTCTCTGTCTCTTTCTTTCTCTTCTTTCCTCTTTCTCCACTCTTATGCCAGTTCAACAAGCATTTAAACTAAATATTTCAGAATAACTAATTTAATAGTTTATAAGTATAACTGAGATAAAGAGGATTAAAAGTGTAATGATTTATTGGCATTAAACCTGGATTTAAAACATCTAGAATATTTTTAAATGTTATCAGTTATTATAAATTGGTACTTATTAAGCTATGGAGAAAGACAAGGTAAAGTGTAGTTAAGTATTTAAAGTCAGCATATAAAGTAAAGGATAAATACGTCTTTACATTTTCTCAGGATACTTGACTTCACTGTACCACTTTATCACATGCATGATCTTTTCATTGACTGCTACAGAGCAAAGCATTATCCAGGTGCTTTAATGAATAGAGATAAACTAAAAAACATAACAATATTAATGTTAAAATAAAGTTATGACAAAGTCCAAACCTGTAATTTGAACAAGAAAAAATAATTAATGAAAAAACTTCCAAGGAACACCAAATTGTATAATGTTATAAACAATGAAAACAGAATCAAAGTCAATTTTAAAAGAAATTTAATAATGCCAAGTTAGAAAAATGCAACTAAAACAATGCTGTTTTGTTTTTTTTTAATCGTTTTGTTCCTTCATCAGGGGAGGTCACATGGGAAAAAACAGTTGAATTAATGTGAAATCACAAATAGTAAAAAGTAATAAGCACGCAGTAAGCATAATCATATTCATATTGCACAGGTCTACTGTGGAACAATTCTAGTTGTTCCTTCCTACACATGATTATTTTAGAAATCAAGATGCTCATTAATGTAATGTCAATAAATATTCTTATATTTAATATATTTTCCAAATATTTATGCTCTCAATCATAAGGCTAATTTCAGTGAAGAACACTGCCTTTACACTAGGAAAAATGTCAGAAATTAAAAGAATCATATGTCTATGGGGCTTAGTCAGGACGTCCTGCAAGGAGGTTCTCTCTGAAGAGATGTAAGAAAACAAAGTAGAGCCATCAAACATAGAATCAATGATCACACCAGGAAACTGGACCACATAGAACACATAAGAAACTATTAAATGAATGACTATGCAATTCACTTGACAGTGCAATTCACTTAGTTTTTCTCAGCCTCCAATTCACTTGGAAAGCAGAGAAAAACAAAGCCATCAGAAGATTTCCGCAGTCATCCTGCCAGCATGCAGAGTTTTGTGCTAGTACTATCCTGTGTGATAGACTGATTTCTGTTTTATCAGTAAGCACCCTACAGTTCAGCATAGTGAGGAGAATATGTGTCTGGATATTGTGTAAGAGTGAGAAAAAATGAAACAGCTTGTGGAAATATCCTAACCAGTGTCACAAACAGAAATCTCAACACAAAATGATATCCGTTCCCTATGGGACCTCCACAAAATAGAGAAACTCTATCTGTCTATTATCATACAGGGTTTTTAGAGTAAAGTTTAAATAGAAACTAATAATCCAGGTTCAATTACAATAAGTACATGAATGCGATGAGGACTGTTGCATTTAGTTTGGAGATAACTGTAACAATCCTGAAATGAACTTTCTTTATTTAGCTATGTATAATCTAAAACTCATGCAACTCAGTCTGCTTTAAGAATGCAAACACACACAAAAGAAATTTACTCTTTATTTTAGCAACCTTCTATCTGTTCAACCAACACATGGCAGCTAATCTTGTTGATACCTTAGCTCTTCCTAAAATGGATAAGGAATATACACACAATCAAGTTCCATGATCTTGCGAAGGCAGTGATAGCTTCCATCTGGATGGTGTCTGTGGGTGGGGTTAGGACAAAATGTAATGTATTCGTGGGCTATGATATCCTTCCTGTCACATGAACAAGACTGAAAAACTAACTAATGTAAAATTCATTCTTCCATTTGGTGCTACTTCTCCTTTCCAATATATAAGTCTATCTCATTTTTCACTGCATTCAGTTTACACAGAACATGCCCATACAGCGTTATAAATTATGTCCACAAACACTTTTGCCTGTGTTAGCAAAAAACTAAAAGTTTGAATTTTTGCTTATCCTTAGCAGAAATATCTTCACATACAGAGATTGCCTGGTTCAGACAACTAGGTTCACCGTTGGTTCCTTGCATGGGATCAAACTCAACACATGCAACATACTTGTCCTTGACTTCAGCCTGTTTTAAAAGCCTGTTAACAAGATGTTCACCAAGTACATTACATATATAGATATAAATATACAGTGTATAAGTATATAAGGTAATGGCTTGCATTAAAATATACAATTAAATATTCTAGGTTTCGTGGATATTGAGGTGGAAATCCCCAACTGATCTGAATTCGTAAAGCTGAATTAATATTGTTCAAAAGCCATTTTAGTATTTATTCCATCAACATTGTAAGATTACACCACACAAATGAGTTAACCATATAAAGTCAAAGTGTTCAATACATATAGGTGACTCTGAAAGTAATGCCTGTTATTTCCATGGAAACAACAACAAATACAAAGAGCACAATAACACTATGTGAGAAAGCAAGTTCTCAACTACAAAACACTGTTTTTCAATATAGTCACCACCATTAGCTATGCATTTCTGCCACTGATGAACAAGATCGTGCATGATGCTTTCATAAAAATCTCCACCAAGGGAGGTGATCCACTGTCACTGTCGCCACTGCTGAAATGCACTACGCACTGACTCACTGTGCTCACATCCACTCCAAAAATGTTTGGTCTCCATAAATGTTCAGCAAGTGTCAATATATGGGTGCAATTTTTTCTGCATAGAGGAATTCAGTTCCACAGCTTTCCTTCGTACAGACTGCCTCTCTGCTGCTCAGTAACAAAATGTAATGGAATATTGTCAGGAAGCTTCAAACTCCACTGCCACACCACCAGCATCTTTGTCCGTTGTCATGGGTCAACATAATATAATAGGAGGCATTCCTTTCAGAGCAGTGGTCATAAACATGCACTCTAATTTTATGATTTCCTTTCTACTTTTTAATCAGATGTAAAAGCATGACATATTTACAAAAATAAGGTGCAATTTTGAGTATTTCAGTTTTGAAGGTGTTCCAGAGATATTGTTTTTAAAGATCTAATCCAATTTACTGTACCTAGTATTGAATATGTGCAAAGGATGAGGCCTCCAAATCATCAGTCAGTGTAAATGTAGGTCATAATTTTTAAATTGCATTCCTTGTTATGTCTATTTACAGAGTACTGACCAGATATGATGACTGTTCATCTGTATTACTGCTTAAATGTCAATATTTAACATGTTTCTAGGAACTGAATCATTTGATTGTGTTCTTATGTCAGATTGATTGCTTTCCTTTATTTTACTTTTAATACTCTCTTTGATAGACTATACTACTATAGTAATAACCCTGAAAAGTCTCAAAAGGTACCACACAAGAAAAATAAATGTTTTGAGATGGCATTATAAAGAATGGGACATGCAATGCATCTCAGGTCTCTACTTTGAATTTTTTTTGTTTTAAAAAAATATATTGTAATGGAAAATAAAACTTGCTGTGTAAATATCTGCTAGCAAATGCTATTCTGCAATTTTGCTCTTAAATTATTTAAAAAGAAATAGGCCTTCCTATTCAACTGTCAGATGATATTCTTCTTCCTGTAATACAGATGGAATTGTTTGTATAAAGAAAACAAAGCACACTAGTTCATTCTAATAGCTGTGGTACAGTATGCTTTTTTAGATTTGCTTTGACATTTATTTAAACTAGAGGATACGTGTGGAATTACCAATCATTTTTTGCCTAACTCATATTTCAAAAGGTTATTTAAGAGTGATGAATTGACCAAAGGAGTGAAAGGAAGAAATTACTGAGAAAGAAAAGCAAAGAAGAGAAGTGCATAGAGTTCTAAGTTCCTTTCCATAACTGAACAAAATCTTACATTTGATATTCATCCAAAGTTATCACTGTTAAAGTTAGCCATGACATCAATTATTTGCAACTGATTAAAATGAAATCATCACATTCTAAATATATTAAGTATCACAGTGATTAGTCTTTTTTTTTCTTTCTTTTTCTTTTTTTTTTTTTTTCTTTTTTTTTCTTTTCCATTTCTGAGATTGAAATAAGGAGTCTTCTCAACTTTGGCAACAGGATTGACACCTCACTTAATGCAAAAACCAAAAAATATTGCCACTGAGCAAGAAATGCGAGTATTAGTTCATCTATGGCAGGATGTACATTTCACAAAAATCAAAAACAGTAATTTAAATTAGTGTAAACTTCAATGCAGTAGAACAAGTTCAGAGAGGAGAATATTGATTTGGGAACTAAATTGTTCTAGAGTAGTTAGAAAAACTTTCTTAATATCTAAATTCAATCTCTAAGTAAGACTGAGCAGAAACCCTGGTTTTAGAGCATAATGCCATTGGATAGAGCAAGACTTCAATTCCACAGAACTGCACATAAACTGGAAGGAAGGATAATTCTTTCTGCGATGCTCCATTCACAAGCCAAAGCATTACAGAAAAGTGAGCTATGAAGTGGAGTATTAAGGAACAAACGCAATTTTCAAATGAAGTAAATGTACAAGACAGGAAAAGCAGTGATGGCTGAAATGTTAACCTTAACTCTGCTCTTTTTTCTTAAGCTACTCATCTTCCATAAACGTATTAGCCAAAATGAAGAGGTACCCTAGTGAATGGAACAGACAAGTCAATAGAGGCTATTTTGCTGGAAAAGCATTGATAAAAAGTGACAGTCTTCTTTTTGCAAGCACTGCTAAAGAATTATGTTGTATAACTTCATTTTAGTTTCTGGTTACAGAAATATGGTGCCATTTTTTTGCACAGATTTGAATTACAGAACAATCGCAATTATTCTAAATGCCCACAGATAGAAATTTGAAATGATGTTAGATCCTTGTAAAATCCACAAAAGGAATAATGGGTTAAGAAAATCAGTACAATGTTGTAAGTACAATGATGAAATAAATAAATAAATAAATAAATAAATAAATAAACACGTGGCAGATCCAATTACAAACTTCTATTGATATTGTATGTCTGTGAAAAATAGCAATAGAAACTCCATCAATTGTTTCACCTTTTTTTTTAAATTATTATTATATTTTTACTTCATTGAATATTCAAATTGTACTCAGAATAAAGGATTACAGAGTTCCATTTCACCATGTCTGTCTCTTCAGCAAGTCATTGAGTTCTTCTATTTACCTCAGTTTTTCCAGGAAAATTCTACTTATTTTCTTTATATACCAAAATACATAGATGTTCCTATGTAGTGCCAGAAACAGAAAAGTTAGCATGGAAAGGAAAGCCAGAAGTGGAAGTCGGGGTTATTTTAGTGAAATAACACTGCTGACTTTACATTCATGTATGTGTCTACTAGAAATGTAGGTAGAGAAATGACAGAATTAAAATGAAATCTGTCCCCCCAAAACTTTGTATTACTAAATTTAGGCAGCCATCAGTCTCATGAGAATATGCTTATTGGAAATGCAATTAATCAAACCTATCATAAAAGAGCATGAAGAACTGAGGAAGTAGGTGACCCTATCTCTGAACTAAAGCATCGATACAAAGCCACCTACTTTTATGAAAGAGAACTTCACAATGTATTACTGTTCTCTTAATTAACAGATGTGTAATACATATGGGGGAGTGATAGTATAAGCTACAGATGAGAAGGAGCAACTACTTCCTGCATTTCTCATAGAGACAGATAACAACTCATTATTATCCATGATCAAAACAAGCTGGGGAATGAGTGCAAGAACTGAGTGCAGTCCTGCCAAAAAGAACGTAAAGGTACTGGTGGATGGCAAGCTGGACATCAGCCAGCAGTGTGTCCTCACAGGCAAGAAAGCCAACCATATCCTAGGCTGCATCGAAATAGTCCTCTGCACTGGTGAGACCTCACATGGAATACTGCATCCAAATGTGGAGTTCTCAGTACAGAAGAGACATAGACCTACTGGAGCACATCCAGAGGAGGGCCACAAAAATGATCCAAGGGATGGAACATCTCTCCTACAAGGACAGGTTGAGAGAGCTGGGATAGTTCAAGACTAGAGAAATGAAGTGACCTGATAGTGGCCTTTCAGTATCTATAGGGGAGCAATAAGAAAGGAGACAGACTTTATAGCACAGAGTGTTGTGATAGGACAAAGGGAAATAGTTTCAAACTAAAAGAGAAAATACTGAGACTGGATATAAGAAAAAAGTTTTTTACAGTGAGGATGATGAGGCACAGGACCGGTTGCTCAGAGAGGAAGTGGAAGCCTAGTCTGTGGAGGTATTCAAGTTTAGGTTGGACAAGGCTCTGAGCAACTTGATCTAGCTGTAGATACCACTGTTCATTGCAGAGGATTTGGACTAGAAGACCTTTAATGGTCCCTTCCAACTCAAATAATTCTATGATTTTAGTAGATCACTTGTGGGGAAAGAAAGAGGCTTAGTTTCATACAAAATATATATATATATATATATATAACTCAGAAGTTTTTAAAATTCTTTTACGTTAAATCTGATTAATAATTGTTGTTACTGCTACTGTTAGATGGAAATATGAGAATGAGTTAATTTCAAAATTCTAGCTTAAGCCTGTTTTATCTGAAGCATGTTTGAGAGACATGCAGACTAGCTATAAGACAAGCGGAGAGCATAGTCGGTATGACTCAGTACCTCTTGATGATTTCTAATTTATTTCACACAGCATGGGAAGCACTCCTAGATCCTTGATAAATTCCCCTTGATAGAGGAAATCATCCTTACTGGTGCCAGGAGGATTTCTGTGAGACACATCCTGGTTGGCAGCATCTGAAAGTGAGGTTGGCAGAGGAACTCTTCACAGTAAGAACTTATGCAGTTTTGAAAATAGTTGCAAAATCATTTAAATACTGTGGGAAATTCACAAAGATTCCTGTTTTTTGCATCACTCTCACTGACAGTAGATGAATGGGGAGGGGGTATTGAATTGGGAAATCTACATTTTGGGTTTATAGTTAAGTTACATTTCTGAGTTAAGCTTTTATTTCATCTTTACCTCATACTGTGAAATGAGTATAATAGTGTTTCGTAAGTATTTATATGTGTTTTTGAAACAAAGAAATAATGGTAGAAATAACCATACATAAAAGAAACAGATTTTCCTCCTTAACAGTAATCTTTAGTGTACAGCAATGCCTTCCATCTTGGCTCCAGATTTTTCCTTATGATAAGCATCATACCAGACTCAGTCCTTTTTTCCTTACCAGAATGTCAGAGCGGAGAAGAGTGTCTCTGACATAGGTTCAGTACTACCAGGCACTGAACTGGTTTCAACTAAAATATCTACCGTCAGTTCTAGTGAAGATATTTGTTGCCCTTCACTGCATACCCATACAAACAAACACTTTCCAAATTACTTGGAAGACTTATTTCCATTTATTTTTATTTTAAGTAGCCCATCACATACAATAGGATTAAACTCCAGCTCTGTATTTTCGAAGATCTAATCCCTAGAGTTTTAACTTCTGGGAAGACATATATTTAAAAAGAGTATTTCCATGATTGCTGCAATGAATTCCCAGCCATCCTTTAGTAAACTGTTGGCAGAAAAGAAATAAAGAAAAAGATGATATGGCAAATCATAACAATACTCACTGAATAGAAGTTTTCCTACTGATAGTAAATCTTGCTTGAAAAGTGTTGATAGCTTCAAATGACATAATCCACAGTAGCAGTAGAATGGAAATTCTGAACAACCTTCAGAGCTTCATTGTTCTGTGACTATCTTAGATTTGTTTATTTAAAATTGCCTCTATGAGACAAGATTATGCCAGCTTAAAGGGAGACAGGCTTTTAAAGGGTTTACTTGTGAAAGATTATATAAGTATGCTTTCGAACTCATGAGAAATTAAAATGAAAGGTTGGTGGTTTTTTTTTTCAATTAAAATACGATCTCTTTCTTATGCCATCTAAAAATGTTTTTGTTAAATGTCCTAAAATAGCTTAATTTATTTGATGTTTACATTATAAGGAGGTAAGCCAAGAGCCCTAGGCTCTGCCAACCTTATCTTGAAGGATTTGGGGAAAGTTACATCATCTCCTTGAGTATTAATTCTTTCGCATAACAAAAGGGAGAGAGAATAACAACACTATCATACTCTCAGAAAGGCATTGGGATGCTAATGATTTAATTAATATATTTTTTTAATTGTAATGAGAGACTTGAAATGAAAGTGCCACATGTAAATTATCACAATTGTTAGAGATAAAATGAAGCTCTGTAGGACAGAATCTACACAAAGCATTGTCTGAATAACAGAAGTGAAACTTCAGGTGCTATACTAACTTGTTTAGAAATGTCAATAAAAGATGATGGTAGAGAAAAACGGAGTACAACTAAAAAGACCCACATATATTCTGGAACAACTTCATGTTCATAACACGAAAAGTACAGAAATGGAAATAAATGAACTAAAATTGATATGCTACAGCATATCTTGAACTAACAAATAAATTGATGAAAAGATGGCCTACTCTACTAATTCTAGGTTGCTCCTTTCAGTCCAAAGTTTTGCATGCTTGGTAGGCTAAAGGAACTTATCAATAAGAATTCCACTGTCTTCCAGGACCAAGATCATTCTTTATGATCTTCTAGATGAGAGATAATCTGACTAGATTGAAAAAATAAGGAATACACATTTTGCCTCAATCGAATAAATCATTCTGATAGAACCAGATACAATGGCACTTTCTTTCCTTTTACTTGCCTTTTTTTACAGGCTGTTAATGTGATATTTTACTTAATGCTTTGTAAGACTGCACGAATTACACTGCCCTACTTTTCATACCTTCACATGAAAACTTAAAGTGGGTTGAATTCTGTGTATATGCAATAGCGAATCTTATTTCAGATTTTGCAATGACAAAGGCAAATTAACACCTATAATTAACATATTTCAATCAAGTTTAATAGAAGGCAGTAGACTCTAGTGAACCAAACATGCATACATTTCTATGTGGTGAGTTTAGGTGTGAAGCCTATGTGAAGCTAATCCTTATAGATCTCAGCATTGCAGAAGACATCCGTAAGTGTCACTGGACCCAGCCCATACTTGTAGAGTACTTCAAAGCACAGCTGCCATAGTCAAGTTTGTTTACTCAGTGTCACTCTGAACTCCATCTGGAAGAGGTTTAGAGCTGAGGCATGCTTCCCCAAACAGCATGTTGACAGTAGAGAACAAAGCAAGATATTTTCTACCTTCCCCATTTCTCTGATGAGAGAGGATTTCTCCTACTCAATTTATTTCTGTCCTGCTAGGCAGCTGAGACTGTCATTGACAAACTCTATTTGGGGAATGTGGTTTCTAAGATATGATGCAGCTTATAATTATTAATTATAAAATATTAAACCCACAGTTTAATATGGGTGTATAATACTACCTTCCTACCACCTTGTAAGATCAGAAGATGACCAAGTTTTTAACCACCAGGTTATGTTGAGCAGTAAGTTGAATGCTTAAGGAGTTGTGATGCATTGATCAAGGTACTGGCAATGTTCGCCAGTGGCATAGTTCAAATTGTCCTCATGCTATCTAGGTGCTTACTATCATAGGACAGAGACTGAAAAAGAAAAATTTCAGCTTTAGATAAAGTTTACATTAGACAAACAAAGTATTCTGAATTTCAAACTCGGGTGTGTCTTTATTATATATATATATAATATATTTATATAGTTCTACTAGGAATGGCTGAGACAAAGTAAAAAAATTTCTTGGAAAGAAGGAGAAATCACTTGAAACATGAGGAGTGTCAAGACAGATCCATTTCCAAAAGATGGGTGAGAAGTCCTTAGTATATCATATAATTTGAATTACACTTCCTTTAGAGTAAAAACAGCATAGTGTTTAAAATTGCATACATATGATTAACTGTATAGAAACACAACCTAATTTTTGCTTGGCTTGGTTAATTTTAAGTCAGTTCATAACCATTCCTATATGTGCAGTTAACATAAACTTTAGTGTTCTGCATGAGAATTATCATTTGATTGGAACATGCACTTTTGAATTTTTCCTTCCACAAATATTAACAAATGTACAGCATGAAGAAAAAGTAATGCAATAGTAGACCATTTCTTAAGACTCCTGAAGCTTTATCAGATTAGATATTTAAATCACATGCAGCTTTCTGTGAATGTTCAATCTTTCAGCAATGCTTAAAATTTATCAATAAATCATCTTCTTTTAAGTCTGTGTTTCCATTGGATCACAGTGATTTTGTTCATGTTAATGATGATGTGAAATCTTGCAAAATATGTAAGCATTTCATTCCATCTTCGTTTTACTGTGATAGGTTTTGCTACAATAGCTACACTTAAAATAAAATTGTTATCAAAACTATGCCACAATATATTTAATCATTCCTTTAGTCTTCAATGAAAATGCATTGAGAATAATGCTGAGCACTAAATATATACGCATAGGGTTTAATTTAAAAATGAATTTTAATGTATATATGAAGCTAGAACCATATGAAGACAGAAATGGAAAATTCAGTCACTGAAATTAAATCTTCTAAGATCTTTATAATTCTCAAAGAGCTTTAGAAATACACCTTACCCAAAGTACAAAATCTTCATTTAAAGTACTTCTAATAAAAAGGAGACTACTTTAGGATTTATCCAGATGAAAACTATGGAAATTATTATTTTGCATGCAGGTGGTTCAACACTTTAATTCATTCAAACTTTACAGAATAAAACATCTCCTGTAACTCTCTCAGGAATTGAGTAAAAAAACGACTGACAAAGACTTCCTACAGAATTTTCAAGGAAAAATAATAACTAACTGTGGGGTTCTCTGCTGTATTTATTATAAGCTTATGGAATAGGCAATTAGATCGAAATATATATTCATTTTCATTTTAAAACATCTGTCAATAGAGCTCTCAACAGTTAGCACTATCATTTCCATACATAAATGAAAATAAAGCTTGAAGCTCAGAACTCCTGACTATAGCAGAGAATTTATCTTTCCATTTATTCTTTAAAAAAAGGATGACTGTATCATCTCAATGTGTGGGTACCAAAAATATTGTTACAATTTTTTTTGTTGTCATCTATTATTGTTTTTTTCCTTAGTCATTGTTATCACTCTATGATTCCTTCTTGTCATTCGATGATTCTGTGATCTCTGGCCAGAAAAAATAATTTTCCTTTCTTCATAATGCCTTCAATTGTTTAAATAGCTGTAAGAACATATAGTACAATATTGTCAGTACATGAAACACTTGCTTTACCAAGATGGTCAATTTCCTGGAAAACAGCTTACTTTATCATCCCAATAAAGTGATCTATGTGAGTGATTTTTGGTAACAGTTTTGTTTGTTTGTGCTACTTCTGTAGAAGCAAACAATCGTGATTTGTAATTTTCTGTATCTTGACTTCGCAGTCAAGGATTGTGTTCATAAATTTATATGATACAATATATTTTTTTATTATAACTGAGTTCATTTGCATGCTTTGTTTCATTTGACAGACCATTGAATATTTAAGAAACCTCTTCTGAAAAAAATCTGCAGTATGCTTTATTGCTATTATTGCTATGTTCAGTGATATGAATAAAATCATTTTTCTACTAAAATTGCAAAAAAACATTTTTGGATTTCAGGTATAGCAGTTCAAAGAATAGTTTTTTGAAACATGCAGCAAGTCATAGAGGCAGAAATCTGACTTGACTGTACAAAGAATTCATAACAAATCCAATGGAAAAAAAAAAAGGAAACAAGCAGAAAGTAGTCCAGAGAAGTGCTCCAAAAGTCTCTTCCAAACAGAATTATTTTATCATTTGATGACAAAATGAGGACATTATCCTTAAAGTCATTTTGCATTGATAGTCCATGCAAAAGTTCAATCAACCAGGAAAAGGTTCCAAGAATCAAGGATTTTTTTCTGCATTCCATGATGTTGTATTCTACACGGCAAGTATTTAGAATAAAAAATATGGTTAGATATGGAAGGAAAAATATGTTAATCCTACCTATGCTTCTTCAAGGTAGTCAAGGTGTTCTATCTACTAGATAGATCTTCCAGACTACAAGGCTTTCAAAACGCATCTCAGTTTTGAAGAAGCATCTCAAACAAGACAGTTTAGAGAAATAAAAAAACTTCAGAAAAAATGGATTAACATATCGCATAAAACTACCTCTAAGTCAAAGAGTACTCACTATACTTCTGTTAACTTCAGATTTCACCCCTCCTTTACTCTAGAGAGGTTACCTATCCTCCAGGCAATTGTCTTACCGCAGAGTCAGCAGATTTTTATCCCTATCCTTTATCCGAGAGCAGAGAGTATTCGGAGAATTCTCCGAGACTCTCAGAGACATTCAGGAGTAACTGAGTAACATCTATCCCCTCCTCTATTGCCCCTAGTTGGATTCAAAGTCCTCCTTTCTATGGTCTTACTAGTACAACAGAATAATACAAGCACAGTGTGGCTGGTTCTTATATTTCTTTACAAATCTCTACTCATAAATATCAAGATCTTCCAGAGGACAATGGCTGTCCAGTTCATGTAGTATGACCTATACCTTTCGAATAAAACATAATCCTATGCGTATTTGGGGAACATAATTAACGTCATGTAAACCAGCTAAGTTGTCAAGAAGACATTTTCTTTTCATAGAATTGACTTGTCAGGCTACAAATGCAAGAGCAGGCACTTAAAGAAATATTATTTCTAATAGTCAAGGTCTGAAATGTGAAGTCATATGCCCAAATTACCCTCATGGTATCTTCTTAAAACACAGAGAGATCTGTGTGATTAAGTCTTGAAACTGAAGGTTTTTTAAATAATTGGTACACCAAAGACAGGTTTGATCTAGACTGAGCTAGTGTATTTTGTGGACATCAGATTAACTGATTCAGCTTTCTTTGTGCCACAGATGAATGAAATATATGGTAGTACTTAGGTAGTACCTGTAGTATGTATTTATGTGTGTATTGTATTTGTATTTATATATGTATTTATGTGTGTATTGTAGTATGTATTTATGTGTAGTATGTATTTATATACTACCTAAGTACTATGGTAGTACTTAGGTAGTATTTAGGAAGTTTATGCTCTGAGGTACAAAAGAAAAATAGCAGAAGTCTCTTAAAAAGACAATAGCTGAAATATTTGATTGAGGGGAAAAATAATTCTTAACACAGGAAGTTCACTTATTTGTTAAGGAATCCAAGTGCAAATGTACTCATCTTGAATCACACCAATATTTTGGGATGACTTCTTCCTTCTAGGTGAATGTTCAAGGTTAGAGAGTATGGGATGGATCTGAGGGGTGGTCAGAAATATCTAGAATATTTTGGGGAGATCTTGAAAGTCTCCAAATTTACCCTACCTACTCTCCCGGATGCATTCTACTTTTTCTAGATGACTGAAACAGTGCAGAAGGAACAAGAGAGTGATATTCTAAACTCATGACTGGAGTACCCTCCTTGGAGCCAGTTTCCACATTTGCTTCAGAGCATGCTCCTTTACAGGAATTAAGACAGCGCCCATACCAAATTGTCAGAGCTTTCTGTGAGCACCTGCTAGCCTGGCAGCTGGAGATAAAGACCCACATTCCTACTATGCTGTAGAGAAATAGAGTTTCTAGTCTCTAACCTACTGGGTATAATACCATGATATTTTCTTTACCACAGCTGCTAGATATTAAACATAAACAGTCAAAGACCTTTAGGAGGACCAAAGATTTATTATGTGCAGAAAACTTTTGCCCAGCTCCAGTTCCTATAATGCTATGCTTGTGACTACTTTTTGTATCTGCAGTGAGTGGGTAAGAATCCTCAGGTAGAGTGATGGTAGAAAGTTGTCATTAACGGATGCTACTGTAGTGGTTCAAATTGAAGTCTTTGCTGGGGAGGATTTCATAAAAGGCTAACTGATGTTTCTGCTAAGTCACATTGTTTTATTGTTGTGAAAATGAAAGGATAGAATTATAAGCCTCATTAATCATAACGAAAACTGCCTACCAATTTCTCATCTCAAAGAATTATTGATGATTACTAC
The DNA here is from genome assembly GCA_035772895.1 of Perdix hodgsoniae. NCBI lineage: Eukaryota > Metazoa > Chordata > Aves > Galliformes > Phasianidae > Perdix > Perdix hodgsoniae. Next base: position 219,280 of record JAPSGF010000062.1, on the reverse strand, counting down.
AGAAAATACATGCAGGGTTAGGCCTAATTTTCAAATACCCAATCTGCTACCGCTGCTGTTTAGACTGATTAACTAAAACATAAGGCTACAAAGTCATTCTCAGCTACAAGCAACCAACAACTGAAATAATGAGTTTGACCAAAGAAAAATTTAAACCCAGCAGCTATTTATCTCCTATGGAATGTCCTGTCAGAGGAATGAAGAAGCCAACTATAACTGCACTTTTGCAGTTTGATTCTGGACTGTAGTTTCTAACAATTCACTAACTTCCTCTATTGCAGATTGGAATCAATGTATGAAAACTGGAATTATTTCCAGAAAAGCAAAACAAGAATACATGTTCTTTTCAGATGCTAACAGCTGCTCAGGGAACAGCATGATGTCAGTGTGAAGAAAATTCAGAAAAAATAAGCAAAGTTTGCACATCAGCTACTCAGATTCTTCAAACTCTCTCTTACAGTGTTGTATTACTTGCTAATACATAGACATGATTGTTTCCGACTTCTATTGGGGTATTTTACAGAAATCTATACTTGACATTACCATTTCATATATTTATTTCCATGTTAGATTTTTGAAAGCAATTGCAGAAGGTAAATTTTTAACTAAGCCAAAACCTCAGAAAAAGCTACAAATGCATACATGGTGCATTTGAGCAGCATTGTGTCATATGATTCCAAACTACAATGATAGGAGACTACTGCCGTGGTTAAAGAGATGATCACTGATACTCCATACTACACATTGTTATATGTAACGGACAAGTAAGTCACTTCTCTAAACTTCACTTGGAAGCAATGGCTTCAACACTAGTTATTGACTTTATCTAGAATTTTGTCTTTAATTCAATCGCAATATAATCATTGGAACTAATTACAAGAACTTAGACAAAAGCTTTCTAAACACATGGCTGAGACGGTATTAAATTAAAATTAGGTGTCTTTCTCATATTAGGAGTCTTGTCAAAGGAAATACTCACTGAAGTTATGTGGCCTGCACTACACCAGAGCTAAGAATTCATTCCAGAAATGATTTCTCCTGGTATCAAAAATCTCTCAGTGTGCAGCAACGATTGATTTGAAGAATACTGTTTGAGATGTAAATCCTATTCAGTGTGAATAATACCACCTACATGTGAGAAGCTTCATCAAAGAGGAATAAAATATCAAGTTTAAAGAAAAATAGTTTGAATGTGTTTTTATAAAAATGAGATTAGGTACATAAATACATACACATCTGTGGGTTAAAATCAGTGCTTAACAGACTGAAAAGCATAAAGGAGATTGAGCAGCAGGAAATAACATATTTACCAATGTACATTGGAAAATATTAGCATATTTTAGCAACAGCCAACAATGCAGGAATGGTAGATAGGAAAATTAGGCCTTGAGCCAAGCAGATAAAACAGAAAAAATACAAAACCATTTAAACACCAAGAGGCAGAAGCCACTTGGGTATTGCAGGAAAACTCTATAAATAATCACTGAAAAAGAAAAGTAACCCCAAGCAAAAGGTGAAAAAGCTGTTGGAATCAGAAATAAAAGCAGATTCTGGAAGGTGAGAAACTGCCACAGCTGACTGATATCACCTCTGGCCTTAAGCTTTGAATCACCAGAAGCTGAGGTGTGCAGTAGAAATATTTAACTTGTTTTACTTTTCCCTGATCATTCATTTTTTGCCACTACTGAAAAAAAGAATAGCAACAGGACAGAGTTTTACTCAGGTCCAGTCCATTTGTATATTCTTATTATTTTAATTACCTTCTCTCCACCTTGGTTTTACTAAGGAAAAGTGAAAGAAAAAGGAGACTTGGTAGTATATGTTGTTCTGATAAGAACATCAACTTTTTTTAGTCTAGTTTCAATTGAAGAAAAAGTTATTTATCTCACAAAGTAAATAACTTCCTTAGCACAGTATTTCTTTTTGAAGGTGAATAGGAAGTATTTTACTCCACATTTCATTCTCCCTTTCTTTAACTCTTCAAACTGCAACATTTTCCTAGTTCTGAATTAAACTATGGAAAGAGACAGCATGTTGGTACCTCTAGCAGATCTTGTCAGTCTTACAGGTCACTAGAGTAGATATATAACTGCCATTCAACTAATGACAAGCTGTGTAAGCTCTGATTATTAGAAGAATCTCTAAACAATAATGTCTGCTTCCCTAAACCAATGTTTGATTTCTGCATCTAAATCTGCTCTAAAACGGACATCATGCTGACACTAGCCTGATATTGACTGAACATAACATTTCCCTTTCAGTCAGGCATACAACTTACAGAACAGGTTACAAAGCAGAAAATTCCAGCAGAATGTTGGAGTGGAACCTTTTTCACTTATTCATGCTGACAGCAGATTTGCTCATTTGTTTTTAGCAGCTAAAGGAGTAGTAATTAATTGGCAGGAAAGTTGTGTCTATTTTCTCTAATAAAACTGCAAATGGTAAAAATCTATTAAAATTTATTGGAACTAGCCAATACGACTCTTCTTGAGTGAGTATGGACTTTAGTCTCCCCAAAAAGCAGTAAAACAGACAGTTTAAAATGGTTGGCAATAATATCATCCATACAGCAAACCTTTATATCCAGCCATTTGGATTCATGTCAGCATCTAATATTTTGAAAAAATGATCTAAAGAGCAACCCCACGGTTGTGATTCAAAATAAATTGCACTAAATATGTCTATACAGACAGCTGAGTATCAGCTTATAGTTGTTTTTGAGACCAGATTGGTGGAACATGTTGTCAATGAGCTTCCAAATGCAGGTTCAGGTGCCCTCTTTGGAACGTGTGCCTGTCAGTTTCTCTGCACACAGACTGCAGGACGTCCATGTATGAACATGTAGTTGACCTGCAATATCACACAAAAAGCTGATCCAGAAGCCATGATTGCAGAGGTGGATAAAAATAACCATTGGCTTTGTAGGAGAGCAAGTAACATGACTGAATTAAAGGTGATACATCCAGGTGATACCAGTAAGAGATAACAAAACTGAATAGAGCCACACTGAAAGGATATTTCCAGACAGCTTCTTACATACGCTCATCTAGGATAACTTTTTTTCTCTATGATAGAGATTGTAGAAGAGTTTCATTCATCTCTGTATCTCTTTTTTCTTTTTTTCCTTTTGTCTGGAATTTGTAAGAAGAAAATATCTTTCTTCTGGGCGACATCTAACTAAAAATTTCTGTATCTTCTGAAAACAGAACATTGGTAGAGGAAAAGAAGTTAATATATGAGGCAGAACACACCAGACTTCTCACTCTTTTGTAGTCCAAAGTTTAGGACTTTTTTCTTTTTCCACCTCATAAACTTTCCACAGTGCTAAGACGTATCACTTTGGTTTTAGTTTTTTGTAGTATTAGGTTTTGTTTGGCTTTAAATCCCCCGAATATTTCTGATTTGCTGCAATGGCTAAAGGCATATAGCAGTGGGAGAAGGACACTGGGATTGTGTTTGAAAGAAAAGAGGATTTTCTGAAGATTAAAAGGGACCTGGCTTGAATTTTTGGAAAGCTTAAGTTTGAGGCTAGCTTACAACAGTTTTAATTTTATTTTAAGCAGATGGAGAATCATAAACCCAAATTGCTTATTACATCTTTCAAACTACAAACCAGAACTAACTGCAGAGAGATTTATATGACCAATACAGTGATAGAAGGCAGAGATAAGGGGAAATTGGGTCCCTATTAGAAAATATCTGGAAAAATGTAGCTCACGCATTGTTTTTCTGTCATTCAATCCATGAAGAACTCAGTAAGATATGGCATGAATAAACTTGCCATACTACTGTTTAACTTAAATACTTGGCTTCACCACATTCCCCCAAAATACAGCACACATTTTTTTTCTGTCATGAAAAAAAATTCACAGGGTAGACAATAGAACAGATCAAATAAAAACTTCTTCAAAATGTTTTACATTTACTGCTGTGTTTGTGGTACACAAGTCCAGCACAAATGCTGAAGTCAGGTGTGAGGGAAGGACTGCAAAGGAAGTGTTGTCCTTTAGCTTCTGAACAAGAGCCTTGCAAAATGATCTCATTGCTGGTAAGAACGAGCATATCTCCCACTCTCCACTAATGACTCATTCAACTGATTGGAGTGTCAGGCTGAATGACCCTGCCAAGTCCTTTCGTTCTGTCCTTTCATCTCTGACAAAAATTAAGAGGGAAAAAAAAAAAAACCAGAACCTTCAAGATGGGACAAATTTCAGAATAGATACCACCAACATCTGTCAAGTATCTATGCTGAAACTTGCACTTAAAATTAATGCAAAAAAAGTTACATGCATTCTATTAAAAACTATATTTTAAAACTTTTTTTTTTTTAACAGGAGGTACAGAGACACATGGTAAAATAGTACTAATAATTATAAATAAATATGAAGAATTCACATTAATCTAAGGATTTCAAATTTCTTCCTTACCATTTATTTTTTTCATGAAGATGAGAACTTTTTGTTCTTTGCTATTGACTTTAGGATACTCCCACTAAATCTATGCTTTTGTCATGCAGTAGTTTTATAATATGTTGCTTGGAAGAGGAGTTAATGTAACACAGCACCTATTACGTAGATGTAATTGCATCTCCAGTACAATCAGTTGCTTGACATAAATAATCTTTACAATTTTGTAGATGTCATAAGTAATAGGGCTGTTATTGCTTGTACCTGTTAAGCAGCTGTGAAGAAAGTTTCATATGTATATATGTATAGTTAAATTTTAATTATCTGAAACATCTGAATCAGCCATTACAAAGCTGAAGTTCTCACTGAATTCAAAAGGAATTCCATTTGACATCAGTATATGACACATTACTCTTCCTACAACAATTACGTCCTGCAGAATGGAATAGTACACCAAATAGTAGGATTTACATCCTTATAGTCATTCTGGCTGGTAGCTGATCTTTAGATTGTTTGAACAGAGGAAAAAAAAAAAAAAAAAGGAAAGAAAGAAGAAAAACCCTACAAATAAGAATGTTTACTTGCATACAATATTACACAGTGTAATGTTTCACACACACATACAATTTCAGACAATTAACAAAGTCTTTTAACCAGTACCTCTTTAAAGATAGAAGTGCTTGCATTGCCAGCATAATACGAGAACTCTGAGTAATCATTTTATTTTGTTGTGGTTTGTTTCATTTCTCCAATTATTGTCTTCCTTCATGATAGAAATTGAAATGCAAATCAAATATAGATTTTCAGACAGCCTCCATGTTGTAACATGAGTCTTATTTAATTCAAAAGAAGGTAATATTCAGCATGTTCAGCAACATAAGTTACAATTTTAAATGGTTAGCTGCTTTTTAAAAATCGTGTCATTTTATCACTTATCTTTTGAAACTCAGCTTACAGAATTCCTCTGTGTTTTCTCCAGTCAAGATAACCGAGACGAAATGTACAGAAAGGAAGAATATTAAAGATTACATTTTTGTCAGCTCTGACACAAAAATTAATACTGCTGACTGTTTTCTCCCTGTCCCCTCCAGCATAGATACATCCAGCTTATTTGATGAATGCAATCCCTGTACGTACTCTGCTTAAGCTCTAACAACTGCATTTTGGAATACAGATCAAACAATTTCCTTAAATATAATCTTTCTGAAGCCAAACTCAAGTAAACTTAGATAAGTAGACAAGATTAAAATGCAAGTGTAAATGTTAAGGCCAGTTTCTGCCAACTCTAGTCGTGGCATATATAATTAAAATTCTAATAATGAAGAGAAAATCTAGCACTCAAGATGAAAGAGAAGAAGAAACTAGGGAATCAGTCCTTAGTGAACGGGAAAATGACAGACATTGCCTAAAAGAATCAGAGATGTATTTGCTCTGCTAATTCAGCACCATAAGAATGAGATGTCTTTTCACTACTGAAAATAACCACTTTCACTACTGGTAAATAACCAAAGGTTAGGAAAAACAGAAAACGGAGACTTTGAGGGATAGCCACAGTGATGAGGGCAGTATTAAAAACATCTATATGCAGTATTAACCTCAGCGTTTAGAAATAACAGGAAACAGTTCTGGAATCTGGCAGATGTTTCCCAGAGAAAACATGCCAAATACCATAGGGATACTGAGGTTGAAACAGAATAGGAATGTCTAAAGCCTGGCATGAAGTGTTGGATGTGACAAGAGAGAAAATTAGTTTAGAATGATAAATTTAAAGCATCTTTGACAATTAAGGAAATGCCAAGTGTCATTGTGAACACTAATAGAGAACACAGCAAATGTTAAGGATTAGCGAGAGCAGTTCACATCTGATCTAGAATGGCTACCTCATCCTTGATTGACAATAATACTCCAGCAACTCTCTCTACAACTTGCTGCACAACAAGGGATTTGGAGGAAGACACGAAAGTAATAGAGTACTCGTCAGAACTGACCAGCACAGCAAGTTCCCCGTTGCAGAGGCCATAACAACATGGAAGGATACATCCAGTCCTGACTTGGTTCTTTAGTTCTTTGTAATTTGCAAACATTGCACATTTCTAATGCTAACAATCTGTGTCATAGATGCACAAATATTACAATAGCAGACATTTCCACAAAAAGTGATTATGGTTTTGTGCATTTTTGAGGCTATATAAGTTGTATGATTTGCACATCACAAAAAAGTTACAAGGACAGAATAATTTGTGTATCTACTATTGCACTGAACACGTGATACACAACAACCACAGAGAACTGCTTGTAATTTCCTGACAAGGTGTGCTGTCTGCTACCCCTCACAGATGGTAACACCAGTACATTACAAAGGGTAGGAGCTGCGGGCAATGGCTTGTCCCCTTTTTTGCTTCCTGCGCTTTCCGAGATGTACTTGAACTGTGGAGGATCTGCAAAGGTCTGAAGAGGGAAAAGCATCTACTCACAGAATAATTGTTTATTTGCACAGGTTTTGATTGTGCTCAGTGTCACCTGATCATTCACATACCTGAAAAAATTAACACCTCTGGAAAATATGTGACTGGCATTTGGAGATGTGACTCCAGAAAGATAGGGGGGAAAAAAAGTTGAAAAGCAAGAACTTGTGAAGCAATGGGAAAAAAACTCCAAGTCCTTGCCTTGACTTTGTAGCATTGAGTCTTCCTCTGTAAAGATGAAGAAAAGGCTTGTACAGCTGGTGAGCAGGACAGATTAAGCTTCTGAAAATTACTATAAGGAAGCTCAGCTTTAGAAAGCTAATAAGTGAAAGTAGTCACAGTCTGAGTGACAATACTAGCCTGATTCCAATTAATGTCTTGTGGTAAATTTGTTTGCACATCTCCCTCAAGGCATAATAATTCAGGGTGCAACATCACAAAGCACAAAACTGGCAAGAGAACCCAGGACTATGGAGGGGAGGAGTCACAGACACGAGGTCTTTGTCAGTGCTAAGCCAATCTGGTGTCCTGGCCTTGTGTCAGAGAGCAAGAATGGAGTGTATTGCTTGCATTTCTCTTACAGAAGCATGGCTATTTCAATTTATTGTGAGTAAAATGGATTTTACTGTGTGAAAATGAATTCCAAGTACACAATTCCTTTTAGGTCAGACTTCTTGTAAACTCATGTCTGTCACACGTTCTCACATACTTTCAAATAGTTATTCATAAAAAACAAGCATACATGATATAGTCTGAATCCTTTAGAAAGCAGCTGGTGCTTTACTACTTTTACTGAAGTACAGCTAGGACCTTTGATTATTACTACTTTTCTAAATTACATTCTATCTACAATGGCACCATCATTTTCTTCAACCTTTCATTTTATGACAAGCAATTGTAGCACAACCAACATAAAGTAACCACACTTTCCATGTCAAGTCTGTAACTCAGCATCAGCTTAGCTCAAGCCATGTTGATGTTGTCTTCTCTGCATTATCTACATAGTATTTTCATTGCATTCCCAGTCCTCACTGGAATGATATTGACAGTGCATCAGGTAAGGCATTTATTTACTAAAGCACCAGAATATGGAGAAATTGTAGCCTAATGATGCACACTCCTACAGAGAATATTGCCTCTATGTAGGTTAAAGGATAGAATCTGTCACAAGAAGAAATGAAGGAAAGTACTATGAGCAGTCAGCAGGAGAGCTGATCCTTATGCAGTAATTGCTAACTTAAAGAGAAGCAGAAAATGTTCAGTGATATAAATGCTTTAAAATAAAATGCTTTGATTACCCAAATGCAAGCAATATAAAGAGTGTTTCTCACTTCATAAGGAATCAGAATTTCCCTGTTTTGTCTGTATGAGGCAACACTGTAGATTTAAGCTATCAAAAGGGACAAAAAAAAAAACAACACAAAAGGGACAAAAAACAGACAAGCAGACTTTGATGCTATTTGGAATGAACATAAACTTGTCTTCTGGCAGCAATGCAGTGGAGATTTCCATGTCCCCATATGGTTATTCTCCTGACTGGAGTCTGCAGAGCAGATGCAAAACACACGGAATGAAAAGGAACACATATACTTAGATAATAAAATTAAAGCTGGACGATAAGGGAGAAAATTTCAGAAATCACCAAAATGACTACCTCCCAGAATACACTCTTGTTTCGTTGGGGTTTGGTTTTGGTTTCTGTTTAATAATAACAATCCCACTAACCTTCCCGTAGTTCATGAAAATGGTTTGCTTTATGAAGAAAGCTCGGCTGCCAAAGTCCTGTTGCACTGCAGAAATGCATCCAGGGAGGAAAGGCTGAGTGCTGCTTATGTCTTTGTTTTTCCCTGACTAAAAATGGATGGAACAAAAACTCTGTTTTCCATTCAAAATACATTAAATCTTCATTTAGGGATACTATAGGACATTCACAAGGACAGCTTCTCAGGGAATATCAGTTCTTCATTGCCCCTTGACAACAAGCCTGGATTTGACAAGCGCTCTTGATGGCAAAAGTAGAGTTTCCAGCTAATAATAAGCTCGAGTAAATACAGCAACTGTGACCTTCCAGAACTATATCAGCTGCACATCTTTTCAGCTGTGCTCAGACCAGGCAACATTACGACTATCTGTGCAGTGAACCATGCCTCTTTCAAAAGCATCTGTGGATCCTAAGTGATCCCTAAACATTTAGAAATGCAAAGCTAATTAAAATTTTGAACAGATTTCTCTTTAGCCTTAATAGTAGGTGCTTAACTACTCTTGTTAGCTGTTGAATTCCATCTGAGCCAGAGAGATTAGTAGAAAGTCTGTGATGCTGTGCAAACAAGCATCCAGTTTGGTTAATCAAATTAGTCTTCTTTAGTCACAGTGTGACTAAAGAACAACTCACAGTACTCTCGTAGGGCAAGTGTCTGATAGTAGTTCCGAGTACTAGAAAGTGTTAAATAATGGATAATCTAGGAGCTGTTGTAGTCTGCAAAAAATATCCAAATCACAAGCTTGAAAGAGAAAGCTTGCAGCACTACCAATTAATTTACATTTGGTTTTGCTGTGATGCAAAATTGGTGCCACCAAACTAAAGTGATTGCTCTTCTACAGACAAATAGAAACCATCTGTGTATCTGCTTGTGTTTGTGTGTATGTGAGAACTTCTGATTTAAAGATAAATTATCAAAGGTTTAGTAAAATATGAGTTAATACAATTGCTGGATCCTAGAGACCTGGATTCAAAGTAGGCTGCAAAAAAAGCAGCACTGATAATTTCAGTCTGGTCCCTAATGGACATCTATCTGCTTGATGAAATCACTATCACTTAATTAGGCAGTAGTGAGGAGACATTCAGTGCTGCAACAGAAAGTAGGAAATTGGAGGTTGTGACAGAGATGCTCCTGCTGCAATACACATGCTAGAGATAACAACTAGGGAGAAAAAAAAAAGCATAAACACTTTGTGAAATAGTACCTCCTTCCAGTACAACTTACTAAGTGGTGACCCAGCAGGTTTATGATGCTATGCCATTTTATAGACTAGTCAAGTGCTGAAGAATGACTTAACTAATCACTGAATTTAGCCCATTTTGCCTCTCTTTAGTCCTCTCCATTCTGTTCATTCCTTTGGAACTCCCAGCAAACTGTTTGCAGTTCTAACCTTAACACTCCAGTAATAGTAGACCAAAAGATGTGTAAAATACTTTACCTTGTGGATTGTTTGTTAATATTCAAAATGCATCTGACTGGTCAAGTATGTTCTAACATCTTTCTACCTCCTACAGAATTTTAATATGCATATAAATAACAAGTACTAATAATGAAGAAATAACACAGCTGAGGAGAAAATATCAACATTTACATTTCAGTCAGTTTTCATTATGCATGCAGGACAGCAATAGCACAACATGCTCACTGAAATGCCTACATCAAACTCTTTTCTGCATAGTTCTGAAAGCCGTGCTGTTTAAAGCTTAATTGAGTTTACAACTGGAGGAAATTCTAGAGATAAGAATGATCTCCAGACTGAGAATCTTAAACCAGATTTAAACATAAACCATGTCAAGACACTGTTCAGATCCAACCTAATATCATTCTCCTTTCTATGGCTATTTCTGAAGTTCTGAGTGGATGTAAAACAAGGTCGCTCTAAGATACAGGCAATGAAATAAACTTAATGAAAGGTTTGGTTTAGGCCTTCTCTGCTTCAAAACTCATGTCCAGATGAAGACATCTTTGTTTAGGCTATCTGATTTAGATTTTTTTTTTTTTTCATTTGGATATCAGTAAAATTCAACCATAAAATGTATATGAGATGGAATTATGTTATCTCCTGTTCTGCGATTGAGTATGTCTTTCTTTAAGAAAATTAATCTCCTATATTTTATACTAACTTAGGCACTCGGCCTCACTCCTTACCACAATCCAATCTTCATTATTACCTTTTATGATACATCCTTTCTGCTTTTTCCCTAAGACTCGATCTACAGATGGGAGTTTTTTAAATTAGAAGACAGTGATACCAAAATTCAGAAGATGATAATGAGAAACTGTAGATAAGATTGCCTTAGTAAATGAAAGTATAGCACGCACCACTGGCTAACTTAACTAGTGTAAAAGTAATAAACTCCCCCTGTTCCATCTTGCTTTTCACACTCAAAAAAGTACTTTCCTTTAAAATTTCCTCTGGAAGAATTTAGAGCAATTCCCTAAGATTTCACAGAAGAAAACCTCCAGTAAAATGTTTGAAAAGAGCCTTAAGTGTTCAGACTTCTGGACTATATTTGATTAGAATATCATGGAGTATGCTGCATGGAAAATCATGCACTATGCTTTAAACTGACTGTATTCAATGCCACTTAGAAAACTACCTCTATATTTGTGTTTCACATAAGTCAGAACCAGCCTTCAAAGCATTGTACAATAAAATCATCATTAATTATTGCTCCGCACAAAAAGCGTGAAAGTATTATTCAATAGCCAGAACAAACGTAGACTGCAGGACACTCAAACTGCAACTGCCTTGGAAACATGGTCTGGAACCTGAGATCTGACTGTAAAGTGATAAAATTTAGGAAAAAAACACTGCATTTGTGGACAGTAGCGATCCCAAGTATATTTTTATACTCACTGAGAGTTGCCCTGAATGATGGCTGAGAACCAGAGTCCAGCCCAGCAAACCAATGGAGATTTTTTTTAATCCAAATAAATTCAAAGTACACACTTGACTGTCCAAGAAAAGGTCCATTTTTACCTCTACAGAGTACCAAAAGACTTAACAGGAAACTCCTTGAGTGACCATATCACTTTATACAGTTATCAAGGAAATAATGTTTTTTTTTTTTTTCAAAAGGGCAAATATGTGATAAACAGACTATGAGAGCATATGTACTTGCTTTTCTAGTCATGCTCTTCTCCTACCTCTTTTTTTTAGCTTACCTCTTGTGATTTCAACGGAACATCCAAGACAAATATTCACAATATATTACAATATTCTGTACCTTACAGAAAAAAGGCTCTGGCTACTATTTTTGATGCTTAGTTTTTACATGATTTTGTATGAGAACTCCAGATAAAATATAACTGCACACTGATGCTACATTCTGTCACTGTAACTTCAGACAGAGGGACTACTACAAAATAAACATAAACATTCTGGATAAACTTTTAGTTTGTTTTTTAATCTCCTACCTCATTCTCACAAAAAGGACCTTATAAGTCTGAGCATATACTCATGTATGTGTGTATGTGTCTGCCTCTTTTTTTTTTTTTTTTACACATTACTTTAAGTGAAAAAAAAACAGAGTTAGGGAAACAATTTTGTGCATCCACATGATTAACAGCTGTTTTCTGAAAGATGACAAGTAAGAGGGAAAAAAACCTACATCCCTAAGTTATCACCATGCTTTAAATACTAATAACTACTAATGTATTTCTCTATCTTTTCCACTCCTGGAATTTTTTTTTATTCCTTGAATGGGAAGACTTTTGATAAAGAAAAACCCAGTTCCGGTATGATTTTTAATGGAGTATTTTTCTGCCAGTACATAATGCTGTCTGATAAACACTGCGGATTAATTGTTCTTCTCTCTAAGTAAACAAATAAGACTTCTCTTTTTCAAATCACCTGCAAAAAGTGCTAACAAGCTGCCATTTATTTATTTGTTCGTCTTCTGTAAGCTGAAATGAAGCTATTAAAAGCCATAAATAACAGAGAATAATGACGTTGGAAAAACTTCTTCCTCTCAGCTTCCCTCAGAAAACTTACAAATACTCTCCAAGGCCTACTGCAGTTTTCTCCATCTATCTCTTGCCTGGATATCTAGGGGAAGAAAGAAAATGTTTCCCTAGAACAAAGAAAGTTTGTTAGAACAAACAAAGCTATACAAACTCCAAAACACCTCCTTTTCAGTGGTATTGATAGCTCATCCTCAAAAACAAATAACAATTAAAAAAAAAAAAACAGCAAGGATTTGCTGAGTAAGAAAGCTATAAAATGACAATATTCCTTCAAATCATGTAGCTGCTACCCAGGAATATTCATGCTCAGTGAGTAACCAGAACCCAGATACGAGCATTGCCATAATGCTGATAATGATTCTTTATATTCTCAAATGTTCTGACAGCAAAAGGTACTTACTTGTGCTAATATTACCACATCTAGATCAAAACGATTCCAAAGTTGTGGATACCTTCCAAAGCAGTAAATAATAAAAAAATTTCTAAATAGCTGGACTGAAGCCTGGCAACAGTTGTAAAAGCAGTGATGAGTTTTCCTTCTCAAGAGAAGATAAAAGGTCACCAACGTTCATTTTTCACCTCTCAGCCAAGTGGATCCCAGAGAGATCTGCATAATTAACATCTCATTAATATTGGGTAATGGAAGACATAGAAGCAACTGGAGAAAGAAAATGTGCAGAATCTGTTAAATTAATACTTAAGAAATCATATATATAAAAAACATTATTTTTAGGATGCAAATTGTAGGACTATTACATCCTGTCTGTATAACGCATCCCAGCACAAGTACAGATTTGACAAGCTATTACTCTGAAGGCCCTAAATAAAACAAAAAATAAAGTTATCACAAGAACAAAAGTCTCTGATCCTCTGGAGATTCATCTTCAACCAAAATTCAGTTGTGGAGAGGAAACAGTATTTGTGCTCATTTGCATCTTAGCACTAAGATTCTGTCCAAAAATAATTAGCATGAGATACTTCAGAAAATGATTTTTAATGAATAGGTTGTACTTCTCTAAAAATGATTAAAATGAATGTTCTACTCAGTTTCATTCCTTGCTTTCGGGACTTAACTCTTTCAATTTGTAAAGATTACAGTCTTAAACAAAACTGGCTAAAATATTTCTTAATATGTGTGTCTAGATGAAGCATAAAATTCTCTCTAAAAGATGACTGTACACATCTGAAAACTGTGTATGAAACAGTTAGTGAACATAATAGAGAATTATGTACCTAATTATATGTTACCTACATGGTAGACTTCAACATGCCACAAAAAGGAAGTTCTACAAAGCGTACAGAGTTTGCTTACTTCAAAACCTGTATATCCAGCACTTGCCAGGCTAGTCAGCTAGTCAAACCACTCAACAACAGTATTCATCACCTCATCCCACCCTTCACAAAATCACAGAAATTTAGGACTTGGTAAAGATCCCTGGAAATCATCTAGCCCAACCCCACTGCTGGAGCAGGCTGTACAGGAAAGCATCCAGGCAGATTTTGAATATCACCAGAGAAGGAGACTTCACAACCTCTCCAGGCAGCCTCTTCCAGTGCTCCATTACCCTCAGAGCAAAGTTTTCTCTCATTCAGATGCAACTTCTTGTGTTCCAGTTCACACCTGTTTTGCCCCTTGTCCTACTGGTGTACCATCAAAAAGAACCTGGCCCCATCCTCTTGACGCTCAGACTCTAGGTAACTGTAAGCGTTCCAATATATATGAATTATAATAAAATCTTTAATTATGATATAATTATGATATCTTTACCACTATCTGTTGTGGTACAATGCATTCTGACAGAAGAGGTGACAGACATTTTGCAGTGTGTGAAGGACCTCACCTGTCTGATGCAGAATTCCATGGAATGGCCTGGGTTGAAAAGGGTCTCATGCATACCCCACCTGTGTGCCTGTTTTATACCTTGAGGGTAAACAAATGTAATATTCCATAATAAGGAATGCAATTGGCCTTGTTGAACCTCATTAGGTTCACATGGGCCCACTTCTACAGTCTGCCCAGGTCCCTCTGTATGGTTTCCCCTACCTCCAGTGTGTCAATTGTACCATTCAGCTTGGTGTCATCTGCCAACTTGCTGAGGGTGCACTTGATTCCATCCTCTATGTCATTTATAAAGATGTTGAACTGCACCAGTCTCGAGACTGAGCCATGGGGGACATCGTTTGTGACCAGCTTCCACCCTGTTTTGAAACCACTGATCACAGTCTGAAAGGTACTGGACATGTCAGCACCTTGGTTGTGGGAAGGCAACAAGAGCCCTCACTGATGAGGAATCCGGCTGCTTTGACTGCTCTTGTCACTGCAACAGCCTTCCTACAGCATGTTATACCACAAAATATATGTTTATCTTCCTGCATTGGCTGCATTTGGAGACTTTCTGCAAATAAAGTTAATGGAGCTGCACACACAGCATTGATGAGTATAGAGAGAAATCATTCTCTATGAGTTTCCATCTCAATTCCTGCTACGGAGTCAAAATTGAACTTATTCCCTGTTTCAAGCACTTAAATTCTAATAAATGATAACATACTTGCTACTCTTTTCTTTGTATCAGAATATTTCAAAATATCTCAGTCCAAGATCAACATAGATAAAACTAAACTCTGAACATCTTGGTTATGCTTGTCACTGAATGCACTAAGGCAGTCAGCAAGTTCTGCCAGTGCAGTGCAGCAGATGAGTTATGGGTCTTGGGAATGAAAGCAAAAGGCCCAGTAATTAAAGATTTTACATTAACAGAAGTACAGTGTGTGGATGAATAGAAGCAAACTGAATTCCTGAATTTCTCAACTCTTACATATTTTTCCCATAAAAACTTAATTAATATAACTTTAAGTATTTTAATATGCTTATGTGTATTTCATACTATAGCTACATGATTGAATAAGAACTTTTAATATACTTTTACTTTATTATTTTTTTTAACCATGGTACAAATATAATGAAAATTATGAAAGATAAAGTAATCCAAATTATAAGTGATATAAACTAAAGAAGCAGAGAAACAAAAATATTCAGGCATCATAGTAACTAAACATGTGTTTTGTAAATAAATACATCTTTGCTAATAGACAATGTTCTACATTGATATCCAGTGCCAAGAGTTGGCTCTGAAAGCCCTCTACCTAGTATCTAACTTCAAATAGATCAAGTGCGACTTTTCTTCCACTTTGTATATTGAGTTTATGCTATTCTCAGAACACAGCGGGGGTTACTGGCTTTAACATATACTTCACTTGTCGCTGATGTTTTACCAGAGGTTGACCTTCATCCTGTTTAATCACTCTCTA
The DNA here is from genome assembly GCA_035772895.1 of Perdix hodgsoniae. Taxonomy (NCBI): domain Eukaryota; kingdom Metazoa; phylum Chordata; class Aves; order Galliformes; family Phasianidae; genus Perdix; species Perdix hodgsoniae. Next base: position 203,371 of record JAPSGF010000062.1, on the reverse strand, counting down.
ATCCACTTCTGCAAAATTATCCAGACTTACAGTGAATAAATAAAAAACACAGATGTAGCTGGAAGAAGAGGAAATGCAAATGTACAGCCAGTTAAATCCACCTCATCTGGATCTAGATCCCTGGAAGACTGAAGAGGAATGAAACCTTCACACAATAGTTTGTCACACTAAGCTGGAAGACACCAGGCATCAGCAACACCTCCAGAAAGGAACTGATATAGTTTTTGTAATCAAGAACCAAGGACAATTTTTGATGGAGGTGCAAGCTTAGATACAGTTACTGGCCTCTCAAATCTTATGCTTAATGGAGTACCTACAACTATATAACTGGATCAAACTTTCCTGAGAGCGACGCAGGGAGACAAGAGAAAGCAATGCATAATTAAGAGAAATTAACAGAAATTAGGTTAGAGAGAGACACAAAGCAGTTTGCCAAACCTGCAGCATAACAGCGGGACCTACTCCTCATTGTTTCCATGTAATGTTATCATGTCTCTGAAATAGGTCTCCAATTAGCCAAAATGGTCAGCAAGAATCAAATTGAATCCACAAGGTATTGGTTTTGGTATTCTTAAGGAAATAACTTTTCCTCTTGCATTTAAAAATGGCCACATTTAAGAAATCCATTAGTGGCAAAGGTTGAAGGATAAGATGAGTCTCACACTGCTTGGTACACTCAACGTTGTGGGGTAAACAAAGGCAATAACAGAACCTTTTCCTGGGATACAAGCACAATAGAACAGAATAACAAACAAAAAATTGGCTCACCTCTTCCACTGACTAGCAATAGCTCAAAAGAAGTTCAGCCTCAGACAGATACAGTTCTCTTGGCTTGTAACCCTTAAATGAGAGAGAGGAGGGGCGGATCCTGGCTCCACACCTTCTAGGCACTCTGGTGGATTGCTTGTGCCTGGGTTAGTCATACCTGGTGCTCAACCATTGCTTCAGGTCATGACATAGCAATTCCACTGCAGATGTGCATTGCACTTTCTTGATTGAAAATAAAATCCGCATGGGGGGATTAAACTGGTAGAGGGTAAATGTGTTTTGTTTCTTAAAGAGACACAATAGGAAAGATTGTTAACTTAGCTTTTCCCTTTTTGATGTACAAACTGATTGCTAGATGTTATCAGAGTGCCTGCATGGAATTTATTTTGGTTTGAAGTAACACTGTTTCATTAAGAATCTATTATCCATTATGTGCAGACCTAGCAAAAACCAACTACAATTCCAGTCACTTTGGAAAAGTGAACTACTGTCTGGGTAACAAGCTGACATGCACCAGTGAAAGCGTAATACAACTCAGGTAAGGAATAAAGACTAAATTCAATATATCCAGCAAAGCTGACTAAAGTCTCAGTCACAGAATGCAATTTGATCTCCTGGAAAGCAAAATACTCCCAGGAAGAAAATCTAAAAAGAAGCCAGAACTGTCTGCTGAAAAGAAACAAGCAAACAAGAACTTCATGCAATGAGACCTAAAAGAAAACAAAATGAATGTGGCATCAAAACACTAAGCTAAGATGAGCTACAAATAATTTCCAAAAATGTGAAACTTTTGTCAGCTCCAAGTGGCCATCAGGCCAATTCCTATCTCTCAGTGAAACCCTTATACTATGTTCAAAATTTTAAAATGATGTCAGGGAATTATTTTGGCAGTCTGGCTCTAAAGGTACTAGTTTAACCACCTACTTTGAAATTTCTAAATATTGCATTAAGCATTCAATTTTTTACAAAGTCTTGGCTAATAAAAATAAATTATGAATGTGATGGCATTTCTGGTTTTGAAGGGTAACAGCAGAATCAAGGCCTGTGCAACCAAATGTAAAGTATGTGGCTTCTAAGCTTACACACTCTGGATGTAGACTACATCTGTTTTCAGAATATAGTCATAAGCACAAGGTTTTAGCTTGTGCTTATGACTATATTCTGAAAACAGATGTAGTCTCCTAGCAAAATCTTTTTAAAGAAAGGGAGAGAAAGAGAGAGAAAGAGAGAGAGAGAGAGAGAGAAAGAAAACTTTGTCCATCTACTAAGCAGACAACCCCCATCTGTTTTCTGCTGGACAGGACAGCAATGCTAAGCAATGCCAGGGCTGAGCTGCACTTAGCTGTGTCTGTTTAGCTTAATGCAGGAAGTCACTTCCAGATGGGACCCCAATTTAAATCGAGAAGATATGCCACTGTTTGGCTCATCAGGACTTCTACATCACATACTGCACACCCTAGGGGATGTCAGCTTTTGCCAGAAAGCAGTTTCCTAATTCCCTGCTGAGGTACACAGTGCTGTTATTCTGATTTTACAGAGTTGAACTGCAAGCCTCTGCAAAAAATAAATAAATAAAATAAAATAGAAATTACTTTGTTCCCCATTTTTATAACGTTGATGAAAATTTGTGAAGTTCACACACAAGAAGTTTATCTTAAGAGGATTTTTATTTATTTTGTGTCCTCCCTCTCTACATATCAGTAAGTTTTTAATTGATTCCCTGAGACTTTTTTTTTTTTGAAAAAAAAAAAAAGATTCTGTGAAGTCCATGTTAGACAGTTTTTTCCTAGGAATTTACAGCATTGAGAGTTTTAGATTATTTCTGCAATGAAGCTATTCCCAGCTGGCTCACATGCAGACCTCCAGCCCATAGAATAAAATCTAGTGCTATTCCATCATTCCCGAGTTTCTTCCCAAAAGGATCTAAAGGAAAAATGGAAAGACTCACAACATTTTGCACAGCAGAGTGAGTTTCCATCAGGTATTAATTGTAAACTTTCAGAATTATATTTACTTTTCTTGGAGAGCACTGAAAATATTGAAATAAATAGAATATTCATGAAACAAAAACAATAGAGGCAGTCCATCTGCCTGAATTATCATGGGGGCAGTGGACAGAGAAAACAAGGTCTACATATTAAATCATGTTGCTTAGCACTGGGGACCCAGAAATATTCAATAAGGGAATACTGAACTGGCAAACAGGGCAGCACTAAACTAGTATCTAGTGTCACTAACCACAAGCATCATGAACTAACCATTATTAGAGTCATTACTCCTTCTTTACCTTTCTTTTCCCTTAAGAGCATTGCCATACCGATACAATAGAGCACTGTATATAAAGTAAGAAGTATTGGTATATTGATCCCATTGATTAGAGAAATTTATGTGGCAAGAAAACACCAACGAACACTAAAGTAAATGCCTGCTTCTTATATGACATTCTGACAAAGACCAGGCAGGTTGTTCAAAAAGAAATATTTTACACATTTAGATGAGCACTAGAGTTGTATTCCTGCCACACATTTTTTCAAAATGCATATGCCCTCACTGTAAATCCTCAGTTTTTCAGAAGTTAAGATTATGTGAAGGATTAATAGGGATTATAAGCATGCAACTAGTATGAGTAGCATAGTTCTGGCCCATCTGTTAAATAAGCAAACAAACATACTTGCACTTTTTCTTATGATGTGAGATGTATTTGCAAGAAGCTTTCAAAAAATATCTGAAGAATACTGCATAACAGTCTGTCAAATCCTTCCTTAAATTCTACTTTGTCACAACAGCTAATAACAAGCAGAAAAGATGAAACTTTCAGTGTTCCAACCCAAGACGGCTTGTGTGCACCATCATCTTGTTCTCATGCATACCCCACCTGCATGCCTGTTTTATACTTCGACAGTAAGCAGATGTCATGTCCCATAACAAGAGATACCTTGCTCTTGAAATACAAATAGAAATAGTATTATTATATTGTTAATGTAATAATAATGCCATATTAGATTAGTTTCCCTACTGAGGCACTTCAGAAGAGAAATTCATCTCTGTGTTTCAGAAATTGTGTAATCATTTCATGAGAGAAGAGAAATATTTCACAAGAGAAGTATGATTCATTCAGAGATGCATATGGTATATATGAATGCCACATTTTTGCATTTTGATTCCTGATTAATCTGACAGATGTGAGAAAATTCATGAAGTTAGACAAGTCCCAAGTGATTGCATGTGTGTAGATGCTGGAAAGCACAAGTTATTCCACCTGCTTTGGCACTAAAAGTACTGGAGTTTTTGTATTTTTTTTCCTTCTGGTTAACTGTTCATTGCAATATAGCTACAACCGTGCATTATTAGTAATCCCATCATTTCACATCCACTAGGAAGACTCAACAGATGTTATAATAATAAGCCTAACAGCAGCTTATAGTCCTATATTTAATTTAACTTAACATGCTTTGAAAACCTTTAAAAACAAATTAAAAACTCACAACAGTCGTTTTAGGCAACATGCATGACAGAACATGAAGAATCATTTTTAAGATCAAATATTATAACAGTAGCATTGACTGTGAGAAGGAAGCTAAAGTCATCACTCTCTCACACACACACACTTATATACTGCCAGTGTATGTTACTTATTACAGATTAGATAACACATGACACACAGTCTGATTCTTCCAGTTCAATTTTTTTACTCCCATATGATCTATTGATATAATCTGACTCACTGACCTCCCTGGAAGTTTTTCCACTGAGTAGCTCAAGTTTTAGGCAGGGCTCGTATGGATTCTATGATGAAAATTCAAGACAGCTTTGTGGGGCAGGATACATATACATCATGTGCATCTCCTGACCTTTCTTCAACTCTCAGAGTAATGCTTTGTAAAATTCACAAGCATGGGACTCACAGTGTGCAAACAAACACAATTTGTTTTCAGTTTATGATCCTCACCATCAAATAGACAGCAAAACTCAATTTCCTATTTTATTTCTTTGTTCTTACCCTTCCTCCCTCTCTTCTGCTGCTTATTACCAGCAAATGTGATCATCATCATCATTTCTACTTCAAGGTCCATAGCCCAGCTACAGTGGTTATGTTTGTACAGCACCCATTGCAGTGTGGTTTTGGTTCTAATTTGGTCCTGTCACTCTGAATACTTTCTGTATGGCTGTTTTCTTTGGAATTTACAACTGTATAACTCATATCTTTAAATTAAATAGATGGAATATACAACAAAGCAGCAGTAAAAATTATAAATATGTACAGTCACTGTTTCTATCTCTGATCTTTAAGTGGTTCCCTCAGCTGCAGGACCTATCTCCCTTTCACTATGTCCTGATTGTGTAAGAAAATATTTCAATAAAATGCTTTTTTTAACTAGTAAATTTTCTCTTGTAAATGTATATAGACCAAATATCTATTATATGCTGTACAAAATGGTCCCTGTATTATGCCTAACGAAATAACACATATCCAAAGGCAAGTTAATTCCTTAACTTGAAGCAAAGAAAACAAAGTAATGCTGAGGTATTTCATAAGTTTGTTACTTCTAATTTTCAAGTACATTATACAGTCTATTGGACTTCACTGCCATAGGATATATGCAGTCCTATAAATATCTGTTATTTTTTTCTCCTGATTTTGTCTTTTCTTTCATGAGAAATCAAAGAAAAGATAAAAACTTTCTCAGGTTTCCTTTTGCTGCATCTCTAAATCTGTCTGGCTGTGGTTTACAAAACCATATGCTGCTGAAATTCATTACTGAAGATGCAAGCATCTTGGGGTGGGGAATGACATTTCATTTTGCATTAATACCACAGCTAAGGAGGCAGATCTATTAAGTGGATGCCTATGGAAGCTGTAAGCCACTTCCTACTCCCAGCACAATAGTCAGTGTCACTCACTTCCCTACCAAACCCTACAGACAATTGACAGCCCACTGAGGTTGGGCAACTTGACTCTATAGCGCTTAAAAGCCATAAAAATTGCTTCATCATCAGCTAAGAAAGGATGCTGTGATCCTCCAACCATGGATACCAAAACCAAAATTATTCTTTGCTATAAAAAAATATAATGTAAAAATCAATTATTTATTTATTTTGTACTGTGCAAATCTAACAAATGGGTGATGCAAAGCACAAAAGAGAGATCAGTTTTATTTCAACATCAACCATTTAAAACAGGAGCTTACCACTTCATAAAACTGAAAGGAAGATGTCTCTCATTGGAGGTCACTGTGCTCTCCAAAAGGCGCAGTGGCCGATTCAACATGATGTACATCCACCCAACACCCAGAGAGCATGTCACATTATTTTAAGGGATATGATCAGACTTTCTCAGCTAGTTGGACTTGCTGTTTCAGCAGTCTTGTGACTAAAAGCAGGGATGAAATACTTTAAGTGTCTGCTTTTAAATTATAAAACTACAAGGAGGCTGAATCTTGATTAAGAGACATGCAGGCAGTTGTACCTTGAACGACTAGTCTGATGTGCAATTTCCTATCATCCTGCTCAGTGAACCAGTAAGGTGAATGTAATCAAAAATGGTGTCTTGCATGGAGAGTTTACAGCATGATAATTGTAGGAAATGAATATAAATTAAAGCTTTTAAGAGAGATCCACTGCAGGCAATTGTATCCAACATGAAGTGAGACATTTTCTACAAACTACTGCATTCACCACAAGATGAAAAAAGAGGGTCTAAATCTTGCAGATGAAATAATGGAGAAAAACAAATAAACAAATAAACAAAAACTATGCATTAAAATCACCACCATTTTGCCCAATTTTACAGCACTTCTTGCAGGAGGAGAAAGATGCCTTTAGGAACTACTGTCCCAGATACTTTAGGAGTTTTAATCTGGCATGGCTCAGGTAAAAGAGGTGGCTCATCAGTAGTTTCAAAAAGAAAAAAAATAGTTGATTTTTTTCCTTCAAAATTTATGTGGTTTTAGATTCAAAGTTATGTTAGCAAAAGCATTTTTTATCCTATTATAGAAGCCTTCAGAGTCATTATTATAAGAATAATAACAAGAAAATAGTTGCTTATCTTATTGACCAAAGCTTTTGAGCAGAACAAAAAAGGAAAGAGGAGAATTAGGGAAGTGGGGAAAGAAACAGTAACTTGCCCATATGGCAACTTCAAAAGGAAATATTTACTTTATCATATAAAAAAAAAAACTCCAGAACAAAGCTGAGCTTAGACTAAGAGATTAGATTTTCTGACTTTCTATTTTAGACTTTTATGCTATAAACTTCCCTGTATCTTCCCTTCTGCTCTATTTTAAGACACTCAGAAGAAATTAAGCCTCAGCAAAATAAACTGCAATCAGAAAAGTAATAAGCAAGCACTCTGGGAAAAGAAAGGGGAAAAGGGGAAAAGAAAGGGGAAAAGGGGAAAAGAAAGGGGAAAAGGGGAAAAGAAAGGGGAAAAGGGGAAAAGAAAGGGGAAAAGGGGAAAAGAAAGGGGAAAAGGGGAAAAGAAAGGGGAAAAGGGGAAAAGAAAGGGGAAAAGGGGAAAAGAAAGGGGAAAAGGGGAAAAGAAAGGGGAAAAGGGGAAAAGAAAGGGGAAAAGGGGAAAAAAGGGAATGAAATTCACATTTTTAGAGAAGGAAAAATGGGAAACATTTTTTTGTCACCAACCAATGAGCTCAACTTTCTCAGCTTTGAACCATTTGGAATTTTTCTGGTGTAAGAGGTAAAAAGCAGAGCCATTGTTCAATATCAATTTTCCTCCCTCTCCTCCCCCAGAACCCAGCTGAAATTGTTTTGTTCAGTCATGTACTAAAGCCAGTACAACTAGGACTTTGACTCAGAAGTAATACTCAGACCCTCGGTGTCTCATAATTGGTTGTGCTTCTTAAGCAAGGATACCTCTCTCCTCAACAGAAGTTAGCTCCCTTAAAATCAGTGTTGTGACTCATGCCCTAAAAAAACAAAATACTTTTTAAAAGTACTCAGAGAAATTTAAGAATAATTTTGAAGTATTTTTCAACCCACACATCTGAAAAGCTTGAGAGTTGGGGGAAAAAAGTTAATTCAAATAAGTGTCAATTTAAAATCCTATTCACCAATAGCTTAAACTGGAAAGATAAACAGATAAATATTATTTTTCCAATTTTTTAAGTTCTATGTTGAAATTACTCCACAAATTCCCATGAAACCAAGAGGAAGGAAGGAAAGGGAAAGAAGAGAAGATGGAGTCTCAAATCTACTTTTGATCACAATCAGCAAGATGACCAATAGTCACAATCAGTAAGACGATCAATAGACTGATTCAGAATGACTTCTGTAAAAAAAAAAAAAATTTCCCTTGCTAGAAGTCAGATTGGCTAGGAACTATTTTGAATCTCTGATAAATATATGCTGATGTTTGCTTTATTTTTTTTTGGAAGGGGCTGAGGTTATTAGTTTGAAGAGAAATCTGTACTTCCTGACTTTTTTTTTTTCTTCCAGTATTCTAGTTAGTAACTAATGAACTTTCTAGTGATGTTCTATTAAGTAAGCCAATGGCAGGCCCCATTATGATTTCTCACAGCTTTACTCAGCCAAGGAGCTGTTGCTATTCTTGTCCCTGACATACTTATTTCTCCTTGCTTGTATCAAATCATTTAAGGCCATTTCAAGCTCAGCAAAAGTAGGATATTTATGTTAAAATGCTACTTGAGATGAGCAATCACAAAGAGATTTCCAGCTGCTAGTTTTACAGAAATCAAACAAGTGCTACAATACAAATGTTCAGAAAGAAAATCACCTTTGTTTAGATCAAAAGAGACAGAAGATGCATTTTTGTGAACAGTGTCTAGCAATCATAGGTAGGAATTGCAACATATGGTAAATTTAAAGAGTTCAAAGAACTTCTGATTCACACTTAAGTACATTATAAACTGCAAAAATAGCTTCATCAGACAAACTCAGCACTTATCAGAGCAGAAACAGATGATTGAATTAACAACGCAAAAAAAGATAAATATGACTTAATGTGAAAGAACAAAAGGTAAAACCTGCATGAGAAAACTAGGCGAGGTGGTAGGTATCAATACTGCTACAACATTCCCAATTATTAGATGTAAGAAGAATAACCAGTTCTGAAAAAAAACAGAAGCAGTGCATATTTAAAACATCCCTCCCTGACAGGCAGGAAAGAGGTAGAGTTGTAGGTTGCTTCAGAAGTGGTGCTTCCTATTTATTTCCATGGAAACTACTACAGAATCAAAGAGCCCAATAACACTATTTGATAGAGCAACTTTTCAACTACAAAATACTATTTTTCAACATAGTCACCACCATTAGTTATGCATTTTTGCCAGCAGTGAATGAGAGCCTGCATGCCATGCTGAAAAAAACCTGCATGGTCATTTCAAATGTGGCTTTTCTTTCACCACTCACTGCCTCACTGTGCTAATATTCACTGTTTGGCCCGCATAAACATTCAGCAGGCATTGATGAATGTCAATGGGTGCCATTTTTTCCACATGGAGAAAGTCAGTTCACACCTTCCCTTCATCCACACTTGCATATCAGATGCCATTTTGTCAGACTACCCCTTTGCTGCCATTTATGACATGGCCACAAAATATAGCAAAACACTGGAGGGAAGGTTCAATCTCTACTGCCTTACTACCAAGAGCTGCCTCTGATGTTGTGAGCCAACATAATAGTATAGGAGACATTACTTTTGGAGCTGCTGTCATAGTAATGTCTTCCACGTTTTCCTTTGAAACAATACTGAATCGTATCCTTATTCTTAAATGTGGCAGACTTTATAAAAATTGTGAATTTATTAGAAATTCACTGTCCTGTCCATCATTCCGTAAGGAATAGATGAGCTTCCGTGAATGCTCTGTGCTTGTGCAGTGAAGCCAACACATGAATTGTCACTACAATTCACAAACACTACAATCGTCTACAAAGCAAGCATCAAGCTGGTAGGAAGCTCCACTGTGATGCTCTACTGCAAATCAGCTGTGTATGGGGAAATTAGTATCATATAAAGAAGTATGAAGTTAGAGTTAGAAGTTAGAAAAAAGGACTCCAGGGGGTTAGAAAAGGAAGAAATTATTTAGATTAACTCAATCAACAGGTGTTTTTTTTGTTTTTTTTTGTTTGTTTGTTTTTTAGCTTGGTTGATGGGTGCTCTTTTTTTGGCTGCGTTGCTTTTTTTCTTCTCTTCTCCCCTCTTCTCCTCTCCCCTTGTCATTAACAAAGCTCCTCAGCCTTTGGAGGTCAGTGGTATTTTGTTATACCACCTCTGAGTGCTGCTGCACTGTCCTGAGACAAGGTACAAATTTAGTTACAGCTAGCAGAACACTGTATGAGCACATAGAAAGAAATACAAATGCAGAATATGCAGCTACTGCTCTAGCAGAGAGCCTACAGAATTCCCATTATTTTGATGGTAAATTTAGAATCAATTCCACAGCCTATTAGTAGTGGTGTAACTAGAAGGGTGCACTGATTCTCCCTCACCACACAAATAATATTCAGAGAAGAAAATGGATTTTAGAGTTGCATCATCTAAATTAGACATGTATATGCATACATAACTTCTGTCCTTAGAGGTAACATAAAGTCTTACATTTAAGACAAAATTAAAATATAAAACTTTGCGTAACATATCCCAAAGCTGGATATTCAAACTATCTCAAACTTCTTCTGAAATCTACATCTGCACATTTCATAAATAAATAAATAGTTCTTGTCAAAACATTTTTTTTTAATCTGATGATCAGCAATATCTTAAAGCACTGGATTTCCAAAATACTTGAACCACATCTGCATATAAATTCTTAGCTGCTAAGTATCATCCTGGCTGAATTTTTGCACTAAACATTTATTTGGAATCATCCATTATTTCTTTTAAATAAGAATGAGGGCAGACAGCATAATGTATATTTCTTGTTATTTGTTTGATTTTGATCACGTTGAAAAGGATGCACACTGAAAGTATTCCAGATTTTTCTGGTCAAGGGAACACAGGACAATGAATTAAATGTAGCTTCAGAAATGAAAATTTCTGAAGAGAGATCAGAGCTTCTTTTCACACTTTGTAAAGGCTGTAAAAATACAAGTCAGCACAAATGCAATAGCATACCAACCTTAAGCACTGTACCTTCAGGTAAATCAAAGTTAATTCCTGTTCAATTCAAGACAACAGTAAAGTACAATTTGAGTTCCATTTCCCATATGACTTTTTTCTCCTTCAGGAAGCTATGAAGCTTCCCATTCTTTATAGTGTTTATAAGCCTCAGAGTGGATCTCTCTGTACATAACTGCAAATTCTGCAACTACTACCTTGTCTAAGACAAAAAGTCAGATACTTACTCCATTTCTAACTCACTGCTGAAAAACAGAAAATAACAGAAGTTTAATCTAAAAATTCTTGGTACTTTCTTACCTCCCTCTAATTAGCTCACTCCTTTTAAGGCAATAAATTATAACTTCCATGAGTTTTCTACAAAGTTTGAAACAAGCATACTTCAGATCAGTGCTACCGTGAGCCTGAATGAACAAAGCACTCTCATTTTCAAGAGACCTACTCTTAATCTGTATCAGTCAGGGATCCAGAACTAAGTAAACATGACTTCACACCAGAGAAAAAACAGGCCAACAAGGATGTCCTTCTGGGTATTTCCTCTGATCTTGTGGGAAGAATTCCCACTGCTCCTTTTCCCTCAGAATCAAGCCATGTGGTGATACCCTCACATTCTTCCCTGCTGTATGAAAGACTGTTTCTGTAACAGAATCATTTCTCTCATCTACAGCTTTAGAATTGCAACCACACAGTTATCTTTAAAAGTCATAATTTAAACAGGAATTGCATATTTATACTGTTCTATGCAGATTTAATAGTTTGCCTGCTTGAAAAATAAAAATTAAAATGTGATTAGGAAGGGTAATGAGAAACATCTTCATTGTCATAATTACTTCTTATCAGTGGCCACAAAACAGCATTGCTCCACTAACTCACACTTGACCCTTTTTGACTTGTTTCACCTGTAGATCTCACTCTTGCTGTTGAATGTAAACTCATGTCTAAAGACCAAATGCTCGGATGGATTATATCAGTTATTCCCTACTTCCTATTTTATGAAATGGAAAGATTGGTAGCAGCTGTAGATCTAGTCTTGAATTGTTTGAGTTTTTAACTGACTTGTATAATAAGTATAGAGTGGGAATTGGCAAAAATATTGTTTATAAAACTATATATTTGACTGCATATTAGTAGCTGAATATCATGCTTAGACATAAATATGCATAAATATAATATGAAAAAGTTACCACTATGGTCTGTCAAAATATTTTCTATTTCATGCAATGGCCAACGTAATCAAAGTAAACATACAAAAACCAACGTTTGTTTGCATCTAGAGTTTACATTCAGAATTTAGTCTCCTATTTCTTCTGTGATTTCTTTCAATAAGATTAACATTTGTGGAGTGGACCCAAAAGATGTGCATTCTGTTGTTGCAATCGAGTTACTATTTATCTAGTGGAGCCAAGTTTATTGACATACTTTCAGCTTAGAATACGTGTTTTATTTATTATAGCCAAAACGGTCAAACTTGGCAGTATAAAGTCAAGTACCAAAATCTATATTCAGGTAATAAGTAGCCTACTTTTTACAGTCAGAGAAGACCTGTAAATTTCAAAAGAAGTCAGCACCCTCTGAAAATCAGGTCACTTAGCTGCACAGATACGCAATTATCCATGTTTGAAAGAAAGATGTCTTCACTTGCATGGCTTAGGTATAAAAAGTGGCACAGCGTGCCCTATGAAAAACACTTCAAACACACCTTTTGAGAGTTATAACTCCTCCTGCAAATTCTCTCACGAAAGCAATAACCTTCTAATTAAATGTATCATTGATTCCTTTCATCTAGGTTGAATATGATCTGACTAGTGAATTGCCTAATATGTGTTGAAAAGACCCCAGTGTTTTCATGCTTTCTTATTTTAGCACTGTAAATCTCAAGCATCATCTCTTTAGTGGTTGTCTAGAGCTGGCTGCCTGAATGAACAGATAGTCTTCATTTCATTTGTGCAATAAAGCTGTTAATTGCAGTACTGGGATCTGCTTATGGCGTGTTGATTACTGCATGACCTCCTATAGTTCCTATTCCCATATTATCAAAACATCTAGTCAAAATCTTTGTAAGTGAGCAGAAATGTCCGTTAGAAAAGCTCTCACTTGCTACCAGTCCAGGATTGTAATAAAGGATGCTATTGCTAGAACACAGCTGCAATATTCTGGCTGTTGTGCCACTCATCGCTAAGTCCCTGGTTACAAGAGACAAGTCTATCCTCTTACCAGTCATAACACAACCTTAATCAAGTTAGTTTCAAGCTGTCTGTAAGAAACGGGAATGCCTCAGCAGGACATGCCTTGATGGTGCTCCAAAGATGTACTACAACAGCAGCAAGGATTTTGGATGAAGTGAGCTGGCCAGTGTTCCAGCTGGATTCCATTTGGAATAGTAATAATTTTCTTTTCCTTTGTACTCTGGGCAGATAACAAGCTTCAGGGCATAAGCAACGTTATCTTTATAGTGCAAATCTGGAACCAAAACCAACAAGAATGTGATGCCTAAAAAAGTGACTAATTAAGGATTCTTAGTTCCTCCAAAAATCTAAGCAAATATGCCAGCTTGCATTATCCACCCTAATGAATGAAGTATGAGGAAACACACAAAGTATTTTGAGTCTTCTTAGAATAAGTTAATTGGATGAAATATTCTGAAGATATTTTCCACATCTAGGAATGCACCTTGACAATTAACTAATTATATGTATACATAACCATACCTTATTGTGGTCCATGACAAGTCTTTTAAGGATCCAGATTCCTATTATATTACATACCTGATGAGTACCAAACAAGAAGGCTCTATCTCTGCAAAGGTCTGAAAACTGAAGTTCTGAAGTTCCTGAAGCTCTGTATACATGAATTATAGAACTTTTTCAAACTTTAAATTTATTGCATTCCAAATCAGATGTACAGCATCATTTTGAACTGTAAAAGTAGTTAAAACTCCATTCTCCCATGGCTGAGAAGTCCTAACTTTTATTTTATCATGAACTTATTGCATTTCTATCAGTTTAGCAAACAGGGAAAGCAAGAATGTTTGGCAGTTGATTCACTAAAGTATGAAACAGAAATGACAGAATTTTTGTATTATAGAGAAACTTCTTTGAGTGTTGTATTTGAAGTCTCTTTACTATCAACTGTAAGGTAGTCCATTATATAAAATTTTGCAAATTGTGAACTGAAAAAATGAAAAGATTGCAAACATGACCCTCAAGTAATAGCTACAAAATATAAGGCATACATTTACTATTGCATACTTGCCACAGTAAAGGAAAACAGTGCATAAATATCCCCAAAAAGTTTAGTTCACAGAAAAACAGATTTGTTTTGCAGTAACCCCACTGCATTCCATACAGTTGCCCTGGGTTGGGTGCCTTTTCATGATTGTAAACTAAAAGATTAACACATGCCATCTTTATTGAACTGACCATTACTGAAAGAAAAAGTAGTGGACAAAGAAACTGACACAACAGTCATCATCAAATACAAGGAAAAGCAAAATCACAGACTAGAGAGAGGGAGATGAAGAAAAGATATTGGATTATGTTTAATGAACTATATTAATGGCTAATCTGGGAGGAAAGAGATACAAAAGTTATCTCATATTGTCAATAGATGCAAAAACTTGAAGAGACTGTCTTGTTAAAATTTCAGGTGGTGGGAGGCCATCATTTCATCTCCGTCTTAAATGTCACATAAATAAGCTTTTTCCTTCAAGCACACTTTCCTCAATGAAAGAGTAAATAATCCATCTACTTCTAAATCTACTTCAAATCGACCATATAGTGCTAAGCATATTCTCCAAGATTATGCATAACAGATCACAATAGCCTCTAGATAAGCAACTGCAGTTACATTACCAGAGCCGTATTAGAAAAGCATAAAAAGGACTATTCACAGATTATTGTCTTATGAGCTGCATAGCACGCCAACAAATTATTAGCTCATTTCCCATTTCTTCCTCCCCTCTAATCCCAAACAGACTCATGAAAACATATATATTAGAATATTACAACTGCTCTTGGAAAGCTCTGATTTTAAAACCATTTTCCTTTCAAGTAGATAAAGCAAACAATAATAATAATAATAATAATGATCTCTGGATTCTAAAATGGATTCCTTTTCATGAGAATAGTGGTGCAGTGCATAAAGAAATCTTTCATAACACTGAGGGAGTTATGAACTCCACTTGGTATTACAGGTCCTAGAAATCATGTCTGGGAAGAGATGTGCTGAATAGTTGTGGCATTTCCCTGGCAAATCATGTATTTGTTCAGCTTAGTTTGAAGGAAAAGTAGACAAAGTAGATCATGAAATTCATTTTCTTCTACCAAAAATTACATAAAATATTAGCTATCAAGGTCTAAGAAGTTCTTTCTTCACATGATGTTAACAATTAAAATTTCAAATAATAACAATAAAGGAGGGCCTACATTCTCTATGAATGCACACAGGTATTGGCCATCTTTAATAGCAGTTGATGAAAACTCCATTTTTATGAAAGTTAAACTCTGTTAGGCTTTCTTAATGAATTCTGGTCAAAATATATGATTAATTCTCAGCCGTGGTCCTTGTGGCAGTTTGTTTTAGATTATAGCCCAATGCTGTAATGGTTATTCTAGACATCTTAATTTCTAGATTCTATTCCCATAAGTACATAAAAATCCTTAACATATTAACTACTTTCAAGACAGAAAAATGGATTTTGTTATTTTAAAGATTAAGTATCTGAGAGGAAATTATTTTTGTAATCTTTTAAAATAAGAAAGTGATGTCTTCAGGTGTATTAGTAGACATCTTTGAAATAATAGAAAATGTTAGCTTTCACCTACAACCTAGTAAAGGTAAAACAGCCTTCAGGAATGTAAGTATTTATATCAACAGTATTTCAATAGTATCTTCCTTTATCCACTACCAGACTCAGTGATTGTATGGAAACATATCCAAATATGATGAAAATTAAATTTATAAGTGAATGTCCTCAATTATTTTCATAACATTATACAGGTACCTTCTGCAGAGACAGGACAAAAAAGTTGATACATTATAACATTTAAGTTAGTACTAGAGATAAAGTTACGAGATTACATGATACGATACTTCAAATTTAGGCCAGAACTTGCTCCCAGAGTGTTTTTGAGCTCCTTTATCCATTGCATTGAGAACCATTCTGGTGCTACACTATTACGTATCATCAATGTCTACCTGAACTCCTGAAGCACCAATGAAGATTCAAAACTTTGCTACAGTCAAAATGATTGCTCATTATATGAGACCTCTTAACTTTGAATATACTGAAATATCTAATCAAAGGGATATTTATCTGCTATAAAATATGATAGTATTCCTCTGTATCACCCAATCAAAAATGTTGACAAGCCCAAAATAAACTAATGCAAAAAAAAACACCTTTGATATATTAAAATCTAACAGCTTTTGTGGCAATCAATCAATAAGCCTGAGATACAACTAAAATAATGTATTTCTTTCTAGAATGTGTATTAGAGAGGAACAGAATGCCAGCACATACAAAGAGGCACATACAATAAAACCACTCTGCATTATAGCTTATGTAAGTGAACATACAACTATAATGCATATTGAGATATTCCAGCGTAGATTAAAGTAATATCAGAGAAGATATTTTTTTTAATCTGGCATTTCTCAGTACCAAAGATTGTACAGTCATTATTAAGTTTCAGAACTAATAGCATAAGCACATTTTTAAATGCTATTAGAAACAATACTTGAGTACCTGTACATTTATGAAATGTCCATATTAAAATGTCAATTAAGCATGAATTATTTAAAAAATTCTTGAAACATATGCAAAAGCAAAAAAGAAGTTTCACTACAGAAAAGACTTGGTGACATGCATGGGTTAAGGAAGTAAAAGGAAGATGAGGGAAAACATAAATTGGATGCTGAATGGCACAAGCGCCCTGGTGACATAGGGCAAGAAAAAGGATGAGGTACTGAACATCTTTACTAGTAAAACTGGCCCTAAGAAATCCAAGACCTTGGAGGGCTGGCAGTGAGGGGAAAAGAATTTATTTTGCTACTACTGATTTCTACAGTTAACTCAAAGTGCAGGCCCTTTCATAATACCTGTATGCCAAAAGAAAATGCAAGCCATTTCACCCCACCCTTCCCAGGATACAAAGCTGCAATTTGAAAAAAAAGTTGTCATCCGCAATTTCTGGAGTCTTTTGTGAAATTATCAGTGACTTTAAAGTGTTTATTAGTGTCAGTGTCAAATTCTACATCTATGAAGGCAGACATATCAATCATACACAACAATGATGACAGTAGCTGCAAATCAGAATAAAGTGCATTAACTGCCAAGGCCTCCCACACATGGAAAAACATTTAACAAAGACAGCTGATTAACTCATTCTCACACAGTCATTTATACTACACCACTGAGTGCATTTCCAGAGTGATTTCCATTACTGTAATAAGCATACTATACAATTTGATAATAGGAACCGTTTACAGTCTCCTTGCAGCTTTATCATATTAAGCAGAAAAGGCAAGCAAGAAGTTCTGCAAAACATTCCAAAATCCCTCAGAGGAATTTTAACAGCAGTTATTACAAACTTTTAGAGGTATCCAGCTCTTGGATGCTCCAGTCTGATGAGAACTTGTGACCATTCACAAGATTATTAGAGTCTCCACCATGGCCCCCAATTCTTTGTCTACCTACTTCAAAACTACATGAATCTAATTCACATGGGATGCTCCTCCTGGACCTCTGCAGTTTTTCCACCATTCTTTTTCTGTAGCAGGAGCATATACTAGGTTATTTTTTAACAGTAAATGAGTTAGTTTGCAAAGTTTGTTTTAACTGTGAAAATACTGCAGAGACTCTTGACAGCCTAGACAGAAGGGCAGTCATCATGCAGCATAAAGTTCAAGCAGCGTAAAGATCATGAGCTTGACTCTGCACTTAGGACTGGAGACCAGAGTCTGAAGAGCAGGTCTGTACTGATTCTGAGTTCCAAGGAAGGAGGAAATGTTGCATTGGGAGATTTCTGTGAAGGCACAGGAAAAGTTAATGAACACAAGAATAGTTGTGATCAACTCAGAATTCACAGACTTTAAGACCTGATACAGAGTTTAGGGCCAGAGAATGCTGTTGAATTATCTGCTACAATTTCCTTTATATCTCAGGAGTTTTCAGGGACTGCCCCAAAACTAATGGCTCTTATTTTATTATTTTGGCCCACAGTGTGGGAGATGGATGTTGGTCATATAGCAGTAAAGGTTGAACCACCCCATCAATATTTGGTTACATTTAGTTGCTATGCAACAGATGGCAGCAGAGGGGCAGTCTGACAAAATAGTGTCTGACATGGAAGTGAGTTTAAAGGTATAGTATTCAATTCTTTCCTGCTGAAAAAAATGCTCATGTTGACATTCACTGACACTTGCGGAATATTCATGGAGACCTAACAGTGGATGTCAGCACAGTGAAGTGATGGGTGGCGCATTTCAGTAGTAGCAACAGAAACATGAAAGAAAAAACTTTTGGTTTGGCTATGCACAGTTATGCCATGAAAGGAAGAGCATCTTGATCAGCTCAACCACCACCATTTGTGTGAGCACATTGAAAAGTTTCATAGCTGAGAATTAATTAGGGTTATTATGATCTTTGTATCTGTTGTAGTTTCCATGGAAATAAGCGAAACATATGTTTCACTTAGAATGCGCATACTATGAAATTTTACTTGACCCTAGTATATATCTTAGAAATTGAGCTAGATACAGTAAAGGAAGATATCACTTCCCATACACCCCTTACTCCTTGCACCCAGTACTTAGTTATTTTCACTGTTAAAATGTTGTCAGTTAATTGCAGTGTGAATTTACCTAGCTGTAACTACTACTTATGGTGAATCCTTTTCCTAGATAAAACCTAATTCAGGAGGTTCTTCCACATATAATTTAATGGATATGACTTATCCCTGAACATCTTCAATAGCAAGTGTAAACCTAACTCCTTAGCCTCTCAGAAGTAGCCTAACATAAAATGTTGGTACTTACAGAATGCATTAACCTCTGAAGATAGCTACTGTAATTTCTTCAGTGCTATTATCAATTGTATTCATACTAAAACCCTGAAAGTTAAGGGTTACCTCATAAGGAAATTTGATAGTCATATTGAAACAATTCCTGCAGCAGCTTCTTGAAGAGTTTGCTTTATAATTAATTGAATTAAAATGCACAGATACCACACAAAAGTTAACTATCATCATTTGATATCTAATATTCTAGAATTTCAGTTAAATTCTACATTATGGACATCTGTTTAACAGACTAAATTTAAACACTGAGAAATTTGGCCTTTTCTCCTTTGTTTCTACATTAGCAAAATTATCTTAGAGAACACTTCATTAAAGTCTTTTATCGCTATCTAGTCATTTACCTCATGGTGAGAGAAAAGATATGCCAAATAGCTGACTGAGTTTTGATACATTTTTTTTTTCCAGATATTGGCTTAGTTTAACATATTCCTTGGTTCTGTTTCTTAATACAATCTTGTAAATTATCCTTCCTCAGCTTTTTTTCTGTACCATTTTGATTTATAGCATGAAGACATCCATCATGAGTCAGAAACAACGTATCCACTAATGGAAGACCCACTGCTTCCAGCTCAGTGCCTGTCATACATCCTGTGTATCACAGTGCAACACAACTTCCACCCTTCCAGTGCTGGGACCGCTGTCCAAGGCACTCACGGACATACCCAGGGAGAGGACATGTTGTGCAGCAGGGTGTCCTGCCCTGTTCACTTGCTCTTCTCTCCTTTGCTTTTAGAGCTCTTTAGTTCCTCCTCATCAGCTAGCATTACTGATTTTATTCATAAGTTACTGAAGGTACACCTGCTTCTGCAACTACCTCACTATGTTGCATCAGCTACATGCAAAATTCACCATTTAAAAAACAACAAAAAACAGAACACCTAAGTATTCCCACATACCCATAACTAACATAATTTATAAGTATTTTGCTTTTGCCTTACCAG
Source organism: Perdix hodgsoniae (assembly GCA_035772895.1). Classification (NCBI taxonomy): domain Eukaryota; kingdom Metazoa; phylum Chordata; class Aves; order Galliformes; family Phasianidae; genus Perdix; species Perdix hodgsoniae. Next base: position 183,491 of record JAPSGF010000062.1, on the reverse strand, counting down.
ATGAAAACTGTTAACTTTCACATTGTTTATGTTCCCAAGCAATCCTTTACAGATCAGGTTCCAAAAAAGCAGCCTTCCATTAACTACAAAATCAGTTAATGACAAGTGTAACTAATGGCATAGAGACACTCATCTATCTGACCACACTCACAGGAGTCATTTAGTTTGAATGTTACCCAGTGATCACAAAATCAATAACTACCTTCTTTTAACAAGTTCCTCTGTATGTGGAAAGCCTTTAATAAACTTCCTCCATTTCATATATCATTTTTCTGTGACTATTCAGCATTCTTATGAAATGAGAATCTTCCCAAAATGGAACCTAATTTTCTGTATCTGCAATAGTTATACTAACAGTTTTTTGTATTGTTGTGGTGGACCATAACAGTTTTTTTTTTTTTGCCAAGATCTCAGAGCTTTTTGAAACATACTGAAAAGTCTGATAATGCTATAAATGATGGGTCAGTGGGGGTTATTTGGAAAGAAATTTTACAGAGAAGCTATTCCTCAGGACTACTGTCCTTATTGGATACACTGTCCTCACCTTCTATGCTCTGTCACAGGGTACATTAACTGAAATGTTAATACAGCAATACTGGACTCACAAATAAGCTCCTGAGTGCACAGTATTTGACAGAATCTAAAATTAGTCAAGATGAGTTCACCCATCCCCAATATGTGACAACAAATTTAGTGTTACATTTGGATGACAAAGTAAACCATGTTTTAATTTAAGCTGACTGTGTAAACCACTTCTTTACTCTTTTCACATGTATAATCTTTCATGTCATCTCCTTGTGTGATACTCTTTCCCTTTTTTTTATTGGTACAATTATTGTTTAGTCACAGTAATCTTTCACATGAAGTAGAACTCTTCTATACTGCTGTATTAAGGGAAATTATAATAGCCTATTGACTGCAGTTTAGTCAATGATCCATTCATTACTCTGTCCCAGAGGTTTTTGGAATTTGTAAAGTAATGTATTTGATTATCTCAGAAGTCAATAAAAGCACAAATGGGAGATTGCAATGAAGCAAACCAGTTAAGATTAATGTAGTTGTGAAAACAGGGTATCAAACTGTTCATCCCATACACCTAAGTTTGAGATGCTTTTTAGACTTATAATCTGTACAAATAAGTCATAATCCCAAAATAAGACATTTATATTCCCAGAGATCCTCAGCCTTATATGTTGTGTAAGCAAACATTTTAAACAGCAGTGGAAGAAGACAACAGCTATCTAAAAATGACATTTTTAATGTTTAAAAGGTGAGACATGAAGCAGGTTTGTTCTGTATTTCACTTAAAGTGAACACAGATTAGGAAACAGGCAAAGAGACAGACCATACAAAAGCTTGATATTTAACTGAATTATCTATTCCCATATCACAATTCTATTGCTTTTCACACCAAATTTTGACTCTAATTCTTTGTATTCAATGTAATTATTTTTTCCCAAAATATAAGAACAAAAAAAATGACATCTGTAAACAGCTCAGAAGAATACCTACCTGGGAAAGAACATGGCTAGACGTGCTTTTCACATATAGAGGACTGGTTAGAAATAGCATCCTTGGAAGCTAACTTGGGCATAGCAAACAGAAGATGTTAAAGTTTTCAACCTTCCTGAAATCAAAAGGGGAGAATGTCCTAGAATTGCCAGGTCACAGCCTTAACCAGTGGTTGAGCACCAGATTTGGCTAACTCGGGGAGCTCAGGTGCACCTGCAGAGGGGGTAGAGTTAGGATCCATTTCTTCCTCTCTCTCATTGGAGGGTTAGAAGCTGAGCTGCATCTCTGAGTTTGCCTTTCTTTTGAGTTGTTGTCAGAAGGGGTGAATCAATTCTTTTTTATCATCCTGTTCTATAACACATGTATTCCAGGAAAAAGACTCTGTCATTATCTTTGTTTACACCATAGGGGGGTCAGAAAAACTTTACCTGCCCTTGGAGGGCAGATTTTAAACTGTTTAGGATATCAGCTGGGAGAATCCATTGGAAGTCAGTGCTGGAGTAGTCCAGGAAGGATAGAAATTCCTTAAGAAGGAAATCTTAAAAGCACAGGAAAAGGCTGTCCTGTGTGCTTGAAGGGGAGGCTGCAGGGAAGACAATGGAACAGGAAGATTTTGCTGAGACTTCGGGGAAAAAAAAAAAAAAGTTTAACACCTTTGAAAGAAGATACAGACAACTTAATAGGAATACAAGAACTTTGGCCAGGATATGTGGAGAGATGATCAGAAAGGTGAAAGCCCAGTAAGAAATCAATCTGGCCAACATTATTAAAGATAGAAGTTTCCACAAATATATTATGGTAAAAGGTTTTACATATATTATATGGTAAAAGGGGGGCCAAGGAAGAACTCTCACCTTAATTAAATGTGGCAGGGAACATTATCACTGAGCGTGAGGAAAAGGTTGAGGTTCTCAATGCCTTCTTCAGTATTTAATAGACCAGTTATCCTCAAAGTACTCAGTCTCCTGATATAGATAGTAATGTGGAACAAAATTAAACCCCCATGATTCAGGTGGAAACAGTTAGCAACTTGCTGCTCCACTCAAACTGTTTCAAGTACATGGGACCAGATAGAATCCACCTGACAGTATGAAGGGAGCTGGTAGACTTGATTGCGAAGCTGCTTTCCATCAATTATCAGCCAGTCCTGTTCAACCAGGGAGGTCCCCGATGACTAAAAACTTGCCAGTGAGATGCCCATGTAGAAGAATGGAAGATCCAGGGAGGTACAGACATACCAACCTGACCTTGATATTAGGGAAGGTCATAAAGCAGATCTTGAGTACAATCATACAACATGTGCAGAGCAGACAGGGGATCAGGCCTAGCCAGCATGGACACATGAAAGCCAGGTCCTGCTTGGCCAACCCAATTTCCTATTTTCAGGTGATCTGCTTAGTGAATGAGTGAAAAACTGTGGATGTAGCCTATCCAGACTTTCACAAACACGTCTTGTGGGGAGTGGTTGAGAGAAGTTGGATTGTTTAGTCTGGAGAAGAGGATGCTCAAGGGAGACTTCACTGATCTCCACCACTGCCTGAAAAGAGGTTGTAGTGAGGTGGAAACCACCTCTTCATTCAGGTAATTAGCGATATGCAAAGAGTAACGGCCCTAAGTTGCACCAGGTGAGGTTCAGTTTGGATATTAGGAAAAAAATTCTTCTCTGAAAAGGGACGTAATTCACTGGAACAGGCTGCCTAATGAAGTGGTGGAGTCACTGATCTGGGAGGTTTTCAAGAAAAAGGTATAAGACACTGAGGGACATGGTTGTGATGGTTTGATGGCTGAACTAGATCTTAGAGGCTTTTTCCAACCTTAATGATTCTTTAAAGAAAAAACTGTATAATAAAACTGATATAAAAGTAATGGAGTAGATTATTCACCCACAAATCTTATTTTTCTCCTCAGAACTTATCTTAGAGAACTACCAATTCCCCACATGAACTACTGAATGGTCAGTTTGGATCAAATCAGATGACCTCATAGATTTATGTGGGAGGCACATGCCATGTTCATTTATGAGTCTCCAATACATGAGGACTGGCAGGGAAAAACATGTACAACTGACCTTACCTCAGGAAGAACATCACTCACAAGTAACCACACATTTCTGTACCTCCTGCAGTCATATCACTCAGAGTAATATAAGCAGAAAACACTTGGCTCTCACACAAACAATGCAGAAATCAAACGGAGTACTCACACACAGCATGATCCTAAGCCTTTCACACTGAGGCAGATGTTAAAGCTCTTTCACATTCCTGTGCCTTTAAAAAGCAACATGTCAACAGCAGTTCTGTTCCGCTTTAAAAACTCAGGAATGCATTAGTTCAGCCTAAAATAGCTGTAACTAACACTCATCTCACTTAAATGATCTCTTTTATACATGAATTTCTTTTGCTATCACAGGGTCTTAAAGCTATTCACCAAAACTCCTGTCTTCCTTCTTCAGAATCAAATTATATCCTTCCCACTCTTCCACCCTGCCTTCTGACTACAGCATATCTTTAATACATTTTTCCTAATGTAGGCTGTTCCAGCACCATCTGAGAATATTAATATCCAGGTTAACTTTGTCTTAAGAATAACTTGAATCCAGTTTTCAAATTTCATTTCTTTTTCAAGGGGAAAGGGGAAAAGGACTATCTTTTAATGCAGGTATGTTAATATGAAGTTATATAAAATATTTTAAATGTTCCATTACTGCTTTCATGTACCTCTGCAATAAATTGTCACAGTGGATTGTTTCAGTTTCTGGTATTTATTTTCTCTAGAAGCTCTGTGTGTGGTACAATAACTACCAATTAACAAGCCAGCACATATCAGTGCTCATTCAGATTCTGAATACATGCTGAATAGACAAAGTAAATCTACTTTGACCATATATGGAACCTTTTTCATTTACTGCTCATGAACTTGTGGGGTTTTCTTTGCTCTACTGCGTGCCTAAGAAAACCATTTGCTAAACAGTCAGTTTCTATAGTCACAATTGTAGCCCATGACTCCAACTTTCAAATAATGCTTTGCACCTTAGCATCCTACAGTGAGCTTTATAAGAGAATGGAAGAGCTTTTAATTTCCATGATGATTTTTCATGTCTTTACATTTTCTTACTTCCTCTTCTCAGATGGGGAACCCCTCATTGCATTCTGTGCTTTCTCAGAGTGTTTTTGAGTGCTATAAAGGCAACAAAACAGAGTTGATGATTTGGTCCACGTACTTTTAGCCTGCATATGTTTTCATAACACTTAGTAAGACTGTTCTACTCGGTGCCAAATGAAGGCTAGGTTCCACAAAAAGAAGGGAAAAAAATTTAAAATTCATCTATTCTGGCTAATTTATACATATTTTCACTTGGCTTTTAACTTCAATATTTTTCTTTTCTCTACATGTAGTTGTCAGTATTAACTTACTTGGGTTAGTACTCTGGAAACACCTCTTAGAATGTTTATATCTTATAGGAAAGGAATGGCATCCTCAAGTAAAAGAAGACTAGCACTGTCACCCTCAGGAATTCTAGCAGTTGATAGACTTCCTCTAGAGACCATTAGAAGAGTAAGAGCAGTGATGTAGTTCCCAGTCCTCTGGAAAATGACCAGAAAGTAATTAACTCAGGTCACAGTCTAAACTGTAGCCTTCAGGTAACACTGACATTTTTGTTGTAATCCAAACTTCAGTCTCTACTGTGGAAACAAAATGCTCTTCTAGGTCAGAATAGAGATTCTACCACTAGTGTAAAAAGAAAGCAGAAGCAGTTAATATAGTGGAAAGCAACTCAAAATGCTGGATTCTTGGAAGAAAGAGACCTATAAACTCACATTCTAGGATAGCTTTGCTGACTCTTACTTTTATGATAGATAAGCTTCCTTTACTTATTTATGGAATCTATATTTTATCCTTTTTTTTTTTTCTTTTCCATAATTGCAGTACAAGAAATCCATTGAAAGAAAATTCCTTAGCTACTATATAGCAATAAGTTCAATAAAACTAAATGTAAACTACAATAGACAATGTTCAGCCCCTGTAAAATTTAGAATCACAAATAATCTCTGCTTCTCTTTATCAGCACAAAATGGATTTAACTGATTAAACATTGGTTCACTCTGTCACATTTGAAGAACCTCAATCTGTAGTCTCAGACTGAGTCCATCTGAGAGGAGATAATAGGGCAATACCAAAGGGACAATCCAGATACTAAGTAGTTTGAATAGCCTTCAAACATGCCTATCAAACTCTTTCAATCACAGAGGCACTTAATGCAACTCAACTCTTAACTCTGGAATTACAATTAAATGTTTGAAGTTCACATTAAATAAGTGTATTTAAATCTGATTGAAGCCTGTGTAAAAGCCAAAAGACCCTTGTATTGTTTTTACTGGCAGTAAGTGTATTATCTGTCAATACTTCTCGCTTTGCCAGAGGAACTGCCTTCTCTCTACCCCATTTCCAAATAATCATGTCAAATTAACAAATATTCCTGATAAATCACTTCTGTGCTGTAAAAATTCTGCCACAGTCCTTGAATTCCATCTACCTGACTCATATCCTTTTCTCTAACTACGTCATGATGGGTTCTGAATTCTGTTTACCAGCACCTAAAAAACCATAGGTTCACTAAGCTACTGTTATCTTCATTTCAGCATACGGTGCACATCATTCACAGAGAGTGCTCTCCTTAGCTCTTTTCTGCCTCTAATCTTTGCAATTCTATTAATTACATATGCAACACTGGCTATCAAGAACTTACAAACAGAAAAAGCATCCCCAGGTTATACTTTTGAAGAACATTTTTCTGGAACTAAAACAGAATATAAAAATGCAATAATTTGATTTGCAGTGGAAATGTACTTTCTTCTAAGACCCAATATAAATCACCAAAAGCTTTCAAAGCTGACATTTAATCCATGAATTCAAATCATTTCTAAGATTTATGATCTATTATAAAGACAGTTTCAATTCCCCATGTCCTTGCAACATTTTAATGTATAGCTAGCAGAAAATACATTTCCTCGGTATGCTTTTCATAGCAACAATATCATGTATTGATAAGGCTTTTTCTTTTATGATACAGATGAATATGATTTTCTTATTTGTCTATCAATAAATAATGAGAGGCTGAGTCAAGTCTTAACTGTTCATAAACCTGTTGAATAGCATTCTGTACAATCAATAGGCAGACAACTGTACAATCACTAGGTATACAGAGGTTAGGTTTAGTGAGATTATCACAGCAGAAAGATAATCAGAATAAATGGAAATGCTCACCAGTGTCATAGGTTCCCAGTGAACTCCACAAGGAGTGATCTCCAGAAAGGGATCCTTCCTCAGTGGTAGTCAGCACTTAAATGGGCTCTAGGAGAGGTGCAGCCAGGCTCCTTCCCTTCTGGTAGCACAGTTGAATTGCCTTCACCCGTGCTCCCGTGGCTGACTCATTGCTTGCCTCAGGTGGTCAATCAGAGGTTCAGGCCATGATCAACAGTTCCCATACACTTTCCTTTCCTCAAGAAAGGAATAGTATGAACTCCACAAAAAAAAAAATATTAGGGATAGTTAAAAGGTCAATCATGCTACCATAAATATGATATTTGATGTACACACAACCAAATTAAAGTCAAAATAAGATTTGTGCAGCCCTCCCACTTCTTATCTAGACATAATTCTTCCTGTGTATCGTCTTTCTAACCCCAAGGAGAATTATCTTGAGTCAATGGCGTGGATAGATAATTTCAAATTCTTCAAGATGTCAATCCAGAAATGAAGGATAAATTATATCTAATAACCTGTAGAACTGTAACACTAATAAGGCAAAAAATCTTATTCCCCTGCAGTTTCCTTAATGACAGCACCTTTCTAAGTATAACAGCTAATTCAGGGACAGGAAATATTTGTTTTGAATACTCAAGTACTGTATAACCATACAAAGCATACTGTATTTTCTCATTCTTCCCATTGCAACAGATTTTTTGTGACACACCTGAAAGTATATTGCCCTTTGTGCACCCCCAAGGTAGGGTCCATAGAGACTCTTTCGTGCCTTAAAGTTCTTCAGTTAAGTATCCAGAGCTTGTAGCTATCAGATTTCTTATTTCTCAGGGAAAAAAAAAATCCTGAAACAATTAAGCTTTGTACTATTTTATTTTTAATCAAAGGGGGAAAAAAATTCACCAGTTTTAATTAACCATCTTAAATTATGTTTCCATCTCAAATCAAAATATACATTCTAAAATGAAGAGACAAGTACTCTCTGAAGAAAGTGTTTCAGTTTGTTACCCTAGCCATATACTTCATTCTTATTAAAACATGTTCTACTGAGCTGTAACTGACTGGATTAAAAAAAACTGAAAAGTACTATCAGAATTTTTCTTTAATAGTCAGTATTTGTACCTTTAACTTGAGCTGTGTCTGTACCTGAAAACAAGCCTGAAAAAGCAGGAGCAAAATTTTTTATAAAGACAGTGTTACTGGATTATGGACATTAAATAAAAACAAAACAAAAAAACTTTCTGGAGATAAAGTCACAAAAACAAAGAAATCCAGCAGAGAGTATTGACCTTTTCTTCTAACTCATCTGTGGGCAACTTCATTAAGTGCGAAATATCAAACTTGCAGTTCTCAGTATACATACCTGTAGCTTATATACATATGATAACCAGTAGTCTGACTTCTTAATGGTGCCAAGTTTTTGTACTACGATAACAAATGCATTTGCAAGAAGCTGTAATAAAAATACTATTCAAATACGGTAATTGATCTTTGCTTAAGGTAATTATTTTTAATACCTCTTCTAAGCTAAAATAGCTTAGAATAATTTTTTCTCTTAGCTTAGCCTTTTTGCCTTTCCAAGACAGCATTGCAGTTTCAATGGAAGAACAATTGCTCTTCCTGAGGTAATGGATTTTTATTTTATTTTTTTTAACATAGGACTTGAAGATTTGGATTTAGCTTTGGTATTCCAGACTTTAATGCAGAAAGCTCTGATTTAAAAAGAATACCATCTCCAGGGGAGATTCATCTGATGTGCTGGATGTTCTTACTAACCATATAATTGAGGCTTGGTGATACATCCTCTGTGTGGTTTTCAGTAAGGCTAAATTTTTTGATCAATCAAAAAATGACAGTCAACATATGTTTTTTGTTTTTAAAAACGTTTGTATTTGAGGTACAATCACTAATCTCACAAGCCTACTGGAAAATTATAGGTCTGTAAGGAGGTGCTCTCTCCTTTTTCCTCCAGTTAAAAGCTTTCTATTACTGCCTCAGAGCAAGCTTCCAAGCTCCTGTGTGATACCACAGGCTTCTTAAAACAATTTATGCTCAACCAGTTCCAGATGTAGGCCCTTTAGGGTGCCAAATTAGCTGATTCTCCCTTTTCTTTCCACCCCCTTCCTCTCAGCTACCCCCAATAGCTTTATCTCCATTTCCACTGTTCCCCCCCAGATATTCAGTGAGTGTTCTAAAGACTAAAGTCTTCATCTTGTAGTGGATTACTGTAGCCATAATTAATAATACTATTGGTATAATGTAATAATTATATAATTATTTATAATATATACAGTATATAATTATATATTATATTATATATTACATAATATAAAGTATTATATAATTAGTATAATATAATAATATAATATATTATAATAATAGTATATTAATAGTTTCAAGTAAGCAGTTAAAATATTTCTTCAAAGACAACTAAACTAAATAGAAATTCCAGATGCTGCTTTGATAAATACATCTCCAAAAAGTAATAACAAAAGAAATCTTTGCACAAGTGAATATTTTAAAAATGTTCATTCGTAGGTCAGAACCTGAGATTATCAGCTATTAATTATGCTTCCAAGAAAAATAAAACCAATTCCGCAGAGGAATGGACATATACTTCAATTATGTGATGGGCCTTGATAAATGCATCAAAACACTTTCTTATTAGCCTTCTCTGCAGAACAAAATTTATCCACTCTCATACAGTAGTTCAAACAATACATGTTGTTTAACAGCTAATCTTGAAAAATTAGGATCACAGAATTGTAGGGGTTGGAAGAAATCTTCAAAGATCATCCAGTCCAACACCTTGCTAACGCAGACTCCCTACAATAGATCATACAGGTAGGCATTCAGGCAGGTCTTGAATATCACCAAAGAAGGAGATCCTACAAACTCTGGGCAGCCTGTTCCAGGGCTCCATCACTCTGACAGTGAAGTTCTTTCAGTATAGAACTTCGTGTGTTCCAGGTTTCTATCTGTTGTCCCTTGTTCTATTGCTGCATGCAACCAAAATGATTCTGTCTCCAAAGACTCAACCCCCACACTTTAGATATCCATAAACATTTACTAGATCCCTTCTCAGCCTTTTCTTCTCCAGAAAGAAGAGTAACATGTCTCTCAGCCTTTCCTCATACAGGGTAGCTAATCAGTAGTTGCCCAAAAGTACGTATAAGTTTTTGAACTGCATTTGTAACTTTTGTTGTAAAGCCAGGGCTTAAAAGAGCTAAGCAGAAAGTATTTTAATACTCATTAAATCAGTGTCTATACAGTCTTTAATGTCTGAATGATTCTGAAAACAGGCACTTGTTCTCAAGACCTTGTGCTTGTTACCAATATTTGTTTTGAGGAGTGACTGCAACTGTCAACAAGTAGAATCTGTTTCTGTTTCAGTATCTAAGAAACACTTAATGAAAATCGGCATGTCCCAAACTGATCTTGCTTCATTTAGATTTGAAGGAAGCCATATAGACTTTAGGACAAAAAGAAAAAAAACAAATTAACATAAAATAAAAAAAAACCTTGAGATTTTTATTTTTTTATTTTTTATTTTTTACTCACAAAGAAAGCAATACCTCACAGTGAGAACTCTGAGGAAGACAATTTGGGGCTGGGGGTTGTGAGAAACTATTCTAAAGAAATACTAAAAATATATAATAAAAAAAGCCAGATGTAGTACAGCTGGCAAATAAAAATATAAATCTACATTCGAATATCTAAAACAGTAACAGAGACTGCATGGCTTGCTGCTAAAGGTTTTCAACTGGAGATATTATTGATACTGCTAGATCTGTCTACAGTAATGACTTTCTGAGTGGAAGAGAAGAATAGTTTTTAGTATGTTCATTACCAATTCAATAATACCATTATCCTTTTGGAGAACTATTATTGAAAAACCTCCTGCACTGATTAGTTATTTATCAGATATTTCTGCAACTTGGACAGTAAAGAGTTACTTCTCTACTTTGAGGTTTTAGTTTAGAAGAATATTTCCAATAAGTAGTAGCTACAGCAACAACAATTACCCTGGAGATAGCTGAACTCTATGGGATTGTGCTGAACTTCAGGAAAGGAACAATTTATTCAAACAACATAGGAATCCTGCCTGAAGAATGATAAATGGTAGGAGAAAACTTGATGGGACTTTAAAACTTTGATTCTACTTTCATGCTTAACTAATAAAAAAAATGGGTTTTTTCCATTATGTATAGCTGCAGCAAGAATTCTGAAAATTCACTAGAGATGTGACTGAAGGAATCAAGGAGAAAGATATTGCAAAAGCATACCTGATGTTACAGCAGAAATAACTCCTGGTTATTCCAAGAATATTGTATTCGGGAATATAAATATTATGGCCACAACAACCAAAATCTACAGTGAACTACAGTTCTACAGTTCTCCCACATAATATTCTTAGGAGAGAGGGGAAAGCTAAAATAAAACTGTAGCCTTAACAGACAGAAATGCCTAACCTCATGTCCCTCTGATTTCCCACTCAACCTCTGTCCAAGGGTTAAATAGGTGCTTTTGGGAATATGAATGCCTTCAAAGATTCAGACAATCACTTGTGACTGGATGATATTCAAATTGCTCAGCTATGATCCTTCAGTATCCTTCTTGACTGCAAGGGAGTGTTAAAATAGCACAGAGACAAGTCAGAAGGGAAGTCTAGTGTTGCCATTATAACAGTCACTAGAGAATACACAAACTGCACATGGAAGTTTCTTAGCTCAAGAAGCATTACCTTCAACTAAAAAAAACCTAATAAACTAGAAAGCAAAAACAACATTGCATATATTAAGTGGAAACAAGTAAGTCCTTCTGATCTAACTGAAAATCACTGTACTGCAGCTATATTTCCAAGGGAGTTGCCACAGAATGCAATGGCCCTAGATATTAGAAGAGAAATCAAACTGACACAATACTTAAGGTAGTGGTTTACTAAAGATGTCAGGTCATTGAGATAGAAGAAAGTAGATTTATGTTGTTAATTGTAAATAATGTGTAACTCCAGGAAGGTCAGGTTAGCTTAAGTAAAGTGCTTCTGTATTTTAGATAAATCATTAATTCAGTGAACAACTAAGTCTTCAGGGAAAATTTCTAACATCATATAATTCACTAAGTTGTGTTGTATCACCAATGAGGAAAATTTATACTCAAAGACAATGTCTCCTCATAAAATAACCTTACAACTCTAAGGCCGGCAAATACCAAATGAGAATTGAAAATGACGTATTTTGATTACTCCATTAAAATTTACACTAGAGTAAGCAGTCCTGTGAACAGCATAGAAGTACGATGATCATAAAGTATGAATACATATGCAAGGCATTGATTGTTCCTTAAGACATTCTCATCTATTTATTTTTAACTTGCAGCTGTTTCAAGAGAAATACTTTTTTTTTTAACAAAGTTAATGACTATTAGAAGACATTAATGAGTTGTGTTAGCAAGAAGTAATGATATTATTAGCGTTTGTCACTTCTGTATCTGTGAACAAGTTTCAACGCAGAATCAAAAGAGTGGCATTACACAAATTAGAGGTGAATTATGAAGTCCAGAGTGATTCCCCAAACTGTATATTCTCAAAACCCTTTTTAATTATTACAAAGAAAGCAGTAAATCACTAACTCTGGCCACCTCTGTGGTAACAATGAAATAAAATCACAGACATATAGCCAAAAAAACACAAATCATAGATGATCTTGCAAAGTAAGTATTATCAATCACATAGATAATATTTAATTAAAAGCCTATGGAATTTCCCAGTGGAAGCCTAATTTTTAGTACTGCATTGTCTTCACTACTCCAAATACACAAAAGAGGATGGAAATTTATCTCAACCTCAGTAAAAAAAAAAACCACTTATCTGTGTTGGGGTGAAAAGGTAAGCAACCTCCAAAGAAAGATATTCAGAGCATCTAGTCATGATGCTTAAAGCAGCTGTTGTAAATAATTTCCTATACATGTGATCTTATGTAGGTTTGATTCTCCGCTAAGATAAATTTTAAACATCTGTAAAGAAAGATTGCACCAATTTTTATTTTGATTAGCAGGAGTCCCAGCCCTCCAGCTGAATGTAAAACTAAAAATATTACTAAAATATTCATGCTAACCTATGGTAAGAACTGTTATTTATGATTACTTTTAAGTTAAATGTTGGAAGTGTTAGAGGTGGTATTGCAAGTGAATTACAAAGTGTTAAGCTCTTGTATCAGTTCTTTGGATCTCATGATTCTGATAGCTTTGTAGCATACAGAAAGAATAGCAAGACTTCTCCTGTATCCCATTAGTGACAGAAAAGAAAAAAAATTAATATACTTGGGCTTGCCTTTGAAAGGAAACAAGCCAAATTAGAGTCAGGAAGAAAACTTACAGTAACTTAGAACGCAGTCATCTCTACATTACCTTCTATATCACATACCAAATGACAGATACCCTCAACCACACCACTTTCTTTTCACTGGTTCATAATTTAATACGAATACAGACTTACAGACTCATCCCTACTAGCAAAGTTATGAGATACAGTGCCACCTCAGACAGCCTTTCCTGACACTTTAGTGGACAGCAGTAAAAATTAACTTCACACATTCCAAAGGTAATGGATTTTGTTCTTATCCACACAGAAAGCCCTATGGTTTGGTTCCACCTTCAATGGAAATACACTGACAAAAAAGTCATAAAAACATTCTGCAGCATCTTGCTCCTGTAGCTAGCTGCACATCTGAGTCTCAGCTAAAACAGTGTAAACTTCACACTGAGGTTTTGGTTGTTTCTGAGTAATGCGAGCATAGACAGAGCAAGTCCACTCAGTGAGAACAAACTGCCTTCCTGGCACAGCAGCAGGGGACAGGGTAGAACCAGGACAGATGGCCCAAACTAGGCAACAGGTCATTCCATACCATGACACCATGCAGAAGGTTATCAAGCTGGAGAGTTGGCCAGGGGTCAACTGCTGTTTGGCGGTTGCTGGGCATCAGTTGGAAAGATATGTGTTGCTAGTAAGGTGTCGATCATCAGGCTGTTGTATTGTTAGCTGTGCATCAGACAACAAATGGCAAGTAATCGCATATACACATTGTTATCATTGCATTTTTGTTTCTTTTTGGTCTTAATAAACAGTTATGTCAACTCACGGGTTCTGTTTTGTTTGCAGTTCTCTCCCTCATCCCACTTGGAGTGAGAAATTGGCTATGTGGTGCTTAGCTCTTGCTGAGTTAAGTCACAACACAGCATTAAGGGGAAATGAACAGATAAGTTATTTTTTCCCATCCCTCGGAAACAGTTAAAAATGAATGTTATGAATTGCTTTCCTATAAGCATGCCAGTGATTCTGCAGACAAGAAACAACTGGTAGGATAATTGCTTGCTACTTTCCAATCTGATCATACCAACATCACCTTTGTCTCCTTTGTCCTTTTTCACAGGAAAGGCAGCACTGGACACCTGCCAGTGCTTTTCTCCAAGATTCTAGAAATTTTGGTTATTAAAGATCAAAAACATTGATGTGTTTTTCTAAAACCTTTACATAGAAAGGTCTGAAGCACATTGGGCATTCTGAAACTGAGCCTCAGGTTTGAAGTTTTATGAGTTCATAAAAGTCCATCCACATTAATGGAAGTTTTGCAAACTGCAACTGACTTTGCTTGAAAGTGTTATAGCCAGAAAACTACTTTCCTTCAGAGAAATCTGCCTATGTTTTTGTGAAAAGCTTCATAAGCTTTCTTCTGATTTTAAACAGATCTGAGGGTTAAGCATAAAATGATTCCAAAACTTTAATGTTTTATACACTCAATACCAATATTCCTTCTTAGAACCTGTGTGGAAATACATTGTGTGGCTTGGCAATTCATGATTTTTGTTAATTATCAGGATGAAAACTAAAAAAGATTTCATGACAATATTTGAGCAGTTTGCTATTGCAACTTGTTATGTATCTTTTTTAATCATAACAAGTTTTAAGATGCAAAATTCCATTGCCTTGTCATATTAGACTTTTATAATCAGTTGCTTTCATTTTTGGATAAATCACTGGGTTACTGTAATGTAAATGGTTAAATAAGATCAAGATGCATCTTCCAATACCAGGTAATCTTGGATTTCTCCACATTTAAATAGAAATTAATGACACAAATTAAGTTACATAAGAAAATATGGAGTCTGAAGTATATTAATATCAAACCTATATTTATTTAATATCTTTGCATATTTGTCTGCGTCAAAATATAACAATCTGCCCAATTTCAGTTTTTATATCAATGCAGGAGAATTAAGATCATGCACATCTAATGGAACCTGAGGCTTTAGTCTTTACAGGAACTTTCTCCATTAGCTTTCACAAACAGCACTGTAGACAGAAAACAAGTGACAGACCACAGCCAACTGCATGCAGCAAATATCAGTGAGTGATAAAGATTTTCCTGCACTAGTCCTATACTGAGATCCTGTCACACAACTTGGAGTAGAGCTAGAAGACAATGCTGCACACTATTTGGAGTCATAACAAATGTGGCGACTACTATCGTTAAATTCTAGTTAGCATCACTTCTTTTGATAAACAAACTCCTCCAAAACTGACATTTCATGGGAGCTCTACTGGATGCTTCTGCCTCAACACACACCATGCTATGACTTGTTACAGCTCACCTCACATCTATAACTTATCTTCTGGATTTTACTTCCAAATGTATTGAAAAGAGATGAAGGTAACTGATTTTGTTCTTTGCTATAGTCTATTTAATGACAGTAGAGCATTAGAGAACTACTGCCAGAATATTTTTTTTGAAGCTTTGAAGCTATATTCTTCTGATGACAAACATTTGTCATTTCATGCATTTGAATGTGTGGAATACAAAATTTAGTGCAAAATACATGAAATCATGATATTGTTGGAAGTTAATCTGAAAGGGTAGATTTAATTTGTTAATAGAGGAAAGAACAGATGTGCTGTCCATTTATTTTAGCTTGAACTAAAAAAAATTGAAAACTTAAATTATCTTGTTTATATAATAGATTCATGAGCTCAGATAACATTCTTCACCACCAAGTTACAAAGGTCAGTAGAAAGAATAATATATTCTTGTAGTACAAAACACTAGGAAGAAGTGCTAATGTACAGTTTAAAAAAAGAGGGCTAGTTTCCACATAAAAAGCAAAAGTCACATTAAAAAAATTACATTAAAGATTTTAAAACATTTATGGAATAAATTATTAAAGCCATACTCTTTCATCTAGCCTATTTAAATTACTTGAATGAGCAGTGCAAGAAGAGTGCAAGAGCAGCACACAGGGCAAAGCTATACAAGAAATAAAAATATAATCAAGTAACCTAGTCATGACTGTACTGTATAGTAGTTTGTCATTATTCATAATTTAACTCTAGAAACTCTGCTAGATATAAAACCAAGCCCAGATCTTCCTTTGTCATCTTGTTTGAAGGCCATCCAGAAGCCAAACATTTCCAAAAATATTCTTGAAACATTTTTTACAGTGAGCATTTCATGATAATAAACAATTTTTATTTGTATGTGTTAGATGATTGGTTCACCTAGTTCTTTTCTCTACCTTCCCCCCCAATAATTTTTGTCTGAGGAACTTTATTTAAATGCATACAGTTATAACTACAAACAAGATCATTTTCAGATAATGACTTTGTGAGTACAGAGCACAAAGAAAAATAAGAACTTCTGTGGAAAAGTTGCATTTAATTTGAAAATGTTACATTTAATTATGAAACAGTTTCCTAAGGAGTTCTTGTCTAAACATAACTAGGAGGTACAGACTTCTCAGCAGTCACTGCAAAGGAGAAATAATTCAGCAAAAAAGTTACTTCCATCTGGCTCTATAATAAAAGTCCTTGGCCCCTATTAATTCAAAAGTGGGAAGCTCAGGCTGCCACTTCATGTCTTGCAAGTCTGAAAGGAAACCATTTAGATTTTTTCAGACAAAAAATTTGAGATGCTAAAAATAACTTCACACAGTGAAGCATCAAGCACAGACACATATGAACAGGAAATCAAAACCTGACTATAAATGACATCCAAGATCACTTTCCTTATGTACTCTGAAAAGCCCTCCAACTACATCCCTTGATAACTTCATGTACTGACCTAACGCGTGTCACAATTGATCTCAAACTACATAGTGATAAGATATTAAAACAAGCAGCTGAGAGCCAGCATTGTTCATTTCATTGCCAGTGAACTGACAGACAAGTTACAAAAGCCAACATTTTCAAGATTAGCATGGGACTGAAGAACAGGTTGAAATTAAAGCTTTTGTATGTGTCTGATGTTACAGAACAACCTAAGAGATCAGAGATGTCAGACTAAGTGCAGGTGTACAAAGACTTCAAAAGACACATATAATGGGAACTATTTGTGGAATGGCCTGTCAGTAATTAAAGCAGACTTTTATCATGGGCTATAGAAATCAACATCACATCTGAGTGAGAGTCGTGTAACTACCCAACAACCTGATTGCTCTAGAGAGCAATCTCTCTCCACTGCATGTGAGGCACTAGCTCACCTCCAGCTAAAAACCAAGATCTTCAGATGCCATGTCATGCAAACTGATTTGCCATTACAGCTCTTGTATTTGGATTCCATTGTTTATTACTCTGCTTTCCTATAATTACACTAATTTCACTTTATTAACATTTATAAATGTGCTATTGACAAATATAGTACTGATTAAATTAACATTGGATTAGAAACACTTGATATCAGCAAATATACATCAGCAGACATTAACCTGCAAAAGAAAAAAGACT
The DNA here is from genome assembly GCA_035772895.1 of Perdix hodgsoniae. Classification (NCBI taxonomy): domain Eukaryota; kingdom Metazoa; phylum Chordata; class Aves; order Galliformes; family Phasianidae; genus Perdix; species Perdix hodgsoniae. Next base: position 165,943 of record JAPSGF010000062.1, on the reverse strand, counting down.
GCAGGACTATCATGAGAAGTACCCACCACATATTGTCATTTATTGATGGCTTATATAAAGCACAGAAATATAACAGACTCATGTTGATTTTACATGTATGTTTACTTAGACAAGTTCCTGAGCAAAAAACTGTTCATCTTTAATCTCAGATTTAAGTCTTTTAGCTATTATTTACCACTATATATAATTTCAATTTGTTTATATATCAACCAGAAAATCCTTACTGATGGGCTCATTTTTCTTTTAACTCAAATCACATAAGATGGAAGCTGAATTCATGCCTCTATTACATAACTTCAAAAATCTTTAATACAAGAATCACTCGCCAAAAGACACATAATCCTATTCAGTTAGTACTTCAGAGTGCAGAACTTCGATAAGCTAGTTCCAAGAGCAGAAAACATCCCAAATGCATCCAGTCCCAGTTTTTCCTCCTTTTCACTTGCTCATCAATGTTAATTACAGCCCTTTGTGCTAACAAAGTATTACACAAATTTGGACTTGTTTAGGCAAGTCTCTATATTTGACATGCCTTGAAGTTGCCAAATTCTGTCAAAGAAGCCAGCACACACAATACACAGCTTATGTCAGCTTAATATTGGATTTGAACCGACTGAGGGAAGAGCAGATGGTGCCAATATGGTGGAAGACAGCAGTTCCACAAGCAAGGCTGATCTGCCATAAAAACCAGAGGTTCACATGCCAATGTTTTCTAAACACGCTTGAATCAGAAGAATGAGGTAGATCAGGACTTTGTGCCACACGAAGAAAAAAAGGAAAGTATTTCATCCAGTGTTAAGTTCTGCAAGATCAAATTTACATTATCATGCAACCACAACTTAAGCCAAAGTCTCTGCTGCCTACATTCTGAAGTAATGTACTGATAAGATAAATGGCTCTTAGAAAGGAGAAGATTGCAGAACAGCCCATCAGGGAAGATTCAGCACACAAGACACACAGTTCTGAATTGAAATACACAGTGTCTGATAGCTAGTGCAACAAAGTCTATTTTTCTTGCTTTCTCTTTTTTCCTGCACCGTGCTAAGCACTGTATTTCTTCTCAGCCTTTGGCACCTTTCATAAATGTAAACCATCCTCTCTGTTCCTGCACTGGCACTTTATGAGAGAAAATAAAGAAATATGAAATTCAATTTCCAGAGACAGATACTTAACCACATTTGTACTAAACAACTCTGCCTTTACATAGTTTATGTACTACCTAAACTGGATGTTAAGTAATTACATAGGAGCATGAGAGAAGATGTTATTTTAATTTCAAAGGATTATTTGCCCTACTTATATTTACTTACCATTCTTCCAGTGACCCTTTCAGTTAAAATGGACATTATTCTCTGTTCAAGATGGGTGACAACTACAAAGCAGTTAGATGGCAAACGCCTATTCATTCACCCTAAAACTAAGTCTATGAGGGTTAACACTACTCAGCTAAATTTCCTGAGGACTTCGCCCAGAGCCAGTTGTTATCCTTGATGTCAGGGCTGAATTCTTCCACCAGCATGCAGAAAGTGCTTTCAATCAAAGAAATGAAGAGTGATGGAAAGGAGACTCCCTCCTAAACAGAAAGCAAACCCTACTCTCAGACCCACAGGCCACTGAAAGTTGAGGCCTTTGTTCTTTCTGGGTTTAGTTCCTCCTGTGGAAGAGCTGATCACCAGCTGGCTGATGAAACATCCCACTGTGTCCACTTTGGTAGGACAAGCTTTCTGATTGAGCCAGGCTACAGAATTAAGGCCAGGGAGTAGGAAGAACGGATGAAAAAAAGGGAATGGAAAAGGGGATGAATAAACCTATAAATATCTTAATTATGGTCAAATTCCCAAAGACAGACAATTCTGACTTCTTTTGACTATACCAAAAGCCAAAACATGCTTAGCGTGTGGCTAAGCAAGGTCCCAGTCTTACTTTTTGCTCTCTAAACCAAATGGACATCTTTAATCTTTTATTCTACCCTTCATTCCTGGGATGTCTGCCACAGATATATCTGTACCATCCTTTCTTCTTTAATGCCAGAGAATGCATTTTCATTTTGAGGTAGAGAAGAAACAGAAAAAGAAAAAACAGATTTAAACTGTTTTCTAAAGTTGCAATGTCACTTCAAGGCAACAGTTAATGGATAAATTCTTATCTTCCCTCAAAGAGCAAGCTCAGCAGAATTGCTGTAGACAACTGCCTGCAGATCAGAAGAGATGATATTGTTTAATTACTGAACATTCTATTTTACCTTGAAGTAGATAAATTTGCCTATTTAAAATGTTCAAAATTAACTCTGTGCCCAGTCACAAGAGTATGTCATTTCCAAGCCCTTCAGAAAAGTTCACTGGTACTTACCCATTAAACCACTTATCTTGTCAGGTCACCCAAACAAAAACTAAAAAAAAACCAACAAAAAACCACTACACTTCAGTATTTGAAGGCAGATATTTGATTTCTTCTCCCTATTTTTCTTGAGCTATGCTCTTGGGAGGCTGATAGTATTGGTGCTGTTTTAACAGTCTGCAGAAAGCTTTCTTTTTTGCTTGTATTTCATCTGAGAAAACCACTTGTCCTGATCACAGTACTACTAAGTTACTCCTTACAGCAAGTTCTTAGCTTCAGGATTACAGCTTTTTGATATTTGGGTTTTTGTTGGCTTTTTGTTGTAGTTAGCTTTTTGCCTTCTTGCTTCCCCCCCCCCCCCCAAAGGGTGAATTTTTTTGCCCCTGAAAAGGACAGGGTAATATGTTATGGCCATGATAAACAAGCTTTACCCATATGAGTTGGCAAGCTCTCCAGCCTTCTACTAATTAAAGAACCCTTTGAAAAGGCTATTCAAAGGAATATAGTTTCTGGAAAACAAAGTAGTCAACATCAAAGGATTTGTGTTCAGAACATTAAAAACTTCTCATTAACTTATACCTGCTCACTTGTTAGCAACAGATACCAGATGACAGGCTATCTGCACTATCTTAGTGCTAAGCAGAATGAAATCCTGCATCTTTTCTGCTCAGCACTGAGGATACATAGTTGCTGCAGATGGAGACATCTGCACTATTCTGCACTCATAAGAGAGAAAATAGAATATGTTTATTGATATGAATACAATATAGTGATTTAATGAAGCTTAGTTGTAAACAAGACAGTAGCTTCACAAGATTTGATATGACTGGATACACTTATTTACCACATAGAGGGTACAGTAAACATTTATAAAGGAGACCCTCCCACTGAGTCATGAGATTTAGAGCAGAACCCTTGACTTTCTGAAGTGCTTGAGCCATGGAAGTAAGGAGCTGAGGTGCAGCTGGATCCACTCTCAGTCTCAGACTTGGTCAACAGCTTATATCTAAGGGATTATATGCACACAATCAGAAAATCTTAGCAAAGGAAATAATCTTAAAATAAAAGATACAAAATCAGTGAAGCTAACAAAGCCTAAAACAGTTAATCACTCACTAGAGATCTATATCTGCAAGGCATCTTGACATCAAGGTGTAAGGGACATCTGCACAGGCATAACCTTGAAAGGTCCCTCCTACTCAAGGGGAGATCACGTAGTGCAGTTAGCTGTCCCACAAGTGAATTCAAAGGAGCTCTTAGACTGCTTGATAATTACATAGTAAGAGGATTGACTCAGTCATAGATGGTTCTAGGCACATGTTCAACAGTCCTCATCTGTGAAGCCAGGTATATACCAGTTCATTCAGCTCCTCCTAGTTTGAGACAGATTTGTGGTCATTATTAACACTGTTGCTCACTGTCTTCTTGTGTAAGGCCTTGTGTGTGAGGTCAGGCTAAAGGAGAAAGCTGAAGGAAGAAAGATGAGGGTGAACACACCATCACAGCACTGCCTGCTGATTTTTTGCACATTCCAAAGACCTTTCTCTCTATAGCCTAAATGCCCTTTTATGAGCATTTATGACATTTCTTGCACAATGCTGCATTGAGATAATGTAAGGGGAGATGAATGAGGCTCAAACCCAAGAGATATTTAAGTGTCTATGTGATATCAGAACAGTATTCACTTATAAGCCTGAACAAAGGATTCAATTTCCTAAGGCATAACATGATGTATTGTCTTTGAAAGCCACCAGTTATATATGAGCACTGGTAAATTATTAAGTATTCAACAAGATGAAAACTTATATGGTGGTACTGTGTATTAGAGGTCTTCAGGCCACAATATATTAAAGTACACAAACTGACAGTAGCTCAGGGAAAGCCTGAGCACACACAGGCTGAGAGAAAGAAACAAGTTGTAAAAGCTCAGCTTAATAACCACTAAGGTAGTGGGTGGCAGCCAGCCAGTATACTCCATATGAAATCTTCAGAATAACTGCTGTCAGACCAGAATTAGTATTAACTCCAGCCCAGGTACAGGTTAACACAGTGGTTTCACCCCATCAACATTTCTTTTCAAGGTTATCAATACCATAGCCAGTGGAGTTAGACTGTTATGCTGAGCTGACCCCAAAAGAACAAGCTACTTTTCTTTTTTCCAACCATGCATCTCCTGTTTTCCTTATTTCTTTATCATGGATGGTGAACTTGTAAGACTTCACAAGCTCACTGAGGTTAGCTGGGTCATAGGCTAGATATAAAATCCAAAACATGATCACTGGGGTCTTTCCTTTGAGTTGCTGTTAAAGGAGAGTCTGGAGCAGAGCAATTCAGCTAAGATCTGAACTTGCAGAAGCCTGAGAGCATTGTGATTGAAAGTTTTGATGTGGGCACATAACTAGGTGAGGGCACAAGGTTAAGTACACTGTGATACCAAGAAAGAATAAGTCTCAGCTACTCAGATTGAGAAAATACTCATGAGACTCTTAGAAGGACATTTTTTAAATACACAAAACCTTATCATATTTAATGCTACAGAAATATCAAAGTTTTCTAATCACGTCTCAAAAGTGAGTGATATTATACACCTGCTCTGATTTATATAGATTATTACTTTCAAATTTTCTTCAAGAGCAACTACTCTGCCATTTTAATGCCAGAAAGTTCAAAGGGTTAAAGAAGTTCCTTTACACACTTAAAATGCCACTGTCTTGGAAGTCTGGATTTAAAAGCATGGTTTAAATGAACAGAAAAATATCTCTCATTATTTCAGGCTGTGAATGAGCTACTTCCCCTACACATTTTCATCTTATACATTTTCCTTCCTGCCAGTATACTGCAGTTCTGGTAAGTTACCAGAGAACGGGCCACTATTGTTTTCCAGCCTCATCACTACCCTTCCTGTTCATATGACCTTCGCAATTATGAATAGCATACAGACCATGAAAAACTACCACACCTAAGAATCACAATAGTTAACCAGTGTTCAGCGAAAGACATTTTTGTGCTCAAAATAAAACTAAGACTAGCATTTCTTCAGTTTTGAAATCTTCATAGCAACTCAATCCAATACTGTAGCCTGGACTGCTTAGCTTACAGCTGAAATCACAGTAAAGCTGAGGAAAGGCCCTATCACAGCTGGTGAAAGTGGGTAAAAAAAAGACAAATGGCCCCCATTGACAGACATCTTCAAGCCTTGAATTTCTTCTTTACAAGCTAAGTAAAGGGGAGGCCACTACACTCCTAAAGTGGATGGAATTTTTATTATTGACTTCAAAATAATGCAGGCACTCATCCTTTTGGCACATGTTTGTGCTGTCACTGACCTAAAACTGACATGTTTTATTTGAGCCTGTTTAAGCTTTAGAGTTTAATATCTGCCAAATCCTGTAGCATAAATGTAACACTGGAGTAGATTTTCTTAAAAATGATGAGGGAGAAATACTCTATTTTTAGAAACAGTTATTTCTCTGTCTGCCAATTTATAAATACATTTCTAGTTCCCAGAAAGTGAATTCCTTATGTCATTACCATAACACTGCACTTTTAAGTCTATTTAATATGCAGAGAGAATAAGCAATTGGTTAATATTGCTTCCTTGACACAATATTGTATTGGAGCAGGTGCAACTGCAGAAGAGTTATGAATACAAAGTAGAATGGCAGTAAGTAGTTACATGTCATTTAAGACTGCATTTTGAATTCTACTGAGCTATGGAAAAAAAGGCAAGTAAGACACAAGCTACAAAGAGCAGAATAACACTATACGATAAAGCAAATTCACATGTCCAAAATGTTCTTCAATATAGTCACCACTATTAGCTATGCATTTTCAACAGCAATGAGTAAGAGTCTGCCTGCCATATTCATGAAAATTTGCATCAGCAGAGGTGGCCCACTGTCACAACCACTGAAATGCACCACCCACTGCTTACACCCCCAATTTGGTCTCCATAAACATTCATCAACCGTCATTGAACATCAGTGGGTCACTGATTTCCACATGGAGGAATTCAGTGACAATCCTTTTCTTCAGAGACACTTCCATGTCAGATACCATTTTGTCAGACTTTGCTTTGTTCCTCTGCTGTTATCTGTCACATAGCAACAACGTGTAATGGAATGCTGGCAGGAAGATTCAGATTCTACTGCCAGTCTACCAACATCTACCTCTGATGTCATGAGCCAACATAATAAAATAAGAGGCATTACTTTCAGGGCAGCCTTCATATATACTCAGAACTAGCAGAGACTGACAAGATGAAGAAAAAAAGCAACCAATGTCACCATGAGAAGACAGGTCCATAAAACTTCTCAGGCACTTAATCAGTGACCACCTATCTTCAGAGGCTGAGCACACTGATACTTTCTTAGAGAGAAACTTACCTATACCCTCAGACTTCAGTAAATAAATAGACTCCAATACTTGTTGTCGATGTTTTCCTTAACTATGTATAAAAATGAAAAAACTTTTTATTCTATTACTAGTTCCCAGTCCAAACTGAATCTTCGATTCATATTTAGAAGGGAGGCTGATAAAGGCAGTAAGATGCTTATAACTCCAATGATACCAAATGTCTAGGTTAATCAACAAAAGCTTTTAGGTATTCCAAATTTTTGGACCACATAGACAAAAATACCCTGAGTTGAAGATTCCAAATAACTAAAGATGTGATTAAACTCTAGTTCTCACAATTCACTACATTTGGCTACTTGAATACTTTGCAACTAAAAATCACCTGGTTCACCAGTTTCAGATAGTTTTTTGAAACTTTCCTACCAATATCATGAAGTCATAGTAATCTTAGAATTTGAAAGGAACTATGAAGGTCATCCAGTCTGACTCCCCTCCAATGAGCAGTGGCACCACAGCTAGATCAGGTTGTCCAGGGCTTTATCCAGCCTCACACTGAAAGTCCCTAGGGATGGAGAATCAACCACAGTACTAGGTAACTTGCTCCAGTGCTTCAACACTTTAACTGCAAAGTATTTTTTCTTTTTATCTAATCTAAATCTACTCTCCTTGAGCTTGAAATCATTTCTCCTTGATCTATCACCACCAACCCCGCTAAAGAGTCTGTCCCCTTCTCTCCTGTGCCCTCCCTTTAGATACTGAAAGGCTGCTACCAGGTCATCTAGCAGCCTTCTCCTCTCCAGGCTGAAAAGCCTCAGACTCCCTCAGCCTGCTCCCATAGGGCTGCATTCCATGGATAATTTTTGTGGCCCTTCTTAGATATAATCCAAGAAACCTATCTCTTTCCTTTACTAAGGATTCCACATCTGGACCCCAGATGAGTCTTCACCAGCAAAAATTAGAGGACCAGGATCACCTGACTTGACCTGGTGGCAACTTCTTTTGATGCAGTCCAGGACGCAGCTAGCCTTCTGGGCTGCAAGGCACACCTCTGGCTCATGTCCAGCTTCCCATTCACCAGTACCCCTAGGCCTTCCTCATCACAGCTGCTCCCAATCCTTTCAACTCCCAGTTTGTGATAGTGTATAATCAATGAATATAAAGATGTTATAGTTATGAAATAAACAAAAGAGTTTGACTAAGCAGGTTGTAACAAAAAGATAGCATGCTTACCCATACCCAGGGCTTACTGCAAAACTCCAGAAGAAGGATCTCCAGAAATAGTCCTTTTCTCCTGGTAGTTAGCTCTTAAATGGGTCTAGGAGAGGTGGAGCCAGGCTCCACCACTTCCAGCAGCACAGGTGAATTGCCTTCACCTGTGCTCCCAGGGCTGACTCATTGCTCACCTCAGGTGATCAATCAGAGGTTCAGACTTTGATTCAGCAGTTCCCATACAGTTAGTAATAGGGGTTGCATTGACCCAGGTGCGAGACCCTGGCCTTGGATTTGTTGAACCTCATGAGGCTCACCTGGGCCCACTGCTCAAGCCTGTTTTGGTCCCTCTGGACGGCATTCCATCCCTTTGGTGTGTCAACTGCACCCCACTGCTTGGTGTCACCAGCAAACTTGCTGAGGGTCCATGCAACCCCACTGTCAATGTCACTGATGAAGACATTAAAGAGTAGCCACCTCAGCATTAACCACCGGCGGACACCACTCCTCACCAATCTCTACCCAAACATTTAGTCATTGACCACCACAAAACATTTAGTCATTGACCACCACACTCTGGACTTGATGTGTTGAATCTATATGTATCACAAGGTTAGAGACTGATGTACAGTCATTAGGCATAGGTGATAAAATAATTTCTTGGACCACACTGCACACTCCTAATTCATTCTATCAGCCTTCGTCAGTGTATATTCTATGGACTCTGAGGATCTCTTTACAATCCTACAGAGTCAGCAAAAGAAACCTAAAAAAATAAAATTGTTGTCACTAGGGCTGAATTTTCAGTGTAAGGCCTGACACCTGCTTCTGAAAATGCCAAGGGGTCTACAGATGAAAAAAGACTCACACAAAATGCATTAGAATGACAAGAAAATAAGTTTTGAGTTTCACAAAATCCTTGACACCAGTTGTCTCATAACCATGGACTTCTGCCTCTGAAATGTTGACCAGATGGTGATTCTTTTCAAACTTGCCAGTCAGTTGAAATGAATTTTTCAATGATACCATTGCATATAAGATGGAAAGTGTATTCATTTTTCTTCATTATGGATAAAGTATATGAAAACATACTTTACATTTCCAGTTTTCTTAGATCTGTGCAGCTGTGAGTTTCCATATCTCTTCAGCCGTTTTCCAGGTGTATTCATCCCAAAATTTCTAATATTGTTTAGAATACCTTGGTTTCAGCAATGTGTTTCTGAACCTACAGTGTGGATTCTGAGGGAGTCATGCTTGGGGTCCTGCTATTCCTATGCACTCGCCAATGGCCACAGTCAGTTTCAAAAGTAAAAAGTCTCCTGTATTTTTCTCAGCAGATGCAGAAATCCTGTGATTTGTAAGAAGGACTGTATATGTAAATGTATGTAATACACATCTTACACTTACATATAGTAAATATGACATGTGCATGCATATTTATCTTCAGTTAAAAACAAAGGAGAATTTAATTGGGAATGGAGGAAAAGTGCTCTGTTTTTATATGTCAGCTCTGCAATATTACTGCGTCAACAGCAAAATATTTTGATCATTTCCCAGAGGCATAACACCTCAATTTCTTTAAACAGCTCCATTTCTCTTTAACATCCCAAGTCAGAAGTTTAGTTCAGGTCATTTCTCAAGTTATCACCTTCATCTGACTTTCCATCAACTTCTGCATCGAGTTCAAAATCCTCATTGTCAGGACACAATCAACAATCTGCTAACATGCAAACTCTCATTCTCACATTGTCTGCATATTTTACTTTCTGTCTACCTAAATAAAGATCTCCTTTATCATTTTGCCTGATAATTTGCTTTTTTTTTTTTTTTAATGCAAATAAATGTATTCCTTATTCTATGTCAACCTTAAGGCATCTTTCATGGAACAGCACTGTATCTGTCGTGGCATTTTGCCCAGCCTCATTTCAGGACATTTTCACAAATACTGGGCACACCTCACCATGGCTAGCTGCAAATACTCCTTGGAAAATCAAAGTGCACACTCTCTGAATCTCAAATAAATATGATTGCAGTTTTAGTTATACAGAATTTCGTTCTTATGCCAGAAATAGGAGATACAATGACTCTTAACACTAGTCTTCAGGATTCATAACAAAACAAAAAAAAAAAAAATAGACCCTATTATCTCAGTTTATCATGATCTTCACAGCATCATGTAGACAAAGGAGACATTGCTCTGACAGAGCAATGCAGTGGGTAGCTACATATCCTATCATCATGTTTAAACAAAGAAAACAGGCATGACAGATACACAGGCTATATGTAACCTGTAAGCCTTCAGAGTTTCCTGGTTATCAGGGACAGATTGTGCAACAGTAATGGCAGCACCATCTCTCTAATTTAGACTGTAAACAATTGGGAACATTCAACAAAGAGAGACCTCTATGTGAGTTTGCATATGCGTGTCAAAGATGCTGGGTTTTAAGCATCATTTTCCATTCTATTAGGAAACTGCTGCCAGTTGGTATGTGTGCTGCTCTGTGACTTCCCTGGTTGATTGTCTGCTATAAGGACTAGATCTGTAGACATCTTAACCATTTGTTGCATATGCATTATGCAAATAGTCATGCTGATGTGTCATCCTTTCATTATGAAGTGCTACAGTGAATGCATTTTTCTATTCTAAACATACAACACTTAAATATTCCCATCCTGGCCCCAAGTAACGCTCCATATAATCCTATTTTCACTTTCCTGAAAAAATCATTTCTTCACTGTATTGCTCACACAGGTGTTTGACGCACTAAATGATTATGATGGACTCTTCATTACTGACAATTTGTGGAGTTTAGCTGCCCATAGTTGAAGTCTGAGTCTTCGATGTCAGGGCCAGCAGATGGGCTGCAGATGGCAGAGCTGCTGCCCGGAATTTAATAGTTGCTGTAGAAGAATTCACCACGCTAGTTTGCTGTTTTGTGGGAGTTTTGACTGTGATATCAGATCTAATGAAAGTTGCTGTGATGTAGAAAGGTAAAAAATAAAATAAAATAAAATAAAATAAAATAAAATAAAATAAAATAAAA
>JAPSGF010000062.1:51393-154987 GCA_035772895.1 Perdix hodgsoniae | reverse complement strand
AATAAAATAAAATAAAATAAAATAAAATAAAATAAAATAAAATAAAAAACAATTAACTGTTGCTTAAATAAATCACTGTGTGTGCATGTGTGTGTGTAACAATCAAATAAAGTATGCTTCTAATGACAAGATTTCACACTTCAGGTATTGATACTTGGTATACTTAAATCATCTGACAATGTGGAGAGACAACCAGATAAGACGCCAAAGGAAAATCCTTGGAAGTGAGTAAAGACAGGGAAGATGGAAGGAAATGCCAACATCAGTTCAGAAACTGCATTTCTTCAAAGTGAGTGTTACCCCCAGAAAAACTCTCCCTTTTTATATCAGGGGGCTGGGGAGGAATCGTCTCAATGGTGCTGTGAAAGTGCTAATGAGGCATCCTAATCTAACTTGATAAATAAAGGAAAGCTTCTTCTCAAGATAGTATTTCTGTTGGCCATTCTGACCTATTTGTTACAAAAAGACAAAATTTTGCCTCTTATTTCCAGGGTGGTGAACTCACCTTCAAATCTGTGGAAATACTAGAGAGATCTCAGCTTCAATAGGAAGGAGAATCTTTTATTATCCTTCCATTTTGGGATGATCATCCTTTATTGTGAAGATCTGTCTTTCCCACAATTCATTTTGTGTCATATTAGGCTTTATAACATATAGATTCATTCTAAAGAAGGAGAGGGAAGGCAAGTCCACAAAAAGTCCAGATATCATTCACAACATTAGTAACATCAACACCTGCCATATGTCTGTTTAACTCCCTCTGCATAAAGACACCCTTTCCTTCCCATCTTCTAGAGTATGTTTCATGACATATTTTTCATTTGTAACTTCTCTCGTGATCAGCAAAAGAGCAATTCCCTTTCACCTGTTAATTCTCCTTAATACGGATTTCTATGTATCATAAATACTTCCTGAAAGCCATAAAAATTCCCACACATGCTGAAAACAATTAGGCCACCTCTAGCAGATGCAGGAATGCATAGTGAAGTAGATATGCTTTTGAATATAGAGCCAGTTCATGTTACTAGCTACACCCATATGAGGTGCTCATGTGGTGTACCGATGCGAGTCCTCAGCAGTGAAATTGCTAGGAAGGTGAAACATTGCCACATAAAAGTTCTTTCCTCACACAGAGACTTTCTCCACTGGTTGGGAAGGCAGCTGTGCACTGCCATCTTACATGATGGAAGCTTCCCACCTCTGATTCCTGACCTCAGAAACAGAAGCCTATATGAAGCAATATTTGTACTCTCTATATCTCTTCTTCTACAAACTTCAAGCCACTTAACGAAGGAAAAGAATGCAAAACTTGACGAGTCTCATTAGTAGATACCCTATGCCCCTTCCTCCATATTGAATATGCAACACTACACCCTTAAGAGCGATAGCTATCAGCCTTGCATTTCATTGCAAATGCTGTGGAAATAGGAAACTAGGCCTTTGATCAAAGCACTGTTTGCATTTAACTTATCTTGGAAAACTCAGTTCAGAGAAAAATATCTGGTAACAAACAAGTCTTGCCTTCCATCCAGCTCTCCTTTTGGACCAGGTAAAGAGCAGGGAGATTTAACTAGCTGCCTGTGGTGACAGAGAAGCCCATAGCTCCATCCAGGCTAGAAGCCAGAACCACTGCTCACCTTTAACATCCACGTCTCTGCAAACCTGGACATGCCAGACCTTCCATACTAAAAACTTATCCATCTGGCTCACAAGCTGGATGCTACCTTTTCTTCTCCCTCTGAGCTGCTTTTTGTTGGCTTTTTTGTTTTGTTTTGGGGTGTTTTTTTGGTTTGTTTGTCTTTTGTTGTTGTTGTTGTTGTTTTTCTTTTTTGTCTTTTGTTGTTGTTGTTTATTTATTTATTTATTTTGAATCTGTGGTGGACATTATTATTTTAATGCTTTGAACATCGGTCTTTTTAAGGCTTTCCACTGAAAACCTGTGGAAAGACACATCAAAACCAATTAGAAACCAGATGTTGCTGGTATGGATTGCCAGCAAAATCAACCAGAGGTGAGAGTGCCAAAGGGCTTCCTAGACCCATGTATTTGAATGCTAAATCTATAGCTTCAAGCTCTCTGTGACCTGGCAAAGCAGAAGCATTAGGGTGAAATCTCAAAGGTTGTTGTTATGTTCTGTCCAAGACATAGCTTTTGTGTATGTAAGTTATATCCATATATATGTAAAACATATGTAATGCAATGGAAAGTGCAGCAATGACAGCAGAGTAGCAACGCCCCAGGCTGCAGCAAGTGAGAATTTGCTCAAATACAACAGCTGTAGGCATAGAAATAAAGGAAAAAAAAATTACTTACCTTCAGAAAGCCCTCATGTATGTCATATATGACCATTTCCTACTCTAAGTGTCTCATAGTACTTTCAAATAAATGAATCTGAAGCTGTAAGTTCAACCATGCAGCAGTTTTTAGTTGAGACATGTGCCTGGATGTCAGGACTTGATCTGGTAAAGGGAGGAAAATCCTAGCCAAAACTACAAGTTTCCTTCTCATTCTTTCCATGATGTCCATTAGCTCTTTAAATCTCATCTGGCAAAAACAAAAGTTCTACCTAGTATCTTACTTATGTAACTACAGTTAAAATCCCTTTGTGCAGATGCTCACAGGCACTTCCATACAGACAAATGTCTAAAAAGAAAATTGTTGCAATGTTTTCAGAGTTTAATTTTCACTACAAGACAACACAGTTCACTCTCCTTATCAGCAACATAGTGCTGCTCACTTTCAGAACAAGAATACAGAGAACTCTCTGCATGTCCAGCTAATGGAAATTCCATTTTACATCAACAATCATCAAACTTTATGCCAGTTTGCTAGGTTTCTCCTGCCTGCGGTAATACTGCCTACACTAATAAATACTCATTTTTCAGATACTTGTGCTTGCAGCAACTATTTGCAACTCCCAGCAGATTCCATAGGAGCTATATCTGTGTATATACAACTTGTTCTGGACTCCATTTTGCTAATGATTTCCTCTAGTACTGTTACTTTTAAGTCAGAGTTTGTTGTCTGAACTTTCATTTTCAAATAACTGTTATACAAAAGCGCACGACAAACAAACACTAAATCTAGACTTATTTCAGAAAGTGGCAAGTTTGCCCAGTGATTTCCAGAAGCTGAGGGGCCAGACAAAAGCTCAGAAATATTGCTTTACCTCTTCCAAGAATCCACAATTTCATCTACAACAGAGTTCATATGGCTTGTCTGTTTTTCTCCATTCTTACAGAATTAATATCCTTCATTAGACCCACTTGCACCTTGCTAAAAAAGAAAAAATGGATTTAAAAATGACTCCTGGGGCCAATGGATCAGAACAACTGTCAAACCCTGTCCATACAGTGGACTCTAATAGAAATCTTGACATCAGATCAACAGCAGGCAGATGGTGGAAAGCAAAAACAGAAGAGGACATGCTACAGAAGAAAAAAAAAAATAAATGATGGAAATGAGAACCTTGTCAGTGCAAATTCACTGACTTTGAAGCAAACACTCCAAGGTAAAAGCAAGGTAAATGCTGTACTTGAGGTATGATTCACTTATTTCCCTCTAAGCATCTATAAAACATAGACAAAATGTAACAGAGCATTTAAAAATTGGGATTTGGCACCCTTTTAGATACATAGACCTATACAAGTTTGTAAGTATACAAGGTAACAATTTTTCATCACTGAAACATAATTCTGCTGTGCAGAACTGAGGACTAACTAGAGATAGATACATGCTGATGACATCAGAAATATAAGAGGTCTGAAGAGGTAGGCTGAGTCTCTCCTCTTATCACAGCCATAAAGTCTGCTGCAGTGTTTGGGGAGTTGTGGAATTAAGGACTTTTCAACATGGCCACCAACACAGCAGAGGAGCACTTCACAGCACTTGACCTCCTCACATGCTAGAAGGATGTTACTCATTTGTTTACAAGTCATGTCCTGCTGCAGTTCAGACAAGAAATACGAGCAATCAGGTAAGCACTTAAACAATGGCATGCAGGCAGAAGGAATAAGCTGGAACAATAGGGGATTTCTGCCTGCCTCCCTCTTCACCTCCTCCACCTGACTTTTTCTTCTACTATGGGGCTGGAAGTACAGCTGTTTTGACTTAAGTGACCCTCTGCAAAGCAGCACCTTCAAGAATTTAGACGGATGAAAACCAGGACCTTTTTTTCCAGTCTTTGTTTTCAGCCATCCTTGTGCCCTTCACCCAACCACTGCATGAATAACAACAGCTGAAGAGTCACGCTAAATGGCAGGCTGCTATCCAGTTGAAATGTGGCAGAACTGCTTTTCACCTTGCCAAAAGGGAAAAAAAATCTTTGAATAATTCATTGTAAGGCTCGACAAACTGACCAGTGTCCCGGCTCTCTCTTGTCCCCTGTCTGTGTTTGAGGAAGGAAAGTGAGTCCTTTGTGCACTTTCTTCTCACATCCTCCCAGCAGCAAGCCCTGCTTGAGAGCTGAATTGACTTCACTGTAGTAATATTGTTCTGCTGAGACAAGAGCGATGATCAGCACAACAGCACTGTTAAAAATGTTATAGGCTTCATAAAAACAATCACATCAGCTATAAAACGGTAGGCGATCATGACTGCTGCACCGTTCCCGTCATAACTTAGCTTGACTTCTCTGGATGGAGAAACAAATTATAGACAATTCCCTTTTCTTTCCCCCATTACTGTGCAAAGTGATACAGTGTCCCTATTCCCTGCTACACCTCTGATGCTATAAAGATAGAACAACGATTTTAAAAGATTGGAGATGAGATTTGGGGTTGGAAATTGTCTGCATAGCGTTACAAGGTCTGTTAAAAAGCAGAACTAAGTAATAATCAGCATACATTTAAGGTTCACGAGAACCAGTAATATAATTCTGTATAGCTCATCTGTATTAATAGATTGAGCAGCAGCATCTGCATTCCTCACCTAGGTAAGGCTTCCTCTGTTAAAACTACTGATAGTTCTGAATCAGGTCCTGAATGTATGTTCTCTGAATGGCTTATGCTAGTGTATAACCAGCATTCTGATCTTCTCCTATGCTCTACACATGTTTACATGGCATAAGGCATCAGAACTTAATATTGAGAAAATCATTCAAGAAAGACTGTTTGACTTTGGTCAGAAGAATGAGTGATGTTGTCAGTCAGGAAGCTGTGGGAGTTTTCACTTCAGATTAACGCATGAGTCTCCAGCAAGGTCTGTTCAAGAAAGAGAATTTATCTGCCACAGTGATGGCTGTGCAAATAAATAGATGATTTTTCAGAGGACTATACCAAAGGAAAAGAGGTGAGCAAGCAGCTTAGGCTTTATCAAATCAGACTTCTTTTGCTTGTTCTTTTATTTTCCTTGCTGAAATTAAAAGCCCAAGAAAAGAATGTTTTTATATACAGATGGCTCTGAAAGTAGTGTCTCCTTTTATTTCCATGGAAATACAGATATAAAAAACACAATAGCACTATTTGATAGAGCAAATTATCAGCTACAAGATAATATTTATCAACCATTAAAATTTGCACCAACAGAGGTGACCCACTGTCACTGTCACCACTGCTGAAACACACCACCCACTGCCTCACGGTGCTCACATCCATTGTTTGATCTTCAGAAACATTCAGCAAGTATCAATGAATGTCAATCAGTGTCATTCTTTTCACATAGAGAAATTCAATGACACTCCTCTGCTTCCAAGAGACACTTCCATGTCTCTTGGACATCATTTTATCAGACTGTTCCTCTGCTGAGACGTTGCATATGTGATACAGTGCAACCATACGTTCTGCCTCGGCTGCATCCAGTGGTAGGCGAGGCTGAGAGGCAGCTGTTTGCTGTGCAGGACAGTCACGAGGCCCATCAAGGTCTCTGTGTAGGGAGTTGAACAGTTCATAGAATGCTTTGCCTCTTTGCCTGCAGTGCTGGTACCCATTTTCCATCAGCTTCCATCATGGCACAACACCAGCACCAATGGCACTGCGGCATTCTATCCTCTGTGCCATTGCCACCCCAGCAGCAGGCTGTGGAGCCAGAGGATAAGGGTAACAGTGGGTGGCCTTCTGCCTCCTACTTCATTCAAATCATTTAATAAGAGCTAGAGTAGTAACAGCTACTCAGCATCTCCAGTCTCACATAACCCTGGCTTGTCCTCCTTTTTAATTAAAGCAAATTTACAATGAATGTTTTTTTTCTAAATATCTTGAACACATGCATTTTTTTCTGTTTTCTACCCTTGGTCTTCTGATTTTTGTGCTACCTCATCCCCCAAATATTATTTTTTCATTGATCTAACAGCGTGAGATTCATATCACATTTACAAAAAGACAGTTAAAGATGTGACATATAATGGGAAATAGAACATTATACAGAAATTGAAAATTTATGTATAAATATCATCTGTTGTAGAAGGAAAAACACAATCTAAGTACAAGATACCATACAGCATATTTATGTGTCTTACAGAAAGATTAGGTCTTTTTTCTTCCCTAAATTCTCAGTATGCAAAGCCAAGCACTATTATTACAGTAAGAGATAAACATAATGTCTTCAGATGGAGGGAGAAAACAGTAAGTTTTAGAAGTTTCTAAAATAGGTATTTCGTATACAATAATTCAGGTACATTGATACACATTTCCTGAACATAGAAGCTTGTAAACTAAAGACTTTTCTCATTGAGTAGTAGTGAGTCATGACTTCTGAATGACAGTAAACTGCAGTGTCTAGCGCTGATGGCTCACATGACAGTAAATTTTTGATCTGTCATTGATCTGAAAATATTTCTAGTGCTGAGCTTTTGGGAGGGGAATACCAGATGTGCTGACATCACTGTCAATGATGATATAGAATAAAAGTGAAATTCCATGCTTGGGAGAAAGAGAAACATTTTTTGTGGTCTAGTGTTTAAACAGTATTTATTGCAATTATGCCTATTTGCAAAAGACATATTTTTGATGGAAATGTATTAGCAAAGAAATGTACAAGTTAAAGGATCATAATTAGATGGCATAAATTTCCCAAAGATATGTTACTGGCTATTATGCCATATACTGTCATAACAGTTATTTTTTATTAAACATTTTGAGCTGATAAACATTAAAATCTAAAATATTTGCAAAGCAACGAAGAGAGTTTAGGACACACTGCTCAAAAGTGTTTATCATTCACTACTACATACAGTCAAAAACCTTTGAGTTTGGTGTAGAATGTTACAACATGACTTGAAACATTGCCCAGTTTGGAAAATTGAAGTGGATAAGCCCTCCCAGAAGAAGATGCTTTAACTTTATTTGCTGTTTTTTTTTACAGAATGAATCCTTTGCAATAGTAATTTCACAGTTTGTTTCCCCTGCATTGATCCTCCATAGACTCCCCAATTGTTTCAATGTAAAAATGCATTACCCTGTGCCATAGCCTTTTTGTCAGCGGTAGGAAGTACATGGACAGGGCAAAGGGGATATGGAGGGTCAAGTAATTCAGAGTCTTCAAAGCCACAAGGTTCGCTCTCAGCATATTCAGCAGACCTCCACCCTCCAGAGCACATGATAGTGCACTAGAGCATTCCTTCTCAAAGACAATTGTGCTCCTCACTTTTAGATGTTTGAAACATTTTAAACATTTTTTAATTCTGTATCAGACTAAAATTATATTGCAAAAACTTGTCTTTACTGCAGAATGTAGAAGCACACCTTTCCAGACAACTCTCCTTTTAAAGTCTCTAAATCAGGATGAGAAAAAGATTTGAAACTTTGCCTCACAATGTTTCAATGTTTTTTTAAATATGAAATTTTCTTTTAAAACAAATACAACATTGTGAAATATTCTACATGAACCATAAAAACTATGGAAGCATATCTTTCTAAGCCCGGTCTAGCAATAATACAGTAGCAGATGGTGCAAGCTAGTCCCAAAAGTAAATTATAGTGCTTTTGCAGTGAAATTCATCTAAATTTTTGTTTTCTAAGCTTTCATCACTGAAAAGGGCAAGGACTGGAGTGCTGTCCTACCCACACATCCTGAACATGTCACTCCATCACCCCAGAACATGATATGCAGATCCCCAGCCCACTTCTGCAAGTGTTCTGATGTTGCATCTGGAGTTGGGCTAGGTACAGCGAGGACCAGAATGACCAGAGTTCTCTTGAGACCTCTGCAAACTGCGGTCACTGACTCAGAGCCAGGTGACTGATCTCCCTCATCCTGTTATTACAGAGAAAGACAGAAGAATTTTCTGGATTTAACAAAACAAGCAAGTTTTTTTTTGTGTGTGTTTTGTTTTGTTATTGTTGTTGTTTAGTTGGTGGGTGGGTTTTTTGTTTTTGTTTTTTGGTTCACATAAAATCTGTGCAGTTTTAATTTGAAAATTCAGCTCTGACTAAGAATTTTCTTCCCTCCACATCCCCCATCTGGCTGTTTATTGCTGACTCTCCTTCCAGCTGAGAATAGTAACTGGCTCATCACCACCCATAGAGACTCTCTAATGATCCAGGGGAAATCTAATCACACCATACCATCACATATATCACAGCAGTAAGTCTGTGACTTACAAAGCCCTGGTGAGGGCCAAATTTTGAGCTCCCAATATTCCGAGTTAGTTTTAAGGGGTGTATTTCATTATTTTCTCTTTTTTTACATTATTTTTTTGCAATAGACCTGCTTTCATTTCTACATTTCACCTGCTGAGTCGATCTAAGGCATCATAATGGCCCATAAAACTACCATCTGGGACATAAAATCTCCGGTTTCTGCTCACTAAAAAGTTCTACTACCTATTATAGCAAAACTTCCCCTGCTATGATGTGCTCTGATTAGCCCAGGTTGTTACAGATGGAGACTGTGCATGTATGCAAGCTACTCTATTATAATAGCACAGCAGCACAGAGGGTTAAAGCCTAGGCTGATTTTTTTCCTGCCAGTATTTTAATTTAACGTAAATTAAGTGATTTCGGTGAAAAATTTCTACTCAATGCACATGCAAACACACATGCAAAAATCACATATTCTCTGCTTATACAATCATGTCTGAGATGTGCAATTATATATACAACAAATATAAAAGGAAATCAAGCACTCGGCACCAAGTAAGTAGAAGGGCTATTTTTCCTTTTCACAGGAGGATATTGACATCAAGTCATGATGAATCAGGAGAGTAATGATACTCAGAAACCAACTGATCCTGCACTTCAAAAGTGACCATCCTTCCGAGCACCCACAGCATCCCTTAGCTATACTGAGAACTGAAGATTCAGTAATGCTGAGGATGAAGCAATGAAAGCATTAACTCAACAAGAAGAAAAGCTTACAGTATGGAATGACAGAAAAGAAAAATGCTCCAGTAGAAATCTTTTTGTGGCATCAGACACGACATGAAGTTTATGGTATCTATGTGAAAATAAAACCAACTTCCCAGAGCTTGTGTCATTCAACTCCTCCCTTTCCTCCTAGCTTTTATTTTAGCGAAAAGGAAGCCTGGGTTGAAAACCTTAGGACGTAAATTTATCCAATTCTGATTTACTGTCTCTACTTATAGCAGCTACTCCATCTGAAAACTGAAGTCATTCCTAATATTAGTTATTAGATATGTAATCAATATTTAAATCACTCATTGATTCATTGTTTATCAAAACATAATAAACATTTTCAATAACGACACTAAAGTATTTGAATATGTATTAAAACAAACATTTGGCTAATTTTAGCTCTTGACTGGAAGGCACAGTAAGCAGCAATTCATCTTACATAAGGTCATAAATTTGTGTGAGAATATCAGTGTCAAAACCAAGTCTGAGACCAATAAATAGGAAGCACAAAATTTTTTCCCTTATAAAAAATGATCACAATACAAAAGTACTCTGATATTAAGACTTTAAAGTGACAAAAAAAATCTAGTTACTAATTGGCAATTCAAGTTCAATGTGATCTAATTAATCTCCCTCTCTCTCCCTCTTTCTTGCTTTCATTTTTTCCTTTAAAAGGAAAAAGAAAATTCTAATTTAGCTCCTGGTACAGCATTTCATGAAACACTGATGAATTTTAAGAACTGAAATGAGTCAGTATTGCCTTAAGAAGAAGCTGATGTAAATGAAGTATTATTATAACTGAGATAGTGGAGGGACACCTAGGTACAGTTTTGCAGAATTAGATAATATGATTAACAGTTGATATGTTTGGAAAAAAAAAAAAAAAACCTCACATTTTCAGTCTCAAAGTTCCATAAGCAAGCATTAGCACAGTGTAAGAATGAAATAAGTAAGTGCAATTTATGTACAGATTTATGCAAAGCTGGCAGGGAAGATGAAAAATATCACAGAGCAAAACCTATAAAACTGTAGACCACTTTGAATCTGGTTATGGCTCAGGAGCCCCTGAACATGCTCTACTTGGCACACATCCTTCACTTGTGCGTTTCATACTGAGGCGTCTGGTGAAGGCGCAGCATCAGCCACAGCCTATAATGAGATCTAAAAGGACATGCATTGTCAGGAAGCATCAAGACTCATCCTGGCTGTGTGCTCTGATATTTTGTAGTCCACTCTCAATAGTCTGCACTTAGCAATAGTAGCCACTGATTTATGTGGAAGGTGACTACTTCCAAAACCTGGCTAAGAATAATATTGCTTAGATGTGTGATTGAGAGCAGGACCCTGGACCTTGCACAGATAAGGCAGATGTGGCTGCCAAAATAAGTACAAGAAAAATCCCTTATCCAGAAAACCAACACATATCCTCTATGTCAGAGGTAGAGATTCAACATTCACAGCAGATCACATTTTCACAATTCTGGATGTAATTTTGGTCTTAAAATGAGCATTCCCTCTTTGAGTCACTTCTGAGCCGATCGTTTATGTTAAGTCTGGATGTGTTGGTTTAACATTTTGGTGTTTTCTTTTCAACACGAGTGTAGCCTGGATGACTGGCAACTTCATTAACTCTGGACATACAGATACAGATGTTCTCCATGGCTTGCGCTGGAGACAAGTGTTTGGGAACCTCAAAGTGATCTCCTTTGCATGTTATCCCAATTCCTGCTCAGTTGGGATTAGGGGAGATAAGTCACACTGGAACAGTAAGGTGACATTGGAGCTAAAAATTATTTATTTATCTCTTACTAATTCAGTCTGCTAACTGTTTCATTGCTACCCAGTATGAGTAAGTCTCTTTACACAGAACTCTTACAAATTAGATGAGATATCAATAATACAAACAGAATGTGAACATATGATTTCTAGTATTTCATGTGAGTTCTAGGCAAACTGCAATCTGTTCATCATTAACACTGACAGAGTTGGTTGTGTGATGCTTTGGCCTGGACATATCTATGAAAAGATGCATTCCTTCTCAACTTTCCTCCCAGCATATGAATGAGCTAGCAGAATGTTGTAACATATCTTCATGTTGTGAAGCTCTGGATTGTCTTTGTCCTTAGGAACAGGCTTACACATTTGTTCAGAATGATAAGGAGACAAATTCTACCTTGTGTAAGAGTGATGGATTTGACTTTTCTGCCCCTGGGCTATATTGAAGTTTCTATGAAATCAGTGTCACATACATTATGATGCTCTGTCTTCTTTAACAGTTAAAATATTAATTAGAACAAAATCTAATTGACAAGCTGGAGCTGAATGGAGGAATTATCTAATAATGTATGATTAAACAATAGTAAACAAGGTCACTGCTTCACTAAATATTCAGTAATCAGTAATTAGATTTTGTTGGTCGATCTCTTTAAAAGACCTGATTGCAGATGACCTCTTTCTTTTAGATTAAATGTCTGCTCAGGCTGAGTTATTATTGATCAAGAAGCTGACCTTACTGCCAACATTGGTGTTCCTACACTACTAATCTCTTTGCATATTGTGTGCACGTAGTTGCTGGAAAACTTCAAAGAGATTCGATCAAGTTGACAATTGCTTAGTTAATTAACAAGGTGCCATTTGTTAGTATTCCAGACCGAGTTGCTCTCTGCAATCTTATAGAAATCACTCCTGGAGTTTAGTTAAAAAAGGATACAGAGAAAAAAGACTCTGCGGAGTTTGAATTCTACAGGACAAGTCTTGCCTTGTTTTCCCAGACACAGGAAATGAATGTTTTTTTCTCCTCTCTTGTAAGTAGAGGAAGGGTGTAATGAAAAAAGTGGTGCCTTTACTTCTTTACACACTGCAATGTGAGCTTAGGTGCATGAGTGGGACAAGGTGCTTTGCAAATAGTGAGAGCACAAGAATGACATCATGGAGGCTTTTAGCTACCTCAACTTCAATTACCTGTCTTCAGATAGTTTGTATGACCACATGGGGCAATGAAAAAAATCTTCCTTTAGGGCAAAAAATCATAAAGCCTTATGTCCACTCATTTCCCAGGGGATATACTCCTCTTAGGCTGCATATTACCAGAAGTCTTCAAGTATTTCCTCCAAAATTTTGCTGTAATTCTTTCTAAAGAAGATAAAACAATAATTCTCTCTTGGAGAAAATGTCCATCAGGCACACAGTCCCAAAATTTCATCACCTTCAGAAGAATGCTGTCACATTCTCAGGAACTAATCATTTTCTTGGTTTCTCACTGTGCTGTAAGGCACTCTCTGTTTAAGGGCCAACAGAGTTAACTCAGAGCTTAAGGAATACCTAATAAAAAACACCATAGGTCTATACAAAATCTCAACCAGTTCCACAGGTACATGGAGCTGCAACTAAGAAGCCTGCTTAGTACGAGAAATTTCACAAATCATGTACAAACTGTGGTTCAAGCATTTGCAGCAAATGTTTGGTGCACAACATGGATCTAGGCAGATATGAACATTTCAAGTGTCAAACTCTGCTTTGAGTTACCAGAACATTTAAATTTGAGAGCTTGAGAAGTGCTGACTGAAGTGATATTGTAAAGATGCAACATGGATGAAATCTTTTATTTAGTCTTTCATCAAATCATAGAATCACTCAGGTTGGAAAAGACCTTAAAGATCATCAAGTCTACCTGAAAGCATAGAGTGAATATACCCTCATTCAATAGCCTTTTCTGCTTTTATTTGCAGAGTCATCCATTTTATTTTCCCATAGTTTTCTTCAAATTAAGTTCCTATCTGCTATCTATGCTGTAAATGGTACATATGGAGTTTGAGTATGGCTATTCTTCTGAAGCAACCTGAAATATATGGGGAAAGAAAATCAGAAGAAAGAAAAGTTACAAACTTGAGATAAAGAATAGTGCAGTACACAATCAGTTTCATGCTCAGCCTCCGAATTAGCTGGCTATTTTCTGTTTGTATATTTCTAGAGTCAGTTGTTACAAAAATATTACAGAGAGGAGCTTACCTGCATCCAACAATTATTAAAAAAGAGTGCTTGTCTATGAGAGCCAAGCAACAAAAGCAACAAGTTTGAAATTAATTTTTCAGAACTGAGATGTTCAACATTCAAAGCATGTTAAAGATAAAAATCAGTTGGATAATTGCTGATGTCAGTATAAAACTTTCAGAATAATGTGAAGATCAAAATGGAGAAAGAAAAAACAGATTAGAGATTTTTTAAAAATAGTTCTTCTCAGAACACAGTAGTTTCTGGCTTTATAGGTAGATAACTCTCACAATGTCATTTGGGGACAATTGCACAGTTTATCAGGCCATGGCAACCTCTGCTTTAATAATATACATATATGCTTACAATAAACTACTTTGCAAAAGGTCAAAAATATTAATAGTTTGCCTACACAGGGCCTGTTTCTCTGAGATTTGCATCTCAACACAGACACTCCCATATTTCTCTGTCTAAGTATAGATTTACTGAGACTAGTAGGGATTGTGACCCATCTACTGCCTAGCACAGTGCATGCTCCTAATGGAGCTTTCTCTGCTTTTAAACAGATATCCTGGCTATACCCACATATGCTCTCATCAGAAACAAGCATTTTTCTCCCTGGATCTTAGCTAGATGTCATACAGATGGACATATCAGAGAACAGCATTTTTTCTCCAGGCAATGCCAGAAATGATTATGATGTCATTAACTTTTACTTCTGCACCATTTGGTTGCAATAATGTCTAAACCAAAGCATGTGCCTGGTTAAAAATGATGGTGGAAGCTGTGAGAAGAAATTGTGGTTCTCTTAGCCAAAACAGCATGGTTTGCAAGCTTAGTTCCTCTTAATTTTCAAGTTCTTTCTGTATGAAAAAATTCCAATGTTGGTCAACCTAAAATAAGATATATATATACATTTATTTATTTATTTATTGCTCATGAGTCCCTTTTAAATTGTTATTAATAGGCTAAAACATTTGGAGGCTTAACAGGAAATGTTTAATTACAGTGTTTGTATTAATTTGTTTTAAAAAAAAATCAAATTCCTAACTGAGGCATTGTTTCAAAACCAAAATTTGTAGTAAAAATATTTAAATGAAATATTTACATTCTCTCTCTCTTTCTGGAACATAAATTAATACACCTCTGACTGCAGTATTTGATAAATGCACTGTTTATTGGTGGGAAAAAAAAAAAAAAAAAAAAAGGTGAAAAATGTCACTTGTGTTTGGAATTCTACCTCTACTATATCTGTTCTGACTCCAGAGCACACTACAGAAGAATGGAAACTCATGCATGGTACATTAGGTGGCTTTATCATGTCTCTTTAGACAAAGAAATGTTAAGAGAATTCCCATAGCGGGGTTCCACTTAGCAAGTATTTTTGTATTGGAAACTGGCTGTTGTCTCCTCCTGCTGAAGACATGGGCTGTGGTGAACACATACACCTGAACCCTACGCTACAAGGAACCCCAGAGATGTGGCACCTCAGCTAAATCCCTCCTACCTCTTTGCTTTCCATTGTTTCCACCCAGGAAACAGTGGAAGCCATGAAAGGATTTATCTTCATAGCAGATACTCAGAGCTAAGTACATCTTGGAATAAAGTTGCCTGAATTCTGTCCTTCTCTTGTCCACACAAGACAATTTGTGGAAACAAATGTATGTGTCAGTCTGGAATGTTACTAAAATTCTGTGTTTAAACAAGAAGTAAACCAAAACCTCCTTCCTCAAAAACAATTGGAAGGTAAAAGTGTTAAGCAACATTCTGCTGAACGTTTATTACCTAAGGCACAACTCTGGCTTGTAGTTGCTGCTGAATACAACTTTCAAACAATACAAAATAGCTTAAAAATAATAAAACTGGCCTGGAGAGAAGTAATAATTTGATTATTTTACTCCTTTAGGAGTAACCTGTGTTTAATCTACCAATCCTCCGGTTTAGACATCTGTTAGGCATTTATTTTTAGATATGTTAACATGGATCAGATTGTTTTTAAAATTATACCTCTGTGAGAAATACAATATGTATTCTAGAAAAAAATACAAACAACAGTATCTTAAATAATTTTCAGGTGGATAATTTTCTCTAATCCAGTGTCACAAGCAGAGTGAGAGGACACTAACAATGAATTATCTTCAAGTACAGAAGCAATAGTCCATCGAAAGTAAGGGGTTAAATGTGAGATGTATGAAGAGTCTAATGCTTGTTTAAAAAAATCACTGAATAAATATTAGGCAAGTTGTAGCTTTCTGCTGACCTCCTAACTGTTGGGGACTAGGAAAGGAAACAACAGGAAGAAATTCAAACAAAATTAACTCCTATAAAATAGCAAATTTATTCAGAAGGTATGGAGGAATGTTAATGCTTTCAGATGCATCCACCTTTCATGCTGCCCTTGAACAACTAAGGCAAGGTCATGCACCATACAGACAAGCATCTGGAGTCTGCTTCTCCGTATAGCTTCTGTCTGCATGCTCCATAGTAGCTGGAATCCATTCTTATGAGCTTCGTGCCTGCAGTGTAAAGTGCTAATACCAAAAGCATCAAGTGACCTAAAAGGCATGTCACCCCCATCTCTAGTGTTCCTTTGGGAATCAGAACAAGTCTTTGGGGGGAATCCAGATCTACAGGCAACTCCCAAACCAAGGGGAGGGAAAAAATCCAAATGGTAAATGACAAAAGCTCTGTAGATTAGAACATTGGGAAACTCATCTGCCCTCCTATGCTAACCAAGAGGGATAATATCACAGATGCTCAGATGTCCTGAGCTCTGAGGAACTGGCCCACTTTCAAGGAATTGTTCTAATTACAGCTGAGAATCCTGAGATTCACTGGCAGCACTTCACATTTCCAAGCTTGGACACCCTCAGGCTTTGTGCAAAGGGTGCTTTCAGTTCTACATGGATTGAATAGCAGCTCAAGGCAGTAAGCTCTTAACATGGTAGGATTAGGTGAAGGTACTAGCCCATGGAGCAACTGTACACTGTACTTTAGCAGCTTTTATGATGAAGGCAGCTGGTTAGGCAAAAGTATCCCACAGGCTGAATTTGAACCACGCTGCCAGCTGGGCACACTGTGTGGTCAGGCATATCTCTACAGGCAGAGAATATGAGGGGGTGAGGAAAAGTTCATTTATATCCACCTCCTCCAAATGTCTTACCAAGGGCTCTACCAGTTTCCCATATAGGGAGTGATAGGAGAATTTCTTCTCACAAGCAGCTCAGGAATTTCACAAAGATTCCTGTAAAGCGATATAGTTAACTCAAACCATCTAATTCTAATTCCACATGTGGAAAGAGGCAACTAGGTTTACCTTTGCCTCCCTTTTTATGTTTCACAAACTCTTAAAACACACTGCTAATGAAACACTTGTTCACTATGTGGAGAGAAGCAGGGAGACGACAGCTGAATGTCAGATTAATTTATTTTCTTTGGGGGTTATAAATTCACCACGGACTGCCTTGCAAGGCACATTCCGAACTCACCAACCTCAGCTTTCTACCGGTTCCTGGGATCTGGCAGCCCTCTACTGGCCACGCACCTGCTCTGCCTCGCACTTACACCCTAAAAAGTTACCCCAAAATATCAAGTGAGACTGAATGTTCTTTAGTAGTGTCAGAAAACAGTTAGTTTGGAGCTTCAAGCTTAATTTTTACTGCATTCGGTCTGGTCAGGCTGATAACAGCAGTCCATTTCCAAAGAATGAGGCTCTTAATAAAATTAGGAAGCAGCTCATTGTGCTTTGGCTTTTTGTAGAACTTCCCCAGCGTGTGTATATATATTTAAGTCCTTGAGAAATTCAGATTCCACTGGAGAAGTAAGAAAGCTAAAGTCAAATTAATCAGAACAGATTCCCTAGATGAGACAGTCATTGCTGCTGAACAAACCTTTAGGGAGAAAATTTGTCCTTGAAAAATATTTGATGAAGCTGTTGCACTGGGAAAGGGGCTAAAGCTATGAATAAAACAGCCACAGAGAGCTGTGGGGGCCCCGTAGACTCAGTTTCTTATTCAGAGAGACAAAAGGGAAAAAGGATGCTGATACGGAGAATTTCATCATGAACAAAAACACTAAACACATCCAAACCTAGAGAAATCCAGATCTCTGTACCACCAAATCTAAGAATCAGAAACAAGGTTTTGCCCCAAGGTGTTCTTTGAGCTAGGCTGAGCATTTAGATCCCTTGAGTAGGCAGCAATGGAGCCAAAGGGGAGTTTCTTCTTAATCACATTCCAAAACACTGGTTTATATGGGGGCTCTTCCTCCATTTCAAAGCCAGACCTAGAGCAGAGGTTCTTTCTGGGTCATGATGCAGCCTGGGGACACTCACTCCTCCTGCTCCACCCATGACTTTTGTTCAGTGCTTGGTGCGAGAGGATCTTGCACCATCCACAACTGACATTCGATTCAGCTCACCTCCACGAAAGTAAGCATGAGGGACCGTGCTGCAGTTAGATCAGGATAATGAGAATTCTTCATCTTTCAATCATACAAAAAAATATTTTTCCTTTTTTCTTAAAATATACCTGTGAATCTGACAGATTGGAATGTTTTTCTGAGCAACTGGAAATCTAGTGACTGAGGAACAATGCACTTGTCCACTCCAGTGATCCAAGTGGTCCAGCATCCTGTGTCCAGCTGAGCAGCAGCAATATCAAAGAATGAGGATGAGAAGAACAGCACAGATTTTTAGGGATAACCCTTCCAAGCACTCTTTCACTCATCTGTGATTTATAGCTCAATGAACCTTCTGAACCAGAAGCAGCATATATTTTTTAAAATTTTTTATATTATTTATATTTGTTTGACTTTTTACACCCTTCCACGTGCATATTTACTCTAGGGATAAACATGAACTTTTATCTTATGCCACACCCCGTGGCAAGGAGTTCACTAAAATATTTTTTTTCCTATGACTCAGCAACAAAAAATGAATGTAACCTCAGGCTCACCTTAGAAAACAGTGAGACAAGTACAGCCTCTACAAAGCCTCTCTGTCACAACATTCTTTGTTCTGCCACTGCTAGACATTTCCAAAGGATAATGTGGTGATGTGTGGAAATTACTTTTCAGTAACTGAAGTGATGAATTTAGTAATGAGACCAACATACAAGCTTTCATGTGACTATGTCAAGCCCACTTAACTGAATTTCCTCCATAATCCTCAAACTTCAGTCAGATATCACTTTAATCTCCTTTTGTACTAATAAAGTTCCTTTATCATTGCTGTCTAAACAAGCAGAATATATAGAAGTTTGTTTTTGTTTGTTTGTTTGTTTGTTTTTTGTTTGTTTTTTTTGTTTGTTTGTTTGTTTTGTTTTTTTGTTTTTTTGGAGGAGAAGGCAGTATGCAACCAGACTGAAGCAGGATCAGGGTCACAGAAGAGACATAAAAACAGAGACCTGACTACTAGTGATCTTGAAATTTCTTACAATTATGTTTTTGTAGCAGTAGTTTCAGCTCAACACCAAATTTTCTGATATTCAGTTTGACTCTGCTTTCCCTTTATCTACCATTTTCACCTGACAAGAAACAGTACCTTCTCAATGCCTTTATGGGTTGTGTAGCAATGCTCATCTGCTGACTCTTCTGTAAGAGCTTCAGAGTACCTCACAGTCAGAGAGGTTTCAAGGAGGACTTTTAACTGTTATTTCAATGAAGTTATTCTCACACATGGTTTATAAAGCATTCTGAGATCCTAAGGGATGGAAGGTGCTATATAAATGCAAATTGTTGCTGTTGTTATGCATGAAACATAGCCAGGTTTTAAAGTAGACTGACTGTGAAAAATGTCATTCCTCCTGACCTTTCCTGATGAGAACCAGTGTGATTAGAAAATCTCTAAACTGTTTGGACATAAAGACAAACTCCAGTTAAAATTATCTGGAAGGTAATAGCTATACTCAAAGTGAGCAGATGAGTTAAGGGAATAAAAAAATCATCCCTGACTTAAGGCAACACTGATAAGACTCTGGCCTTCAGGCCAAGCAATTTGGACTCTTATTTTGACCCTATTCTAGTTGTACTAGACTAGGACAACTGGGAGGGAATCTGTTCACTGTTCTGCACTTCTGTTCTCTCCTCCTCCTTCACACACCATCTGTTTCGCCTATCCATATGCTTTGTGTCTGTCTACATTGCAAACTGTCTCTAGCTCACTGTTCATACAGTGTTACTGAAACCTTATTCTCACAGTTTCCAAGTGAAAAAATTGGGCTAAGCAATGTCAGGTGCCCAGGAAAAGGTTTGCAAATTGGATGGTGTTAACAGGAGGAGAAAAGTGGGGCTATGGACCTTCAATCTCCTATCTTTTTCCTGCCAAGTAAATATTCAGATTCCTTACCATGCTATTTTGAGAAATGTGAGCTAGCTCACAGTTAATTAGCTGGGGCAATGCGCTGTATTAATATAGATTAATATAGCTGTATTGCCTCAGGTGTAAGCTAGATTGTGCAGAACCAGCCTGGGAATCACAGCATGATTGCGTTGGCCTTTGAACAGTTAGTTATCCTTGGTGCTCAGTAAGAAAAAAGTGATACAGATCAAGGAGACTGAGGAAGAAATTCAGTGTCCATCTTCACTTATAATCATGGAAGAGTATTCTCCATAGCTAGTCCTTATATTGCCCTGACTTTTGCATGTCCTCTCCACTGGATGTGAGCAGATTACCTTCTTAGGAACCCACTCATGGAGAAATAGTCATGTTCATCTTGCACGAATTCCTTGGATCACATTTTGAAAGCTGAAAAAATCCTTGTGCTTCATGGCACCACTCTGCTCTTTTCTTCAGCAGTCTCCTGCGCGGCCAATTCAGACAAACTTTTGAAATCTATTTTGTCCTCCCATTGTGTTATGCCAGCAAATGGAGAGTAGCCTGTTGATTTGACTGCTGTTGGTAGAAGTTTAATATGGTCATCAAGAGACACCATAATAATTGTGTCTGACCCATTCGCCAACTATTTCCCAGTCCCTCACCATGATTAAATTTCTAACAGAAATCACAACATTAGCCATGTGTGATAGCTGTGAAAACCAGGGCAAAATGATAGCAGTGGGGGAGTACAGAATGTGAATGCTGGATCAGATAATCAAGCTGGTAATAAAAGCAACATGTCTTTCATGCAGTTTTAATATTGAAAGTACATTCTTCCTGTGTTAACGTACAAGGTACTTCCATTTTATAGTACAGGTTTTATTTTGAAGCAAGATAACTGAGATGTCAATGGCAGCATTTCAGCTGGTGGACTTTTGCCCATTTTTTATTTTTCTTTTTTAATATGCGAAGGTGCAAAACTTCTAAACAAAAATGACAAAGGGGTTAGCTTTGGTCCCAATTAATTTCACAGGGAGTTAAACACAGAATTGTAGAAGTCAGAAAAGAAAGTCCTGGTTTATTTTTGTCCAGACTAAGAACAGAGTTGCTATTCAGCCTAGCAGCTTATTCCCACTGCATCAATTCAAAGTTTTCTGGACAACTCTTCCACAAGAAATTATGAAGTGTGAAATTAATCTTGGAAAGACTGTAGAAATTAGTCACTCCATATTGGACATAAATCTCTCTCATTCACAGATCTGCTTTTTGGTATTGGCACAGAGTGTCTCTCAGTATTCTAGGCGCACACAAAAATTGCAAATGAGACACTGAGAAAGCCAAATATATTGTGAACTTCTGTTGCACCCAGCTTAAAACTAATCAGAGATTTTATTTATTTATTTACTCCAGAAAAGCAAAGTCTCTTACCTCTTTGGGCAGTCCTAGAAGTGTTACCTCACATATAGAGACAATTACTTTCATATCAAGTGTAAGAACCACCCGCAAGCCTAATTCTAGCTTGAAAAACTGGTAAAATGATCTTCACTAGAAAATTAGAAGCACCAAGAGAAAAAACATGCACACTATTTTAATCAGAAACCATATCTCTTTGAAACACCACACAGAAATGGCATTTCTGGACTGCAACCCTACAGGTAGCTGCCTAATCAACAAGTCTTCCAGTAAGATCATACTCTCAGAGAAAAAAGGGAAAGGAAAGGTTCTTCCTCAGACACAAATGGGAAAAATAGATCCACCTGACTCAGGAAGAAATAACTAATGGGGAGAGTTCAGGTATAGTCCAGAATTAGACCAGGATTAAAACACTGTTCAAATTGTTACCAAGCCAAACATGAAAATTTCATTCTCATTTACAGAAGTGATCAGCAATGCAATTTCACACTGTCTTTCCCTAATTTCAAAGTAAGTCCAGTGACATTTGAGTTTACATGCTTGATATTTTGAAAATTGTGTTTAAAATAAAAAAGAGTAATTCTACTCCTGAGTGAAAGATTTCAAGATTGTATATCCAAAATGAATTTAAAGCTTGTTCAGCTTCTGAAAAACTCTCTCAGATGAACAAAAATTCTTCCCACCCATTAAAGGTTTACCATATAAATAGGTAACAACACTTAAAATGCTCTAAGAAGGAAAATCTGCTTCATCACTGAATCAGTTTCTTGTCTTTGTCCAATCATGAAAAAAAAAAAAAATTGTTTTGCTTTGCTTTGTTTTCTGAAGGTGTATCCTACACTTACAAGGAAGCATTTCAGTTACTCTACCAACAGCAGCTGAGGAAGCATACAAAATTTACTCTCTACTTTTTTCCCCTAAAAATATTATCTACTACATGCATTTAAATTCATTTAAATTGTACCAGGATAAACCACATAAAAAGAATCAATTATAATATGGAACTAACTGTCATGTTTCTTCTAAGTTACTATACTGACAGGTATGCACCAGCAGATCTCTCTAGAAAACAGCAAGTTGCTTTACTAATTTTCAGAAGTTGAATAAAGTTTTGTAGAGAACATTGTGTGTTTCATCACAAAGTGCTTTCAGCTGAGACAAAAACAATTTCTACCAGGAATTTTCAAAAATAAACTTTTTCCTTATACATCATATTTCTTTTCTCCAATATTTCTCCTCTTTGATGATATTTTAATTTTTACAAAGTAAATGAAAACCATGTACCATTAAAAGAAAATAAAAGGCAAAATACAGAAAAGTCAGAAGAAAATATGAGCAAAACAGAACTGTGAGGAGAGTTTGTTTTCAGATGGTCAGCCCATCTGTCAGTTCTTACTTTTCAAAGTGAAGAACTACACTCTCATTTTCCAGGATATAACATGAAATGTATATTAATCACCACTTAATGCTGGCCTGATTCTGAAGGCATCTAAATAATTCATATTGCTTCAGATTGAGTTGCTAAAATTACTGTCAGAGGTAAACCACTGTATACCTCAAATTTAACCTTCTGTTTTCATTAAAGCATATTTCCTTAGACTGATATTAGAGAAAATTGCATTTGTTTAGGTCAAAATTGCTTCATTTATTCTTCCGCAGTATACACATACTTTATTGTCTCTGCTATCATGATAAACTTGTTTGACAAACAGGTTACTTGAATTTAAAACACATTTTAAGTTTCAATTTTAACCAAAGTAAATTAGGGTATTTTTATTCTTCTTTGCTATTTCAATTTTTGAGTCAAATATTCCAACTTTTTCAAAAATATTGACTTGATTGAATAATATTTTCATTAAAAAAAAAACCACTAAAAAACGAAGAAAAGCCTTCACCTTTTTACTGTCAGAGTTGCATGACTATGGTCAGCTGCTGAAACTCAGCTGATGCACTGGTACTGGTTGAGTCAGTGAACAACTCATATGCCTGAGCCCTTAAGCTCCTTTCTTCCTTATTCATCTTCCTGCATGTTCCTCATCTTTCACTTGTAATTCAGAATTATATTCACATTGTCAAAAGAAAGCCCTTCTTTTTTCATGCATAAGCTTAATAGGTATGCCTTAAGCCTTTATACAAAGACAGAAATAATAAAGTATGATTACTATTGCCATAGTGTATATATAGTCCAAACAACATGAGGAGCACATGGCAAACAGGATGCTCTGCAAGCAGTCACAGATGGTCACACAACAAGGTTTGAACTATACTGAGGGATGACCAAACAGTATGTCTGTAGACATCTGAATGCAGAAATTAAATTAGTTGTTGAAAAATAAGGACTAAGTCAAGTGCAAAATCAAAGATAAAACTGAGTCTACAGAACCCTATTGCTAATATTTAAGGAAGATCTATTTTCCATAAGAAAGAGGCTCATAACAAATAGGATTTGTACTTGTGTTATGTATACATGGGTATATATGTTGTTCCTGGTGCAATGATATGCTGCCTCACAACTCAGAAGGTGGGGCAGGTTGGAAATATGTCATTTCTTCTTTTATGAGAGCACTCTGACATTCTATGAAAAAATTATTCAATCCATTCTATAAAGGTCACAAGAACATGCTGCAAATACATATAATTATTCAACATCTGTAATGGCTGAAGAATTTATTGATGTTTTTCATCAACTTTCTCTTTTTTGTTCATGGTTTGTGAACAGTTATTATGAGGTGATGAATCTGATTGCACGAGCACTTTTTAATTTCTTGAACTGTTCTAGCTGACAAACAGCTGTTTTCAGCGTAGGATTTAGAGGCAAGCTGATTCTGCAAGAGAATGTACATTACTCATTTTTTCCTCCCCTTTCTCTAAATAAACTCTTCACTGCCACCCCTTAACCATCCTACAATCTCCTATTTCAAAATACACTCACGTAGAATGAAGATATTGCAGCCCAGCACACAAGGGCTTTGCTCTAGTACTAAAAATATTTGCAATCTTTCCATAAAGCTATTAGCAACAGCTTACATTCACATGTTAAAAGAAAAATCATTTAATTTTTGCCTCCCTAAATATCCTATCTTACAAGTTAATCCATACAGCAGATTGTGTAAATGTTATGTTATTGCCCTTAAAAGATTTATGGATGTGGCATGAAGTGTAAAAGTTTAGTATTTCTTCATTTTTTTACTCTTGCTATACAGTCCTTGCTGAAACATGCTGGCTATTACTGGTCTGTAATGCTATTTATGACTGATACAATCCAGCTTGATTATGCACAACAGTGTTTTCAAGTTTTCAAAAAGGGCAAGAAAGAGGATCCAGAAAACTGCAGGCCAGTCAGCCTCACCTCCACCCCTGAAAAGGTGATGGAACAGTTTGTTCTAGGTACCCTCTCCAGCAATTGGAAGAGAAGAAGTTTATCATGAGTAGTCAACATGGATTCAACAAGGGGAAATCATGCTTGAACAACCTGATAGCCTTCTATGTCATCACAGGCTGGGTAAATGGGGAGAGAGCAGTGAAATAGATAGAAGGCTGGGAGGAGCTGCTGACACAGCGGAAAGGTTGTGCTACCATTCAACAAGACTCGGACGGACTGGAGAGTTGGGCAGGGAGGAACCAGATGAGGTTTAACAAGTGTAGAGTCTTGCACATGGGGAGGAATAACCACATACATCAGTAGAGGTTAGGGGACGACCTGCTGGAAAGAATATGGAGATCTGAAGAGAAGGATCTGGATTTCCTGGTGGAGAACAGGTTGACCATGAGCAGCAGTGTGTCCTTGTGGCCAAGAAGGCCAGTGGTATCCTGGGGTACATGAGACAGCTTTGGATTTAAAGTTTTGGACTTGATGATCTTTATGGGTCCCTCAGGATATTCTATGATTCCATATATTTTTATTAAACAATGACAGCAACAACAAACCTTTATACTAAGAAGTATAGAACAGAGTTTTTCTACATAGAGAAAAATACACTTCACAAGATTGTGATATGATATTGTAAACTATGACCACAACACCATGTAAGACCAGAGCTTTCATTTGCTGTGTGTCCATATCTCCTTACACAGCTGGAATTGGTCCAAAGGCTTATACAGGCAATCCCAGCGAAAGAAATAGAAGCTCTGTTATTTATCATGTCTTTCATGTTGGAGGCATTCATGCATGTGGGAATAGTGGGTATAAAAAAGAAAAATGGGAATGAAGACATCTTCACATTACTATTGCTTTCTTTTGAATTTCTGTATGAGGATAAGGTAGAGACAGTCTCCAGTGCTGCATCGGGAATACAGTAATTGTTGTCTTTGGGGATGAGTGCTAGAAGAGCTTGTCAGTATACAGATTCAGAAATATCTCT
Organism: Perdix hodgsoniae; assembly: GCA_035772895.1. Taxonomy (NCBI): domain Eukaryota; kingdom Metazoa; phylum Chordata; class Aves; order Galliformes; family Phasianidae; genus Perdix; species Perdix hodgsoniae. The sequence continues at coordinate 129,617 of JAPSGF010000062.1, read as the reverse complement.
AGAAAAAAAAACGTTTTACAGAAAACATTTGTAACTATTAAGAAACAAATATTCCTAGATCATTAAAAAAATAAAAAAATAAAAAATAAAGCAGGGTGGGGAATCTAAAGCCCAGGCCACCTGGATTATTTTTAAGCCACAATTTCCCTCACTACATTTAAACAGAGAAAAATACCATTCTGGACAAATGTCTTACTTGACATTTTATATCATTCATGTCAGTCACACTGTATTTCCTAATGCAAAGTGACATGGGTAGCATTAAGTCAGAGCCACTTGTCATGCTATTGTGTCTGCAAGAATAATTTCAATGAAATTTAATTTTTTTTATAAATTCAGAGGTGGAAGCGAGAGTATTTTACAGTGAATTTTGCCTTTTCTCTCTTGAGAGCTGATGCTGCAGTGGAGAATATCTTTATACTTGCTTGATTTTTTACTTCCTACTGCAGCAAATAAATTATACCCATATAGAGAGAGAGAGGTAAATAATTCTCCCCTCCATTTGATAGTTTTGTTTTTAGTGAGCACTGCAATTTTACTAATCTGAAGTATTTATATTAAATTAAAATATAGCAGATGATTAAACAAAAAAGCTGACAGCTCGAATGAGACTGGAATAGTACCTCTATAAATCAGTCCTCCAATGCCTAAAAGGTAGCTGTAGAGTAGATAGAGGTATTGTCTTTAGAAGGAAGCAGTGACAAAACAAAAAGCAACAAAACCAACCTGGGAAATTCCATGATCTTTTTTTTTTTTTTACTGTGAGTATAGTTAAACACTGGAAAAGATTGTACAAAGAGGATGTTACTGGAAACTTTCAATACTTGCCTTGACAGGGCCCTGCATAACCTAGTCCAGTGTCCTACTTCAGTAGGAACTAGTACCAGGTGATCTGCAGAGGACCCTTTCAACCTAAACTTTTCAATCATTCCAAGATTCTTAATATTTAGTTGCCAAAAAAAAAAAAAAAGTTAATAAAAATTTAATGTATGTTACTATTATTTCTCATTTCTTTTTCACATATAGCTCGGCAATGTAAACTAAGATATTTTGACTACATTAAAAACAAAGCCAAAACATAAAAATTTAAATTTACTCACTTCTATAATGAGTTAAAACAAAGAATAAAAATCTGTACAGAACCTTACACAATCTGTGTATCTGTAATCTGTGAATCTGTGTAGCTGGGCCATGAATGTTTTGTAAATCATCCATCACTTTGTGCACTTAGCAAAAACACAACCATTTCTGCACAAATATATTGCATGCAAATATACTGCATGCTAATCGTTATATTTGCCTACAAATGAAAACCAGTGATGAACTAAATCCTAAACGACTACTTAAAAAGGGAAAGAAAACGAGAAGAGATCAAAATTTTTGGTTCCAGATTCTTTCTGATCTGCTTACTGACACTTAACTAAAAGCCCTAATCTTTGATCCTTAATTGTAGTGCCTTATCCTAAGGAGCTTACAAATACTTGCCTTCAATTAAAAAAAAAAAAAATCTGAACGTAAAAAAACAAATTAGGAACATCAGTTAAGATTATGGGTATAAAACTGCATCAGATTTTCTGAAAAGGCAATTTTATACGAAAAATAGGACCAGTTTACTGACAATTCTGCCATCAAAACTGAAGTCTGTTTTGCAAAGTGGACTTTTTTTAGTAAAAGACCTTACTTTTCAAAAGTGCTTATTCAGTTGACCTAACATTACATGCTAAGGACATGCATAGGAGCTGGCAAAAACTTTCTGTTTAATTACATACACAGAGAACACTTTTATGCATTTCCATCCCCTTTCTCTTCCCCTCTATATCCTATAAGATCCTATAGCTTAGTTATTAGAATAGCTTCTCAGAAATTAAATTAAATTCTCATTTCCCATCTGTCCAAATCACAGCAAGCATCTAATTCAAGACATCCATATGTACAAGTGGAATAGCATACATATCAGATTAGGGGAACAGTCTGCTCTATGGTGTCCATTCTCCTTGCTGAAGGTTTTATGCTTAACATTAGCTAGTACAAATGCAAAAAGAGCAGCAATACTCACATCTCTATTGAAAAATTACGCTACCCATCATCCACACTCTCCCTTACACAGTGAGTGTTCAATAATAGATGTAAGGTGAAACAGTATTACATGGACAAATTCAGTTGAATATTTGCAATATTTGGTTCAAATGCTTAAACAAGAAATAAGTAAATGGGAAGAACTGAAGCAAAATCTCCTGAAAATCTGTCTTCATACCTGGCCTCAAAGAATTTTCAGAAACAATCTCTACTGTTATAACCTCAGTTTTGCAAATTTTTGATTTATTTTTGTATGCATTTCAAAAGTAAAACCATCAAAGATGAAAGCAAAACAGGGCAAAAGATTCAGAAGAGTGATCATAAGAAAATATTATTCCTAAACTAGGCATTTCAAGATCTGCACATTTTTGTATTGATCAGATTTGTATCAAATGAACTGCTGTGGTTTCAGCTCAGTTTCTGGTGAATTATTTGTTAATTCTTACCATGTAAGAAAGCTCACAAACACTACAAGCAAAAATACCAAATTATAGTATATATTATGTACATAGAGGCCTTTAGGCCAAAGTCCCATCTGCCTGGCTGTGTAGAAGTTTAGACCTTTCTTAAGGAAATGCCAAATCAGACAATGTTTACTTGGTTTCCGGTTACATTATGAAAATGAAATTCTTTGGGTTTGCTAAAACAGAAATAAATGTTCAGCAAAGCCAAGGGAATTCCTTGGCAGAACGATGGCATGAGTGCCCACTCCAGAATAACAAGGAATTCACCATAAGCTCAACTAATAAGGAAGTAAAATTCCTTTTATTGAAGGAATCAGTAGCTGCTATAAGACAAAAATCAGCTTCTGCTTCAGCAAGCTTGTCTGATGAGATTTCTTTTAAGACATTTCACTTCAAAGATTTTTGTTTGTTTGTTTGTTTGTTTTTTGAGAGAGAGAGAGAGAGAGAGAGAGAGAGAGAGTGTTAGGAAAGCAGCCAGTTGAGAAGACAGTTGTGGTGAAATGTCCTGGAGAACCTATGGAAAATCTGCTCGATTTCATGTGCAGGTTTGAATCTTATTATTGTAACAAACCACACTAAAACTTTTTTTCTGATGGAGACATTTCCCAAACCATACCAGATAATATTCAGCTCAGACAAAAGCCACGTTTTATATATATTTCCAGAAGGATTACTTTTGAATGATAGATCAGGAAAACCACAATAGCTGTAAACCAGTCTCATGTGACTGCATCATAAATTCCACAAAAATATTGTGGCTTTCTTTCAACATGCACAATATAAGCACCCAAACAGGTCCTCCCCGAGTTTACTACTTGTGGTTTGTAAGTGTAACAACTTTTAAGTTTTACAGGTGTGGTAAATGAGAATAGTGCCCATTCTCTCTAAATTTTTTCAGTCCCCTTCAATAAAAGCATTCATATCACTCTGTCCTAGGCACCATAATTAACGGATATCATATGCACTCTATAAGCCAAAGGAAAGGACAAGATCCAGCAAAGGGAGACATTCACAACCTCATAATTTGAATTACCATTTAGTGCAGTCTCGCAATAACTGTCTCCCAGAACCAGGGCGTGCAGAGGAAGAGCAGTTACATTCCAGACATGGCTAGCAGAGGACTCTAGAAATGCAGCTTCCTGTTCTAGCCCCATCATGATCCACCAGTGTAGCAGATCTTGACATGCTTCAATTTATCATGTGTTGATTTAGGACTCTGTTCTGATAAGAAGTAAGGGCATGCAGCAAAGAATTCTCTACAGCGCAAAAAGATATAAGAATATCATTAAAGTGAACGTACTGTTAGATAATTTACTAGAATAGCAGAGAGGGAAAAATGAGCTCTTACTATTTAATTTTCCCACTTAATTGTTTGGATTTGTTTTATTATTCTAATTTTACTGTTCCTACTTTATGAACATTTTATCTAACTTTCAATATTCAGATTCCTCCTCAAATTCTAATTTATAACTGCCTAATATTTGAGGGATTAAGTCAGCAAGACTTAAACAATTTACTGCAGGTTACTTCTTAGTTTTACTAGGGCCTTACACACTTATGTCAGGAAGTACTTGCCTCAACAACTAATACCAGGTCCTGACACACTACTGCAGCAGTCAAATGAATTTATCCAGAGATCTTACTGAACTCCAATCTGAGCATACTGCAGCATTTGCAGGACCAAGGTTTAAAGTCCGTTAAGATTTCAGAGTAGTGACAGATTTTCAGATATTCTCTGTCACAGAGGACGAATGCAGAACAGTCTGAATGCAAGAATGAAACTGTAAATTGAGACTATGTAAACTGAAGACAAGTTCAGACATCCTTTTCTAGATATTTAAACTTTCCCTGACCTGGAGGGGAGCTTGAGCTGAAAAAAAAAAGATTGGCTGAATACAATGTCCAGGGTTGTGACACAGAGCATGACATTTGGGCCCTCTTCTCTCTGTGAAGTTCTGCAAAGCCATTAATAACCATGAGATAGGAGTGTAAAATTATATGATATAGTGTTCCCTTGCACTGTGTTTTGATATAGGGAGGTGTGTGAGATGCACATTAGTTGAGCATCACAATTTCTGCTTTGTTGTCTATCTTCATTATCACATGTGATTCACTAACCAGAGCTCAGCTAACTGAAGGTATGAAAGTAAATCAGATTAACTTATAACCATATAGATGGACACAAATGCAAATCTATTAAAATGACTTTCTCATTTTTCTGCATTTAAAATTTATATTTTGTTTTACATATGGGAAATATTAAAAAAGCAGTTAGCAACATGATGTTAAGTTTCATTTGTGAACTGTTGAGAAAAATCAGAATCTGTCCAGTCCATTAGTAAAATGAAAATTGTACCGGCAGAATTCCAGCACTTTGAATAATTGAATCTAGATTTCTTCATTACAGTAACCTTCAGGGAACTATAATGCAGATCCATGACACCGGCAGCTTTAATAGGGACAAGAATGTGAATTTGCCAGATATTCTCAGATTTTTTCAACACTAAATTGCATTTTGCTTACAGACATTATGTATATTCTCTTTATATCTCCTCACACAGAGAAAGTCATTGGCTTTTTCTCATGTTACATGGAAACTGAAGACAGTGAAAAATTATATGAGTGTTTCTGCACAAGTGAGGATGACAGACTGGGGTAGAAGACTTCCCTGTGTCCACCTCCAGGAACAGTGTTCTAAGGAGATAATCACTGCAACAACAGCAAAATGATTCAGCTACTGACTTATACCTATCTAAAGGTCACACATGACTACTGCAGGACAGGCTTCTCTGCCTGAGCCTTCACCTCATGTTCAGTCCTATGCCTTATCTTCTATACCAATTATATTTATATCAAGAAAAGTAAGGAATATTTTTTTTCTAGGCTTGTATACTTGCAACAGACTTTTTACATCTTGAAGTAAGAGCTGGAACTTGACAATATCTAAGCTGTTTCTAAAGATTTGTCACTAAGTTGGACAAAAAAGAGCTTACGCATAGAAATATTTGGATCTCATGCTGAATTATGCCTTAATAACTGCATATTGTAATCCCTCTCTGTCTTGACTCTTTCCATACTTCCCTTCCGATATGGAACAAGAGCTCTTTGAAATGCATAGTAACATTTCCATTGATGGGGGAAGAACACCATTGGTACCACATTTCTTACATCCTCTCTTGCTTTTCTGGACCATTGCTAGGACAGAATGAGATCTGAGAAACGGCGGCGCCTGTGCATTTTACGGGCAGCTAAAGCAGATCTGCAAAAACTGCAAAATATTGTCCTGTATTTGTAAGCGAGTGACTTTTCAGTCATGGGTAAATGTTGTTCTATTGACAGACTATAGAATATTTTCTGATCAGAAAACTGCCTGAGTTTCAGCACTTTTAAACCATTACATAACAGAAATGACAGAGCAATAAAAATGCAAACAGTTTTTACTGGTTACATCTTCCTATTATTTATAGCTTCAATTCCCTTTTGGGAAATGCCATCCCAAAATTAAACTTAATTTTAGTCTCCAAAATTAGGCAAGTCCTATGACTCAGTGGAGGAGAGAATGTTACATATGCAAACTTCTAAATAGGGCGGGCAGCTTAGTCTATTAGAATTCATTAAAGTCTGAGTCATGATTGTGAAACTGAATTTACTTAGGACAATAACCTTCAAGTAAATATGACAGTGAGCCAGTTCTCATCTCAATAAAAAGTCAGGCAGCCTCCAAGCTTTACTAACTGTGGTAATTGCTTAAAGTTTCAGCTTGGCAGGATTTAAGCTGCCTCCTCTACTTTCATATACCACACATGATACCTGCAAAAAAGTAATATGAAATTGGTATTTGGCTGCCTGGAATGTTTAGTCTGCATAACATGCTTATCAAGACACCAAGAATTCATTCCCAATCTAGTTAAGGAGTAAAATTAGAAAGGGATCGCATGCAAAAATAACATGAATAAATAGAAACAGCTGAAGTATTTCCCTCTGCACAGACAGAATAAAGTCTAATAATAATTTATTAAAACAAAATGTTAAATGTCAGGTGAAGATCCGAGGCTGAAGTTTAATATTGGATGTACTATTTCAAGGATGAGAAGCACTGAGTACATAACTCTTAAAAACAAAATTATTGACTGATGCTGAAATAAAAAATAATTCTGAAAGAATGGAAATGCTGTCTGCCAACATCTCACTTTGGCAGGAGGTAATTGCTCCCCACAATGAGGGCATGATTTGAGTACTTCCTTCTCACAAGCAGCGCACAATAGAGCCTGACTTTCTCAGTTCTGACTATGGAAAACACTGGGAGAAGAAAATAACTTAAATGGTAGAGGATTTACTTGCAAGTTAATGATCCTGTTTTAGGATCATAGAAGTAATAATGCTGCTGACAGTATAGTGCAGTTTCCAACTTTGACAATGATTGAAGAATGGCAAGTACCTGCTTTTTATTCTTCCCCAGTTGAACGGTGTGTACACTCATTCATGTACACTCAGGTGGTTCCAAATTTAATTTTCTCCCTAATGTACATAATTAACAATTAATACCAATGCTTCACAATTCATTTAAGCATACAGCAGTCCTCTGTTTTTCACAGTGGCAGTTGTGCTCCAACTCAATTGGGACCTTCCCTAAATCTATCCTCTAATAGCTTGCTTAATTTTATTTTTGTATTCCACAGTCCTTGATAACAGCAAACTAATTTCTATAACTCTGTTTGATGAAAATGTGCTGATGGAACTCATATTTCACTTCATTGACTGTAATGAGCTATTTCATCAAACTGTCCGTGTGACACTATTATAGAGAAAATGATAAATTTACTAATTTATTCACTAGAAATTCCATTGGAAATTTAAAAAGGAAAAGAAAAGAACCATGAAGTGATTTACATTAGGCTTCTACCAAATAATATGTCAGGGCCTACATGAAACAAAAGCACTGACTACTGCTACACTTAATGGAGTGTAAACATAAAGTACGTGTTGATTAATTACTAGGTTTTTTGAAACTCACCTGAATGAAAATATGCTCCATGGTGCAGGTTTTCCTCTTGTAAATGTTTTTAGTCTTTGCTTACTTATCACATGTGGTACTGGTACCATAAGAAATCTGAGTTTCATTCATACACTTATTTCTCATCTGTGAGACCTTAACCCACATTAAGGTACGTGACTTTGGATAAAGTCAGCTGCTAACAACCAAGTTTTTCAGTTGTACCATCTTCCTAATCGAGCTTTGCTGTATACTAAGGCAAGGAAATGATTCCTCCAGAGATCATTCTTTCCAAAGATTATTTGGATTTACCTCTTTTAAAAAGGTGTTTACTGTAATCACACTGTTGTGTGGGATGACACAGTACTGGGAGTACTGAGAGAACAGTAGGAAGCATATAGTAAGCCTGTTCATCCAGTGTTAATATTAGGCCTGAAAATAGAGACTATCAGATGGCCTGCCTGGCTTATTTTGATCAGATGTTCTTCATCTGCCATTACAATTATGATCCATGTATTTGATTGCTTTGCCTCAGATCAAACCGAAACCCAGACATCAGAGCATATCAATTGGAAATACACAAAAGCAAGTGGGGACAATGACTTAGGTTCTCCTTCGCTTCCCATTTTGTGCCTACCCAGGGAATTTCTTCATCTGTACTCAAACCTGCAGTACATTTCTCCTGCAGTACTAACTGACAGCATTTGTTTATTACTGAAACAAATTTTGAAGGTGGTTCACAGAAATGGACAATTTTAATTACCTTCAAAGAAGTCTAAAAGCAGTAGCAATGTTGGAAATAACATAGCATTTAATACTGTAGATCAGTTTATAAGAACTTTCTGTTCCACAAAGGTTAGAGGAAGCCATATGTTGTAGGGAAATATGTTTAAAAGTAAAAAATAATAAATAAATAAATAAATAAATAAGAATACAGAACTATTTGGCTGATATTGTTGCTTTCAAGAACTACTTTCTTTGCTAATCCTTGAATCCTTGAAGGTTATCTGGAAGACTAAAATCCAAAACAAGACAATTGTAAAAAGAGACCACACAACAGTTTTGGAATTCCTTATATTCATATTAAAGTATTCTGTTCATGTGTAAGTAGAAAACTGCCAAGAGGGAGATAGCAAAAGCTGGTAACAGCCTGCTGAAGGCAATGACGAAGGACATTGCCTACATCCCAGCTTCATGGTGGAAGTCTTCTTAGGATATTTGAAAGGGAAAAATTGCTCACTTAGCTTGGTTTAAATCAAATCAGGACAAATGAAGACAATTTATTAATGACGTCATTAATCAGCAATCAATAAACTAAATATTCAGGATCAGTATCTGCAATATAGCACATAAACAACAATATCAGACACTTCCAGAATGCTAACAAATACCCATACATTTCTAATCACACTATAACTATTACTAATCCCAAATTTAAAACCCCAACAACAACCTTCCCCACTTCACACACAGTTATGTGTATACACTACCCTGTCACAAGGCTTGATGGTAACAAGCTCTCGCTACTTTCTCTCACTACTCTCTCCTGTGAGTACAGATTCCCTTTCTTGCAAACAGCGCCTGGTCAGAAAGAGCTCATACTCCATCGGTGAAAAGTATGCAGCAAGCTTCCATTGACTCTACGTGACCAAGAAGATAGTGGCTTGTATTGCTTTCAATTGGTTCCTAATGGATTGCCTTCTCCCTGCTTGGACTGGACCTCTGGGGAAGTGCCGTGTCTCCTCTCACACTGGCCCTGGGTTTAATCACTTCTCAAATTGCCTTAATATTTAGACATCATAGAATCAGAGAAGTGACCATTACCCCATCCAGCCTGGCCACGACATCCAAATTACAAGGATCTTAATGTGTTAAGACAGCTAGCCCTTGGAAATATAACCTCCAAATATCCTGTAGTAGTACAGATCTTGCTCTTGAGGTAGGTAAATATCAAGGAATGGAAGCTGTTCTCTTTTTTTATGAGGGCAAGTATGCCACTCACTAATTAAGACATTTAATTATATAAGTCCTGAGCACATCAAGTGCCATCAGAGATCTCCTAAGAGGTTTCTGTGATATAGGTCAATTAGTAGTCCCTAGATCCCTATCCTGAAATATGAAAACAGTGAGAGGTCCAAGAAAGATCGATTCAGATGCTCTTAGTAAAACAGACCATATATTCATCTTCATGTATTCATCGGTAACCACTGTGATGATACTTGTACAATACTTGTCTGAGATATTGAGCTTCTACAGGCTTTTCATAAAGCATAGTAAGATGAATTAAACTGTTTCTGGAAATGTCACTGTATGGTTAATTTAGATATCTTTGTTCTATACCTATTTTAGTCATTTTGGTCTTTTTTTTATTATTACTATTTTACAGAGTGATGTAGCAACCATCAATAAACATGAATATAGTCCTGGCATAACTGGGGAAGCAAAAAACAAAAAAACTGTTTTCTCTGTCAAGTCAAGGAATACCTTCAGCTCGGTACAGTGCCAGATAGCAGTTTGTCTGCAAAGCATGGAAGCAGCTTGGAAAACCATTCTGTTTCTGAACACTCCTTTTGCTCTTCACACAATGGCTAGGGAGCAGAAGATGCAAATTAACCGAAAACCGAAGACACTTTGGTCCTCTTCACCAAAGATTTCAGTCTAGGGACTGTTACTCCAAGATGCTACTATAGTCTTCGTTGGTTGATAGGTTTGTGTTTGTTTTTTTTCTCCTATTGAAACTGTGGTCCTAATAACAGTAAAACAGTGAAAACACAGCAGAAAAGCTGTAAGCTCAAAACAATCAATATTAAATATTTGATATAGTCTATTAAAATGTATATTGGTGCAAATCTTCAGGGATAACAGTCAAAAATCATTTAACAGAAGAGAACTATAGAATAATTTTCAGAGTCTGATTTTGTAAGAAGCGTAAACAAATGCCAGAGACTAATCAACCCTTCAGTTTTTCCCCATTCTCTTTAGGTATGCTCCCGCTCATTCAAGCTTAGCACAAGAGTGCCATGACCCATCTGTACAAATATAAAATCATCTATTTGTTGCCTTTTCAGATGATGTCTGCCCACATTCCCTCACTCCATAAACATTAGCACACTACCTCTTAATTTATGTTCTGTTTCTTACAGCAGCAGAGGGCGATCCCAGAATTACTTTGCATAGCAATGGAATACTAAGAGTAGTAAAACTAATTGAAGAAAAGCTAATGTTAAAAAATAAACTACCTAGCTAGTCAAATAGTCATCTAAAACATATACTTACTATAATGAAATAGCACAAGATACTCAAAAATTGAAAGATTATAAAAGGTAGAGGCATACAGAAGTGCAGAATTATTAACAAATCTCCTGTAGAAAACTTTATGCATATTCTGAATTGCCAAACTGTTGTCAGTTGAGCTGAAAGAATCACCCTAATAAAAAAAAAAGAAAGAAAAAAAAATTGGGCCCTAATAAAAAATAATAATAATAATAAATATATTGTGTACTTCAGAAAAAAGTGACCAGCCAGAACAGAATGATATTTGGGAATCACCTGAGTACATTTCAACATCAAAAAACTTAAGAGCATTCAATTCTGTATTGAAATATCTTGTTTTATACCAATTAAAATACAATTTACCAAGCCCAGAATTCTTCTGTGACATGGTGAATTCTACAAGCATTAAGATCTACCGTCAAGTACGTGTTTTAGCTGGAATCTCAAACCCAAACTTGTCTCTAATATTTTGCCAAAAACTGCTGGCTTTAATCTTCAAAACAAAACATGCTATACTTGGATTCAGTTGCCCTCTTGATGTGAATCGCCACAAACTTTCCATTGGTAGTTCAGACAGACTTTTGAGCCTAACAGCATAGGCTATTTCATCAGCTCTAAAGAAACTTTTGTTAATGTAGCAGTTCATGTGGCCATATAAGTTGTTTTGGTCCTGATTGGATGGATGGCCATCCTGATGGCCATACTTATTCAAGTGAACATTTTGTTTCAGTGAATGGCAAATGGTTTTCAATGAGTCAATTCCTTAACTGAAATTGAGAGACTCTTCTGTAGTGCAAATGAGCAAGAATTATGCTTTATTTCCTGAATTAAAAAAAAAAAAACAAAACACTCAGAAGTTATGAAACTGAACTAACTTAAATAAGAAAGAATAAAGCAAGGCTCTGAACACTTATTAGTCAGTGAAAGAAAGAAGTGTTAAGGAATAGCAAGGAATAAAAAAATTCTCCTGAGTTGCAACAGCTTGCCTTACCTATACTTATTGAAATATGACAAAAAAAATTTAGGAGGTTTTCTGGAAGGGATCCATAAAGTTTAGTTGCTTTGACACATAGATACTACAATATGTTTTCTTTTTTCAACCAAAGAAACTCCACTGCAGAGTGCATACAGCGTTGTGCTTTCCCACACTGTCTTAGCCATTCTGTTTTAAAACCCACTTGTAGTAATAAATAAACTTTTTAAACTTTATGCTTGCTTTTCTGTCTGGGTATATTTTGTTTGCCTTTATATTAATGTTACCAATTACCATTCTTTTTCTTTTTATTCATTCAATCTCTGTGATGTATTTGAATTCACAATTTTTGTCTCCACATTTTTTTCTACTGAACTACAATAAAGGGTTTTCTGCAATGCACAAATTATTTTCTTGGCAACAGCTGACCATAAACAATATAACGGCATCAAGTTTGCACTGCAGCTGAGGTAATTAGCCCTGATGAGAAATACAGCCCACCCACCCAGGAATTCAGCTAACATATCCATACTGCCTCAAGATAGATTCTAATCATTGGCCAAGTAGGCAGTTATTGAGAGCTATAGAACAGGAATAAACTTCTACTTACTTTTTTAATGTCAGACAATCAAAAAATCAAGCTGATAAATTTTTGACTGGTAGAAAGGCTAGAATATGTAGACTATCGCTTTGGCTGGCAAGTTAGATTAGCCTGGCTGTCCTTCTGCATTTCCCTCCTCGGATTGTTTTTTTTTGTAGTCACAGCAACTTAGCCTTTTTCTCTCAATCTTCAGGTAACAGAATTAACTTTGTTCTACAATGATGAGAACAGCCTTTGAGACCAGGATTGCTGTTTGCACACTGCTGTGATGGACTGTTGTATTCTGGCTATTTATGGGATCTGCTGATAGTACCCTAGTTTCTTCTTGCAAGACAAACTTTCCACAAAACTTGACAGAAATCTGATTTGAGTAACTGATCCAGCAAGAAAACCATCACGCCTCTGCTATATAAAGGGCATAACCTGCATAGACATTACACCTAGACAATCCAATAATGTTTCAAAAAGATGAAGTACTGACGTATTGGACTGTGTACTGTTTCAGAGTACAGCTGCATGACTGAACTCTGTCCAGAAATGAAACTCACAATATATTGCTTGCTTTACTTTTAGAGTCTGTAGTTTTCTATTTGTAGCTCACCATGTGATGGAACAAAAAGGCAAAAGAGGGCATGAGCAGTGGTTAGTTTTTCACCACTGTTACTTTTTTTTGGTAGGGATTGTTGGAGGTCTTCTGTGTTGTTTTGTTTGTTTGTTTGTTTTGTTTTTGTTTTTTTTTCTAATTGTAAGAGTTGCTTTGAGGAAAAAGCCAAATTATGATCTCCATCACCACGGCATAAATCTTTTTGGTTAGGCTATGTTCAACCATTAGCATTTGGCCTCTTTGTGCAATTACAGTTCATCAAGCATAAAAAGTATTTGTCAGTCTATTAATTTTCCACTGGAATCCTCCATTATTGCTCACTTGAGTGTGTAGCCCATGTTTCTTTGGGATCCAGCCGGTAGTAACCACAATCATTAAAGAGGAATTCCCACCTTTGTTCAATCCTCCTCTTCTTCAACAGCTCCTAAGTTTCTCAGAAAAGTCTGCCATGCCACAAATGTCTGCAATTGTTCTCAGCTCAGTGCTGAATTATTTTGGAAAGCATGAGTAAAATCATTTTAGCTACTCGAGTTAAGCTAGCATGAAAAATAAACTGTGCTTTCACCATATGTCCTGATTGAAATGTTCAAGCATGGAAATCTTAAAAATGGCTAATTCTCCACACATCAGTCCAGGTTGTTTTATAAATCCTCAAAGAGGAAGGAAAATTTATTCATGGCTAATGAAAAAATGGTTCAGCAATTGTAAACTTATAAGCATTTAAAGTCACACATTTGTTTAAATTTTACCTGAAATAAGGGGAGCCTTTAATGCTGCTTGAGTTTAGAACTGAAAAGTTACCACTAATGTTTTCTTGGAAAAGTCTGTTTTGGTGTACGATTAAAGCATATTTGTACTACATTTTCACAATATTTTTTTTCTTAAATATCATAAATAACTAACACAGAATTAATGATTCAAATATTCCAAAAAATATGTCTCCTTCTGCAGAATCAATTCTGTTACCTAACCCATGCTTAAACTCATTTTCTGGCACTGTGTTAATCTTGAAGCACTATTTTTTCTATTGTTTAAACTCTTATCTAGCATACAATATACAGAAAGAATGCAGTGGCCAAAACAACAAAATTATGTTTCTTATAATGTATCAGGATAGCAGCAATTTTCACAGGAAGGGAGGAAGAAGGGTTGTGCAGTCACACAGCAGCACTGATTTACCTACAATGCAGGGCACACCACACTCAAAACAACTGACTATGAAAGAATGGAGAGGAAGATCTGAGCAATAGGATCTCCCCTTCCCTCTCACTAAGTTAGCACTTGCTTAAGCAATGCAGGAGCTACAGATGTCCTGGGACTATAGAAATAAATGCAAGAAGATAAATCTCGCTTTGAGAGCTTTCATCTTTGAACAGTGGAAAGGAAGGGAAAATGAGTAATCACATAAGTGGGCCACTAAATGTGTGACAGTGCCCATCTTGTCCTCCTGGATGTATTTTGTTTAAAGGCTGGGGAGCTAGTCCCAATCCAAATGTTATGGCAATATGGCAGGTATAGTGTTAAAGCAGTCAGAGAAGTGTAAAAGCGGAAGTAGGTTAAAAAATAATTAGATGAAGAAAATGAAAATAGCTACAGTAAAGTATACAAAAGAATGTTAGAAGATCCTCAATTCTTCAAGAAAATACTACCACATAAAAACCAAATCAGTGGAGAGTACTGAGGTAAAGATCATTTCTCTCTCCCAATTTCTTAGCTATCTCTCTGCCGAAAGCTTGATTCATCTAAAATCAAAAGGAGCAAAAGCTGTATAAAAATGAAATAAAGATCTCAGGATTTGGCCTCTAGCTTTTCTTCTGACCTATTTTCTACATTATCACCAGCAAAGCTACAGATCTATGTTAGAAAGGTAACGACTCTGTGTAGTAGTACTCAATAGTGTTCTCATTAAGACTAACTAATGTTCTTCAATTGCTTGAAACACTTTATTTGCCATACCAGTAAGGTCAAAGTCTTTCAGAAGTAAATTAGTGGTAGTGTTGTTTGTCCTAGTTGAGAACACATCCAGCTACTCTTGAGACCTGGTGGTCAACACCACTAACCTAATCCAGGAAGCAATGATATGAAAGTTAATGACCTTACTAGAGAAATAGCCTTGTTACTTTAAAAGCTGAAGGTTAAAGAATAAAAATAAAAGAGACCTAAAACCTCTAGAGTTATATTTTAGCATAAGTAATGGCAAAGAATAGAAGTCTCTGTAAAATGAGCATCATGGGATCAGTGCCTGGAATGGTACATTATCACCTACATTTATTCTTTAATTTTCCTTTGTTTATTGGAGCTACATGTGCTCCACTTCACTAAATATTCAAGTGGTGTAGTACTCCTTATTTACATTACATGCAATGTTTACTGTGTTTTCTCATGTTATAGTTGATTTGGTCATTCCAGTCTGTATGCTGTAGAGCTAATACCTTATTGTTAGTCAAATGTGAAATGTTTCTCAGTTTGTAAATACTTGCTGCCACAGGCTGTGTTTCAGACAATTTAAAGTCAGATCCAGTATTAGGGTTTTACGACATAATACATTTTTTTAACTTTTTTCTCAATGTTTTTAAAGGCAGTTAAAAAAAAAAAAAAAAAGAGAGAGAGAGAGAGAGAACCAGTGTTCCATGCTTTTAAGAATTTTGATATTCTTGCCTAACTGTAAAGTCATCCTGTCAAGTAACTACATAGGTCACTCCAAAAGTATTAGTTCCTGTTTATTCCATGGAAACTGCAACAGATACACTTTTTGGTACAGCAAACTATCAGCTACAAAATATTATTCCTCAACATAGTCACCACTATTATTGGTCCATTTTCACCAGCAACGAACAGGAGTTTGCATGCCACATTCATAAAATTCTGCACCAGCAAAATTGACCCTCTGCTGCTGTCACCACTGCTGAAACGCACCACCCACTACTTCACTGTGCTCACCACATCCACTGTTTGGTCTCCATAAACATTCAGAAAGCACCAATGAATGTCAGTGTGTGCCATTGTTTCTGCATGGAGGAATTCAACTCCACCTTTTTGCTTCATATACATTCCCATGTCAGACAACATTCTGTCAGACTGCCCCCTGCTGCCATCTGTCACACAGCAACAAAATGGAATGGAATGTTTGTGGAAAGTTTCAACTTCTAATGCCACGCCACCAACATCCACCTCTGACATCATGGGAAATATAATAAACCAGGAGGCATTACTTTCGGATCTGCCTTGTACTTCCCGTGAACATCTACACAGTTTTATTTTACCTCAGAAGATTAAAACTCTCATTGCTAGGAAATACAGTCACTTGCCTACAGGTTAGGTTTCCTACTTGAGGAGATTTTCCACACTTGGCATGGTTGTGCCACTGTGCAGCAAAGAGAAAAAGATTCCTTATTGCAGTATTTCAGCAGGACTCTTGCTAAGGGTTAAAGTTTCTGACTTAGGGATTATTTTATCCAGTTAATTAGCTAGATGGCCTGTTCTCTGAGAATAGATTTACTTCCTTTAACTCACCTTTTACTTATCCAATATGACATTCACAGGCTGGCAACAAGCAGGCTTCCAGAACAGGCTGCATTCTGCTGCAGTGGTTGATCAGGCAGCAGCATACAGCTCCTAACAGCGATTTCTGACTTTCTTAAGAATATACTCATCATGCAGCCATGTAGTACCCATGCTGATAACCCCATAAATCAAACTTTCTGGAATGAAAATGGGACTGTTTTTATTGAAATGCAATTAGTGAATCTAAATCTGGCTTTTAATTTGTGAAGCTAAAAATACTGTGTGAATATCTGGACCCTCTGTACTGAGGACTGGAGAGTCCCACTCAACACAAGGATAGGGCATTCTAAATATACTTGCTGAGGTAACCTTTCACGAGTGTAAAGATGAAAACAGAAGAAAAGCACAGGGTCACGAGTACGTTCAATTAAAAGTACATTTACTCCCATTATTTTGTCAGTTAACTCAACCCTTCAAATCCAATCTTGAAACAAAGTGTCAGATCTAGACATTATGAAGCATCTTACAAAGTGTTACTATCTTACAAATATATGAGAACGTCCTGAGAACAGACCGCACACTATGCACTCAAATACCTCATATTTAGTAAATAACTTGTATTTAACATTAAACCTACTTTCGCTTCTGATGCAGTTGCCTAGTAGCAAATGTAATGTCAGGTATTTTTATCTTGTGCAAGCTATGCTTCCATGAGCAATTATAATCTAATTAAAATCATTAATGTTTATGCCCTAGGGAAATATTCAGTTATTTGTAGGCATCTGAGTTTTTCCTGTCTTCCCATCCTTGTTGTAATGTATGCTTTATTGAACACTTCTAAATATCCACACATTATTTCACTGCCACCCCAAAGCAGTGCCACCCTGTAGCCTATGGCATTGTTTTCTGAGCTTCCATTTAGATTTAAATTGAATAAAGATGAATAATATATCTACTCAAGTTTCAGGACTGGGGATATAACTTTTGAAGACAGATATTATAAAGTTTTCCCTTACACCAAAGGATGCTCAAGCTTTTCAGATAATAAATCATGCCTTAATCAGTGTTCAGAACTCTGTCTTTCAAATATAAGTATATATATAGGAGTGTCCAAAAGAGTACAGTGGTGATTTCCAAATCTACAGCATATATGTGGAATGCTGTGATGCTCTTGTAAGCATTATTTTGGAGCTAGGAAGAGCACGTAGCAAAGTACCAAGGTAAAATGATTTTAAGAAAACACTGGAAAAATTCCTGTTATTTACCATTTATACACCCAATATTTTCATCACTAAATGAATAAAACTGAGGTTTTATTTTCAAAATCTGCTAGGACTTGATCCATAGATATTAAACCCAGTATAAAAAATTCCACTTATTTTAGTAAGCTGTGGAACGAATCTCTGTCTCATAAAAAAAAAACTAATGCATTCAGGTCATGAAACAAAGAAGGAAAGGTGCCATAATCACAAAAAGCTGTATCTAATATCTTTTGCAGGTTTGGACCTTTTCTACTTGGAACTGAGAACGTTTGGGTGCTAGCTGAAACAGCTGGTGAAACAGCACATGATTTCATTTCAAGCACTCTAACTCAATTACTGCAAAGGATGTGGGAAGAGATCTGTGCATACCATTGTTGCCAGACAGAAGAAGGATCATCGTTGAAGGTCTATAACAAGCAAACATTTTCTTGACGATGTCTATACCACCCTATCATGAAAATGTTCCCCATCACTGCAAAGAGCAATCTATTCCAACTTTGGCAATGAAAAAAATATTTTCTCCTCCAGTGTTATTCTAGATTTCAAGCAATTTTTACTCCTTGGTATGAAGTTGAAGTTCCTCAAAGGCTTTCCCAAAGAAAATCTGCTTCCCTTGGCATCCTCTGATTGTGCTCAGCTTGTTGTATAATCTGGTATAAACAAGGGATGTAAAGCTAAGCTTTGTTCTAATGTTTCATGAGAATCACGCTATCTTGGAGTGATTTTTTTTTTTTCTCTACCACTAAACCAGATATGCAAATATATGCTATCTGCAAACATTCAAACATTTTACTTCAGATAAGACTTCATATCAGCAGAGTTTATAAACTTTAATTATTTTGGTTTGGGAATAGATCTATTTGTCCTTCTTTGTTTCTATGGCGTGGGGCCACAAAAGCTATCCCAAACTAAGTTCAGTGTACTTCAGTTTGACAACTGGTCATTTTATGATAAAACCAAATTTCAGTAATTCCCAGTCAGAGTCAGTAATGCTTCTTTTGGAACAGTTTCTGCACAGAAACCTGGATGGTCAATATGACCTTATTTGAAATCTGCTAGGAACAGATTTAATTAATGTAATACTAGAAAGTCAGAAAACTATGAAATGTTTTTCTGTTTTTTGACCAAGTACAAATCATGTTGGCTAGCTTGACATTTTCCAAACCTGAGATATGAAAAAGTAGGGTACAATTTTCAATAAAGTTCTAATTTGTTTTGGTTTGTTAGCCTACCTGTTTCCAGATTAGTTTAGAATTACTCACTGAGAACAAAATAAAACAAAACCAAAAAAGATCCAGACTGAGGTGGCAAGAATTTAAACTATTCTGTGACAGGCAGCAGATGAAATACTACTTCCTCCCCAGAACTCCCACTGAGTCTGCTAGAATGAACTTCTTGCATAATTTAAATTACCTGTGTATAATCCAAAGTCACACTGGAATCATGCTGATGTTCTGCTTTATTCAAATAGAGGAACTTTCAGGTCCCACAGTTACATCTTGTCATAGACTGCATTCTCCATAGACTTTTTTGTAAACTCAAGTTCTTTGTAGTAGAGATTCAATGCTCATATAGCACAGTTCCATTAAGAAGCACTTAACTGTGTCTTTAACAGGAAATTAGTGCAATGTAAGTACATATTGTTACATACAGATTGTCCCAAGCAAGGATTAAGATATTAATGTTCCCTGGGAGTTATTTTTAATATGTGTAAGAAATGCAAACAGACATTCTGGCTTTAGTTCTAATAGTGTATATATGACTTTATCTGCAATGATTTATAGCTGATTTAAGACTATAAATAGAAATGACCTTCTTATTGTATGCTGGTGTATTCCCTAATCTGGGAAAAAAATAATCAGAAGCTAAATTATTTTTCCATATTTTCAAAATAGGAATACATCAAACATTTTCTGAACAGCTGAACTGATTCTATTACTTAGCAGAAGTGCTTGTCAATACTCAAGTATATTAAGAATGTGTCTTTCAGGTTCCCTCACCCTTCCTTGTTCAGTGTGCATGGCAGTAAGAACTCCATAGGTTTAAATGCTATTAGAAGACTTAATTATCTGCTACTTCCATTGTATATATCTAGGCCACATTTTATTGTTCAAGCTATTAACTGAAAATTTGGAAAACATCTACAGATTAAAATGGATTTATTTGATTAATGTGTGTATATAATTGTTGGTTCTCTTGTGAACTATTCAAGTGTTGAGTTTAATTGAGCTACAGCTGGTGCTGACTGTTTTCAGAGAGTAGGGATTTACTGACTGATTGACTGTAACCTGGATGAAGATGCATTCAGCAAGAAGTGAAATTTCCTGGTGATACAAAACCACAGGGATAATGGTAAAAAAGAGATGAACAGTAAATTGAATAGAAATAAGAGCACATAAAATCAAGTAGCTTATACAGAGGAGAGAAACTAGGCATATCGGTTAGAAAATATATTAAATCAGGGATTTTATTCATAAGTCTACAGCTTGGAAAGAGGAGGAAGGAGAGGAAGGAGAGGAAGGAGAGGAAGGAGAGGAAGGAGAGGAAGGACAAGTAAGGGTTACTGTCTCAATGATGATGCCAGTCTCCTTTGGGGAGCCTCTCCATTGTCATCATTGTAAGATACAATTTGTTCAAATGGCATCACAGAGAAAAGCTATGGAAAATTACAAAATCATACAAAGGAAGAGACTAAAAATTTATTTCCCCTGTTTATGTAGGTCAAACATTCTGTATGACCTGAGGTAATTAAAGTACTGCTTATCCTGAGGAAAAGGAATGTAACCCAGTGCAAATTGCCAGACTGCCAATAGAAGTATTAGAAAAGCAATGAAGTCATTCATGAAAAAAATAATAAATAAGGCTTCACAGCCTTCATTCACTAGAAACACAATCCAGTAACTAACATTTTACATCATTTTGGCTGAACAATAGCTGTTATGGATGATCATCCAGAAATTATCATCGCAGAGCCTCCTTCCAGCTATTTATTCAGTGTATACAGAACCAATGTGCCCCTACTGTATTAGGAGAGTAGCAGCATTAAGAGAGGCCATACTGTCTTTCTTGATATGTGAAAATCATTTATTTACTTCAGATGATCTAATTTCTTCTACTGATTTTTTTTCTTCTTCATCAGTAATTTCCTTCCTGTCTTTCCAGGATCTGTGATCTATTCTTTACATACAGATGTAATAGATTATTTTTTTTCTTTTGCAGGGAAGTAAAAATATTAATTCCATGCAAAATACAAATCTTTGCACTGTCCACAGTAACAAATCAAGACACTCTACAAATATGGTTTGTTTTCATGATTCATGCTTGTATTCACTTAGAAAGAATGGCTTCAACACAGAAATAATTGAGGAAATGTAAGAAATGTAATTGTTTAGGAAACCTTTTTAATTCTGGGTGATGTTCTTGTTATATTTTTAGATGAAAAATTAGGACACTGCACCATCAGAATTTCCTATTCTTTCTAATTTTTTTCATATAATAGAAGAGGAACAGTTACAAGTAGACTCTATACCAGATTTGCCAGTATGTCAAAGGCATGAAAATCAAAACTGACATTTGATTCAGTGTATCATGGAAGGAAATGCACTTCGCAATGGACATGAGAGAAAGCTGTGAGGTAAACCATACATTTTCGGGAACTCAGCTTCTATTATGGACATTATGTCTTCTAAGTTGATTTTTTGAGCACAAATCTGGCCAATCCTTAGCTCCTCTCCCCTACTGTTGAGGCTTCTCTCCTTTTTTACCAGATATATATATCAACAGCTGGCTGACTGGGCCAACCAGCTTTTTCTGGTATATGGGGCCACAGACCAACAAAGAGCTTTCTTCACCATATTACAAAGAAATATATGAGGGTAAAGTCCATTCCAAATAAATGAGTCTAAAGAGTATACACTGACTTCATTCATAAGCTGGTCTGTTCACCTACTCAAAATTTTCTGTCCTCATCCTTCTGTCTTGAAGCAATTCAGTGCTAAGAAATACTAAGTAATAAGAAATACACATACTCTTACTTGATGCCTGAATATCAAGATAGCAGAAAGCACCATCTCTCTCGGACTTTGCTGCAGCGTGCACAACACATAAAATGCAGAATGACTATGAGTTTCTACTGACAGTTCCCTACATAGTGTCCCTTACATATGGATAGAATAGGGAAAACAAAACAAAACAAAACAAAACAAAACATGAAATTTTAAAGAAAGAGATGTCAAGGTGTTTAGTTTAGTATCCTTTTTTTTTTTTTTTTTTTTTTTTTTTCTCTTAGGATGCTCTGCTCTACACTAGAAATACATTGTGTGCCCTTCCAGAATTTATGAAGAACATTTCTAAGACAGATATTAAAATGGCAGAAATAAAAATATGAGCAGTAAAAGAAAATAGTTTGTAAACTGTAAAAATGAACACAAATTAACAACCTGAATTGCTTTAAATTTTACCAAGAAGAGAATGACAGGTATCATTTGATCTTCTCGGGTTTATGCATACATCACCAAGCATCTACAATACATTTTCATTTTATTACAACAAAAGGAGATTGTCTGCTTCCACTAGTGAGTCTTTTATTTCTCCTGTGCTAGAGTAATTAAAAGCAACGCTGTAAAACTTCTAATTCCTCTAAGGCTTTATTGAAATCCTGCAATTTTTGATTATCTTTCTTCAATGCACTTTATTTATAAGTCTTGCTTTTGAGACCTTTTTTGCAAGCTATTCATAAAGTGCATTCAGTTTGTAGAGTAATTTGGCTCCACCAAGTGACAACTGCTGTGATTGCTGGTCTACAACTGGACCTAAAATGACACAACAGAGTATTAAATACTAGACTAATCTGGTAACATTGGAATTTTGTTGAAGAGCTTCGACTCCAATAATAAATGCAATTTAAAAACAGCTTATTTTGATACAGTTCAGATGTTAAATGAAAACACTGAAACACTGGAAATAACTTATTTGCCTCACTTATTCTGGATGGTGTTGAAATGTGGGGCTTGGTTGTCTATACTACTAGCAAATGCAAAAGTTTCATCTATGAGGATAACTGTAATGGAGTAGAAGCAAGGCAGGAGAGAAAATTAACTCCTTCAAATTAATTCCACTGACTTCTAGATGCTGTGAAAACAGATAGCAAGAGAATGTCTGCTGAAAAATGAGGATGTAAATAAGCTTACTATGCATACTTCAATGTAAAGATCTGAAAGAACGTACTTTGGAAGGCTCAAAATAAAGTGGAGAAGCTCACAAAAAAATCACAATTTTAAGGAAGATTATCTTAACAGGTATGTTGCATAGTATTTTAGAATGAGAAAATATTCTAAAATATTTAGAAAGGAATAGTTTTTAAAACATTAAACAGTAAGGAAACTGATGGCCAGGGACAAACCATGCAGAGACATGGTGAAGCTCAGATTGCTTTGGATGCTGACTGCATCAGCTTTGCGTATCCATCCAGAGATATAGAGGTTAGATTTTGAAAGTTCATAGGAGCATGAAAAAGCAAATTTGCTGGAACCTGAAACTACCATGAGGTATTTGCTACATTTCACTTTTCCTTTATCAGTGTTATAACTTTGAGGTTTGGGTTTTTTTGTAATTTTTGTTTTGTAGCTTAGATAGTATTTATTTGTATATTCTCAGTTACACATTATATTCATATGAGAAGTCTAGAGACTGTCCCAGAAGACAATGGGAGATCAGTCAGCACTGTCAAGGGAGAGAAAGTTAGAAGGATGGCAGGAAAGAATAGACAGGAAATTCATAACAAAAAGCGAATGGCCTGTGTCCAGAAGGAATGGAAAGGACTTCCCAAGCAGGACTACACTGAAATTATGGCATGACACAGCAGAAATCCAGGAACTGCCTGCAATGTCATGATGGGTGAGAACAATAGTGAATAGGTCTTATTCCTGTTCTGTCATCTCACATTGCCTTATGTTTTCTTAAGTAGAAACAACGTTTAATTTAAATTATACATTACTTCTTTTTGGATTAGAATTTTTTTTTTTGTCTTTTGGGGAAGCTCATTATAAGATGAAAGTCTGAGGCATTTCCACATCTAAGCTGTACTCTGAATCTTTCACAGGAGGGAACAGACAACCTTGCAGACCAGTAGAAGCTGTTAGTGTCCTAGATCCTTGTATTATTCTGAGGAAAGGAAGAGATTGTGGACAATTTTGGCTAGAAATCAAAATCACCTTTGGGTATGAACTTATTCTTTCCCAAGCTACATTTTTGCTCAAATTCTTTGTCACCTTGTGTTAACCTGTCACTATATATAAATAAAAACTAAAAAGAAAGGCTGAATCTTGCTCTCCTCTCTGAAGATCAGGGGAAAAAAAAGATCTTGTTTTTTTCCAAAATTCTATCCTTGGTGTACTCAGAGTTTTTTTCTTAGGAATTAAACACTCAGCATCAGTTATAGACTCAAGCATCAAACAATGGGAAAAGTAATCCTTGTACTCTATCCCTATTTGTAGCACTTCTGTATTTCGACACTTCTTTTACCAAAAAAAGTGTCCAGTTAGCTATCATTTCTCAGCTAGCCTAAGCTAACAAAAAGTGCATGCATGTAGCTTTGTACTTCCTCTTCTGATTTTCCTTATCTGATGGATTAGAGGACAGTATCCACATGAATGAATCTAGGAAAGCCAGAAAGAAACTGTTTTGTCTAAATGTAGATAATAAGATACTAGACAGACTCTTCTGTGTTAATTTGCACCTACACTTTCCAGAACAAAATTAACAGGGGACGAAAGCAGGAAGGTAACAGGATATTGCATTGACAGAGACCCCATATTTTCATTTTCTCTACATCATAGGCACAGAAAACTGTCATCAGAGGAATTCTGTTTAAACAGATTTGTGCTTATTTCTTACCTCATACTAATTTTTGTCATGAAATTTCTATAACATTGCTTTGGATTAGAGCATTTTGAAAGTTTTTCTGATAGATCTTCCCCTAGGCTGTTTATACCAGAAACTGCTGGCTTTCCTACAGTAAAAAACTTTCTAGAAGCATATGTGATTATATAAAAATATGTGACAGAACAGCATTTCATAATGATTTTATCATGACAAATGTTATATTCTACTCCTGATAACTTAAATATTAAGATTGAATCAAATTTGGTCACAATATCTTATTTTTCAAATGTTCATAAATTTTATAATACTAAATAAACTAAATTAAATACTAAATAAACTAAAAGAACAAGGGAAAACCCATTAAAAATGCTGTTCTTCAATGTGCTGCTTCTGTACTTCCCTTCTTAATGTAATCTGTAGTTCCTACTATTCCTACCGTATCTGCATGTAAACATAAAGTAACAATATTGATGTCTTACTATTCTGATTTATCCAAGAACATTGAGGAAGAGTGTACTGAAAGACCAAAAAAAGAAAAAAAAAAGAAAAAACCAACCAGATGACATTGCAAGGAATGATAAGCCGTAACATTGGATTCTATAAATATAGTTGCAAAGTAAGATAATAGAATGATAAAAAATAGAGAGATAAAGAGAGGCAAAAGTAGAGAGAAGTTCAAGATAACAGAGCTTGGAAAATTCTGCCAGTGTTCATCTTTTCTGTCAGTCAAAAAACTTGTCAAGTTTGAAGCCCACATCAGCTGCAGTTCAGTTGCCTTTCCATATCTCTTTACCACTGCCAAGCCACTTACAGCTTTCTCTGCTGACAGAATTGCTTTAACTTAAACATAAATGTCCAAATGTTAGTGGCAGGCCAAGCTGAAGAACCAAAACAAACCACAACCCTTACAAGCCATTTTAAGGAAAAACCTTATAATGTCATTTTAACATTACTCATGTCAGTCCTCATAGGCAGTAGTCTTTCAAGCCCCTTATTTCTTACAAAGAAACAATAGCCTTAGCAGTGGTTGAGATACATTATCAACAAAAGCTGCAAATGAATGTTAAAGTATATTGCTTTTTTATATATATTTAGCAATAACTTCGACTTTCTGTTTTATATTATGCACGGTATTTCACACAAAGTTGTCTAAGTAGTAATAAATGAAATAAAAATAATTAAAGAAAACAAAAGCCTGCTTATGTTAATATGGGCAGGGTGACCTAAATGGACTACAATTTGGTGTTTGTTTGATCTTTTCACCATTGTACTCTGTGGTGGATTGAAGTCATTAAAAAGTGCTTGTGTAGGACCCATTGTGAGATAACAAAGTGTCAATCTATATCTGTGTCTTCTACCTATGAACAATGATTTGCTCTTTGAAAATCACTCACCCATGACCCAAACGTCTGAGAGCTAACTGCAGCAATACAACCCCAGCAGGAAGGAAAATTGCTTTTCCATGCTTTGTTAAAATCCCCCTTACATGAATATTCTGATCTAGAAGCAGAGTTGGTTGTCTAGACATGCATGATGGCAGTGAGCTGTAGCCAACGTGCATGCAGTGATGTCAACCATTGCTTCTGTCCTTCACTGTGTTTTATCAGTGCTTTTAGGAGCTAGGAAGGATTGTACTGTAGCTATTGCTTCAAACAATATACTTGCAGTTAATGTGTGCATGTAAAGTAGTCATTTAAAGAGAAAGATAAAAGAGATCAGTTCTAATTGCAAGTCCATCTGTATAAAGCAAGACCCTCTCCATGGATGTCAGAGTACACGAAGGAGAGCTATGCAAGAGCAGGCACTCTGCTTCATCTGCATCAAGGGTTTCTAAACACATTATTCTATGGTCAGTATTCATCTCTCAGATTATGACAAGTGTATTAGCACTGATAATGCTCCACTGAGATATTCTGTTCTATCCATCAACGATTTTCTTTCCATTACGTCAGACAGTGTCATCATCATCATAAAAATCTACTATGCAGACAAGAGAACAGATTTTCACCTGTGTCTCTTTATGCCGCTATTCTACTATTGTCTCTAAGCCGTTTATTCATTACTCAGGAAAAAATATAGGTAACAACTAGTGGAAAGCTGCAAGTACATACAAGCACTATACAGAAAACAAGCTTAGTAAGTCAATTTTCCCTTCAATATGCATTAAAATAATAACAGTAATAAAATAAAAAAGTTTAGTTCCTGAAAAGTTCCTGGAAAACCAGAACTAGTGATAAGCCTTGATTCATTAATGACAGGCAGAGCTTAGTATCAGTTTTAGGAGGAGAGAAATTGTGGTAGAAGGGGTTGCTTCTTATTACATGTATTATAACTGTTGCATGCTAGAGAAAGCCAGGCTTCTAGTCAACAGAGAGGCAGCAAAGTGAAATTAAGATATATATTCAGTGGATGCGTTAAGCAAATTTTAAACATTGACACACACACTACTGACTCATGATTCCTCCTTCAGTCATTACATTTGTATAGTTTCAAGATTTCAGACTGGTACTTACATTTTCTGTAGTAGTGCCACGAGATGAAGTCTTCCTTCTGAGATTTTTTCTGAAAGAAAAGTTTTTGTGGCAGTTCAGAGCAGTGCATATAGCAGCATTTATAACAAATTACATCTGTAGTGAAAAGAACAGCTGTATCTGACCCATATAATAATCACTGCATATATTTTCCTCTCTGGAATGTCTCTCACAAATGGATACTTATTAATCTTTCACCCCCCTATTTACGTCAAACTGTTGAGTAATTAAAAACATTTTAGAATATGTATATATGTCAAAAAGGCACTGACAAAATTAATGTAGGTATGGTGATTTATTGTGTATTAATTTTAGCTTAATGAAACACATGCTGTCTGATACTTCAATTAACCCAGGCTTGTTTTCCTCTTATTGTACTTTGCTTTTAATTGTACGTAGAAAAAAAAGAAGTATTTTCGAGAAAGAAAAATTTAAAATATGTAAATATAAAATATAAAAAAAATATATAACAAATCTCCTTAGAAAGTGACTATGGACAGAACTGGGAATACACCCCTAACAACATAATCTAAAATAGAATTTGTTTAAGTTTTAGCAGCTTATGAGCCTCATTTGAGAAATCTTTCTGAAAGTAGGGCACACATAAAACACAATGCCACCTAGATGACACAATTCTTTCTATCCTAGCTGAAGGATAAATATCAAGTGGCTGGATGTCAAAATCTTTACAGATAAGTATTTCCAGAGGATTTTCATCCAACCTTGGTCAAGTTATTACAAGAAATTTTCACTTAGATATGTCTGTGTCAGCTTCTTAAAAAAAATGATTATTGCTCTTTATTTGGTTTGGGAAGCAGTGGGTGTGTCAGCATCTTACAGTCCCCCACGCTCTCATGTACCCAATACTTTTAAACTTCTGATATGACACTTCCAACTTGATGATATCTAAACATCCTACTCAAAACTGATTAGAACAGCATGTGTCACGACAACAGGATGTAATGTCTCACTCAGGTGTAAGCTCTGGCAAGATGCAACAAAAACGCTCCCACAGTCACTGCTCTGATTCCTTTAATTTGCTGTAAATAGGAGAAAATTCTTTCTTTTTAATGTAAGTCAGAAAACCTAAGATGAGATCATATCTTTCAATGCTACACCAACTCTAGTAATGGTAGCAGCTGTTTTGCCACATGACTATATCCACTAGAAATAAATTAGTCTACAGTACCTCTGACATCAATCATAGCATCAGCCTTCATAGAAGAAAATGTGAAATTGCTTACAGCAAAGACTCAGTTGAGTCAGAAAAATTCACGACTAGGAATGTGATATTATAAATACTACAGAACAACACAGAGGATCTAACCTGCAAATAATCTAATAGAAAAGAAATGTCTTGAGAATAATACAAAAATAAGGATACACTGCTATCAGAAGCAGATTATCAGGATATAAAACTTGGACATTAAAAAATAAGAATTAAAAAAAAAAAGTAATCTGAAGAAACATGTCTGAGTGTTTCTGAAAGATCTGTACAAATTTGTGAGTAAAATCAAATACAATAGAAAAAAAAAATGTAATGAGAGGCTCTTTAATCTTGGTACAGGCATACTCAAGGGGAAAAAAGAAATAAACAAACAAGAGTAGCGTGTGGATAGCAAGGAGGTGTGCATTCTTTTTCAAAGCATGGTTCATTTAATCAGTGTATTTGTGCTAAGTAGATGAGTGACTAATGGTTATAAGACCTTACCAGCATTACTAGAAATCACTAATTGCTAGTTGGGCAAATGCAAAATGTTTTAGCTTTAAGCGAAATAAAATTTGTAGCAAAACATATTACTTTTGGTTAGACTAGTTGGTGATTAGCTGAAAAACAAAACAAAACAAAAAACCAACTATAACAAAACAGAAGCTGAATTCTATTAGATAATTTAGTTTAATGTTTAAAGAGACTTGCTTGCAAGAGTCCAGATCAGGTTGTGAGCCACAGTTGAGCAGACATGCCTAATAATTACCTACAGAACTGAGAGGCCTATGGGAAGTAGATGAGAGGTTAATTGTACATTATCAGGAAACCAGTATTTCTACTGAGAATGTGGTTTATAATATCTGATAGATTTTATTTCAATGAGCCTATGAGAGTTTTTGTTGGGTAATGGCATGTTTACCTGGGGGCTGAAAGAAAAGATTGGTGTTTGGTAGACTAGGCAAGCAGACAGAAAGGAGAAAAAAGATGTAAAGAGCAGCAATAATTGCTGTTCTACCCTTGTGTGAACCCGTAAACTCAAAAAGAGGGTCTAATGTGGTTAATCTGCCCATACTTTCTCATTCTTACTCCTAAAGAAAGTATGATTCTTTTTGACATTATCTCACATCTCAAAATGGAATCTTTACATAGCATAATGAAGAGCATTTGCAGAGCGACTCCTTCCTTGAGAGGAAATGCAAACTCATTAGCTAGTGATGAACTTAAAAGACTAAGGCAAGTGAGGCTAGTTATTATGAGCTGGAGGAAAACAAACAAACAAACAGATCTTGCAAGAAGAAGAAAAATATATGAATGGACTATCATGGTCTATGGCATGGGTTTCCAACATTTAGTTTGCCTGAGTTGCAGTAAATGAGGAGGAGCTGTGTTGGGCTGCATATAAAATACATAATATAGTTCATGTGTATAACAAACACAACTTCTTACTTAATGCATATCCAATATTAATACATAAAAAGAGGGAGAGAGAGAGCGAGCGCATGCGTAACAAAAACTTAAGACTAGAGGCATATTTTACCTTGTTGTGAAACTGACACATCAGTCTGGTTCGATGGCAATGGTTGCAATTCTTAGTGAGTTCTCATGGAGTTCATAAGAGATTTTTGATGAAATCTTATTCGTCCCGCGCTTCCTCCCTGACATAATTGTTCACAAATGTACACACTGCCAAAAAGTGGTAACATGAATAAGGCATGATTGTGAAGTGGGGGATATTCCTTTCTGCTAAGAAAGGGCTTATGAAAGTCTGGTAAAGAGACAGCCCAGGCAGTACTGATTGCACAGCGACATTTGGTTGCTGAGAGCGACCCTGGTAGCACACCCAGCCAGGCTGGGTCCCTCGGTGGGGCAGAGCTTCCGCCATGATGGTGTGGGGCAGGAGGCAGCTGCAGGGCAGGCTGGGCTGGGCTGCATGCAGCCCACATAGACGTGGCTGGACTACGGTTTCAGTCACAATCATGAGAGCTTTTCCACTTTGAAATCAGCTTGCCACGCTGCATCCCAGCTGTCAAGCAGGCAAGAATAACCGCTAATAACAACACTGTAGCAATGAAATGCTCATTTCTCATATACAGGAATACCAATGATCACTATTAGTAAGCCTCAGTTTCGCTGTTGTTTTGTTTTCTGCTGTTATGAAGTTAGCTTAATCAAAGTCCATGGTCCGCAAACTGCAGCATACACTGATCAGTCAGTGACATCATTTCCAAGTGACATAACTGAGGCAAACATTCATCTGACTGCAAGGAGCTGCAGCACCACGTCCTGTACCCGCACACTCCTCATCTAACATTGACTTCATTCTGTGCTTAATGGCCTTTCTCCATACAAGTCTCACATTATTTGAAACTCTTTGACGAAATATAGGAGCAGTTTCTTTTATAAAACAAGTTTGTGAGAATAGGCTTTCCTTGGGCATCTTTTGGGGTACTTCCTTCTAAGCTATGCCATCAGGGATTAGGAGTTGTTCTAGTTGGGGTTAGGAAGCCTGGGAAGGGCTCACCTCATTACACGCTACAACAGCAACTGAGGTTAAAAATTTAAAGATTCTTTTTTCTTTTCTTCCCGTTTTTGCTATCGAATAAACACCTCGCACTCTGCCTCCGCTCCCTCTTACTGGGGCGCACAACCACGCCGCGACCCACGAGCCCCTACGGCCGCCCCGCGCGAGCCGCCCCCAGAACCACCCCGCAAGGGGCGGAGCCCCTGCGCGGCCCGGATGCGTGCGGCGGCCGCGCGTGACGCCATGCGCTGCTCCCACCAATGCGCGGCCGCGGCGCTGCGTTTTGAACGTCGGGGATCGGCGCCAACCGTCCGGGTGCGCGCGGGGACTCTCTGCTGCTCGTGGCACCTCCGTGCGGGCGGCGCCCGGTGCCGCTCTCGGGTAAGCTGACGCTGCGGCTGGGCGCGTTGCGCGGGACGGGTCGCTACGGGCCGCGCGGAGGATGGGGAGGAAGCGCTGCGACCGCGGTCTGCAGCCGGGGCTGCCATCTGCTCAGGGGTCCGCTGCCACCCGCCGTGGCGTGGCCTTGTGGAGCAGCAGCTGAATGAGCCCTTTGCCGTTTCTGTTTGTAAAGGTCGAAGATGGCTGAGCATCTGAAAAAGCCCTTTAAAGACAGTCTGAGCGACATAAAGGAGCGGATGAAAGAGAAGAGAAATCAGAAATGGATGACGTTGAGTAAAATCAGCCAGATCTCAACTGTGAAATGCAAAAGAACAAGTAAGATACTTGAGTATCTTAATGTATAGTTTTTCTAGGTGTGTCTTTTTTTGTTGTTGTTGTTTTTTTTTTTTTAAACTAAGTTGGAATGCACACTGCTTTGTTTCAGCCACCACCTCCATGAAAATGAAAAGCCTCCAGGCCAACAACAAAGCCCTGGCTCAGGCTTTGCAGGAAGAAAAGCTCAAACTAAGGGATGCTCAAGCTCTTATCCTACAGCTAAGGAAAGAGTATCAGGATCTGAAGTTTCAGATGTTTGACTTGCGAAGAAATCTTGCATTCAGGCAAGCACAAGGACTGGTTGAGGTACTTTAATCACACCTTTATAATTTGGTGAAGCTGGCTGTGAGATTCAGTGCAAATAGTCTAGTAATAGCTTTGTGAACTTAAACACTTCACAAAAATGAACTTAATGCGTAGAACTTTCTTTATGATCATAGTTAAAACACCTACTTACAGGTATTTTATACAGTATCTCCAGAATTTAGTTATCTTGTAATATTGGTGAAAGGATATTACATTATTACCTGATACTTGAATATAACAGCAACAATGTTGGTTTCCTTCTCTTGTCCATTAGACTAGACTGTCAGCTTTGAGTGAGATAATTTCAAAAGTTTCTCAGAATTTACTGGAGTCGGTTGATCTCCTTGGCCCAGCGAAGGATTTGTGTTCCAGAAGTGTAGTGAGTACCTTTCCCTCTCTGGGGACGGGGGTTTTCTGTGAATTCTTCCCCTTACTCCTTTGTGTGCCTCTGTGCTGCTTCAGTTTTTGAGATTTGAGACTCAGTTTGGAGGTCAGAGTAGTACCTCTGTGTGGGTGTACAGCAGGACTGAGGTTCTGCTGTAGGGTCAGAGGTGCACCCTGATTCTCTATGGCTTTGTGTCTTTCTCCCTGTATCATCTTCACGGTTCCTTCAACTGTCAACTATGTATGATTGGGTTACAGGTTACTGTTGACTTGATGCAACTGAGTGAGTTCCTGTAGTGTTTTATGTCAGCCCGTCAGGAAGCAAATAAAAGCAACCAGGAGTCCTTTTGGCTCTTCTTTGTGCAGTGGGTCTATTTTTCTAAAATCTTTATATGTCCCGAGCTTATTTCAGTGGTTGAGTCAAAGTAAGATTTACTTTCTCCACAGAACCAGAGAGTGTGTACTTCAGTGCTTGAAAATAATTCCAGTGACACAGGAGAGAGATGTTCTGTGTAAGTATGTTTTGTTAATACATATTTATATTTGAAAGTGCCATTAGAGTAAGCTTAATTTTGTGAGAAAGGGGAAGAAATTCTATGTAGTATATGCAGTTTGTTGTTATAAAATATATTGCTATTCAGTAAGTGTTAACTTTGGTGTTTTTCTTTCCAGAGAGCTTCTACAGTCTACTGATGATCAGGTACTTCCATGTAGGTTGGAAACTGATTGTGAGAAAAGTGAGCCAGGTCATTCCATGTTCAAGAGCTGTCAGGAACTTGGCAATGACACTTCCTTAACCAAAATAATTCCAGACAAAGGTAAACGAACCGAAGTCTTTGGTATTGCTCTATTCAAAAGCAGGGAAAGTATGTGTGGATACAAGTTTAAAACTGAATTACTGCTTTTGATGTAATTGGCAAGTAGTTTTCATTTATTACTATCTTTATTACTATTATTATTTGTTACTATTACAATATTGGCTAGCTGGTAGGCTTTTTGAATGAAGGTGCATAACAAAATAGGGGATCTGCTTGAAAATGTATTTTCTTCCATATGTCTGCAACCTAGCTTTGTTTATCTACCAAACAGTTGATCAGAGTAAATTAATCTTCAGGTATGCAATTAAAAAGTCAACAACTGTGTAAGTGCAAAATAATTGGAGAAACAAAAGACTTGTGGGTAACCTCTCTAAATAAAACAGTACAGGAAAATCTTGATTTTAGTATTCTTAACTGCTTTCTGTCCAGAGGTTGTATTAAATATAACTTATCCTAATATACAGCAATCAAGACACACAAATCTCTTGAGAAAATTCTAAGATAGTCATAATTTTTGACAGATTAAGAACTTGAATAAAACCTCTTTGTATTGTTACTATTTAGCTTTAATGTGACTTTTTCTTTTCAATTATGAGGGCAAACATCTGATTTTCATGTATACAACATTGCATCAGTGCTGGGAGATGTTTCTTCAAGTGGAGAAGATGGATTTAGTAATATGTTAGCGAAGAATGTGTCTACCAGGCGCCGCTGTTTGAAGATGACAAATAGAGATGATCTTTGCACTGGTGTCTTGGACCATTTGGAAGTGTCTGATTCAGCTGAAGAGACTTCTAAACAGGATGAAATCAGGCTTCAGAAAAGTCTAGATGTCTGTACTGTGGAAAACATACATTCGGGTATTTCTCAGGTGGACAAAGTAGGTTCAGAGCTGGTGTTAAGGCAGATGGATTCTAAAACTGCTAAGGTCAATTCAGGCAACAGTTCAGATCTTAAACAGCGTGCATGTAAAAGCAGAGAAGACTCTCAAGTAAGGAGAGAGAAGGATCAGAAGGTGAAAATGGGAGGGACTAAAGATACTTCCAGACCAAGGTCAAAGAAAAGACAAGGTAAAGAGACTTGCAAAGAAATGTTGGACAACTTAAGTGGTTCCAGCGATGCTTATGATTTTAATTTTGAAGAGAGCGTCCATGTTACACCTTTTCGACCAAATAAGGTGAATGACAGAGATACTGATATGGGTGACAAAGAAGAGTCATCTGAATCTAATAGCATCGAGTTGAGTGATACTGAAGGAGATTCAGATGATAGCCTTTATGTACCTTATAAGAATAAACCAAAAACAAGGAAAAGTGCAGCGGATGAGATGGGTACATCACCAATCCATGTGAGGCCAAGGTCTAAAAGATGTCTGGCACAGCGTGAGCAGAAACTCCATAAAGAAGAGACTGAAAAAAAGACTGAAATCAATAAATCAAGTGAAAAGTCTATTCGTAAGTTTGTAAAGTGTTTTGTAATTGTTTCATTGAGCTTTATCATTGTTCCAGAGGTCTAGGCTTTTTATGTTTTTAATGGGAACAGAATAATGTTGCTGACAGTAATTGAATTCATTCTTTTGTCCACCTTTTTCCTCACAGCAGAAACTGAACTTAAAGATAAGTTTTGTTTAAGAAATTGCTCAACAATGAATTAACATTGTATTTTAGTTGTATTTTGAGGTGTACTAAAGTTGAGTTTGAAAAAGGGAGATCAAAAGCATAATCTGGGAGACACTGAAAGATAGAGATGATAGTTTTAGCTGATTTTCTTCACATCTATTCTGTTCATTGACATTGTCTGTTAAGGTATGTTTGCCTGAGTTGTCTTAAATTACTTTTGTTGAAGCACAAATTTTCTTAATTTTTTTTTTTCTTTTTCTTCAGGGCAACCTTCTAAGTCATTTCATGGTCATCTCTGTGATGTTACTAATATTGCTTCATCACTTCTAAGCAAAGGGAATGCACCTGTTGGCCCTGCAGGTGAAAGATCACCATCTCCAAAACGCAAACGAAGAAGCTGTACACTTACTGTGAACTATAAGGAACCAAGTATTATAGCGTGGGTGTTTTTTTCAGTTTGATATAAAGTTAATCATAGCCCATTAAAAAAATGATTTGAGAGGGGTACTTAAATACTGTTAAGTTCTTAGCAAAATATTGAAAGGAGTTTGGCAGTAGTGTGAAATAGTTGATGTGAAATTGAACTTACTAATGGGAAGATAATGTTTTCAGTAAGGAAGGAAAGAGCACTCAAGCTGTTTTTTTGTTTGTTTTTAAACAGGAAACTTAGAAGAGGAGATCCATTTACAGATGTATGCTTTCTGAATTCTCCAATTTTCAAGCAGAAAAAAGATGCTAAACGCAGTTCCGCTAAGAAGAAATCTCTTTCAAAATATAACGAGAAATTTGTTGGTGGTTGTTGAGATTTTCTGTGATGCTAAGAGAACTATGAAGAGAGGAAATCCTTCAGCCAGCAAATGTACACTATACAACTATCTCTAGGTGTCTAACTGGATATAAACAAAGTAGGTTTTGGTTTTAACCAAGTGACTTATTCTTAAGGATGTGGAAGATATGCAATTACTTTTATAACTAGGGTGATTCCACTTAAACTATTTTGGGAGACATCCTACTTTGTGAATTTGTAAATACATCAGAAATATCTGAAAAAGATGAGCAAAATTTTCTGACTTAAATCCTGCTTCATCTGACTGTGGTTGGCGCAAGCAAACTTCAGGTGCTTAAGTTCGTTATCCATGTTTGTACAGATCTTATTTATGTAACAGTTTCATATTGAAGCCTATAATAAAAGTGTTAGTTGGAAAGAACTCAGAGTTGATTGGAGTCCTTCTTACAGGGTTTCCATAGTTGCTTGAAGGGTAGCACTGTCACCTATAGACAGAGTGAAAGCCAGTGCATTCCTTTCCTCCTCATATTGAGTATGCTTGGAAGTAACACTATCAATTGCAATTCAATTATGTTGTGTGAGCTCTCAAAAGTTTCAATTCTAGTTGTTACTTCTATAAACATAAGTTATATTTAATTTGATTTGTTCCTAACCTTATTTGTTTATCTGCAAATGTTGTGAAGAGCTTTCTGTTTTGGAGACTGGAAGTAAACTGTAAGCTGGGCTACTGAGCTTTACTGTTATGTACTTAATAATTCTGGTCTTACTGTGTAAGAACCTTTACCAGAGGAAAACTTAGTATTTGATGCAACAATTGGCAGAAAGCTAGAAAAACTTAGCTGGAAGGAAGTGATCCAGCAAGATTGCAAGGTTCTATAGTGCTTAAACTATAGTGCATTTCTTCACTTCAGGAACATTTAAAAGCGTTAATGGATACATTAATGAAAAAAGGAAAGCTGCATTCAACATAAGTAATGGAAATTACAAAAACACAGGTTCTTTACTTGCTCTGCAAGGTTGCCTATCTTGCCTGTCCTGCTTCAATAGTTATCAGTGCTCTCCTCTTCTGTGATAAATGTAGTGTTGATTTACTGGCAACATTTTTACATAATCAAAACACTAAGCACGTGATGAAAATACTGAATCTCTTCTGAATGCTACTTACAGCCCATATGCTTATATAAGTAAGCTATACTTCCAGGACCATATGCTTTTGTGACTGTTTACTTCCCTGTGCCTTGTATATTGATATTAAAGGGCTCTAATGGACAAAAAAAAAAAAAAAAGCAAATGAGATGCTTTCAGTCTCACACTTGGTTTTTCAAAGAATTGTTTGAGTCCTTAAGGAGACTGGGATAACAGCACTGTAGCTCAGCTAATGGGAAGTTGGAAATAGGTGGAATACTTGGAACATTCACCTCTCCTTAATTTCTCATCTCAGCTTTGTATACTGTAGTCAACTAAATGCTCCTGATTAAACTTTTTGAATAAATTCTTTCAAGTGCACATAAAAAATGCATTGACTGCATTCTTACAGATTTGTGGTACTCAGTTGTGAAGCTGCTTCAGTGTGTATATTTGCAATGCAGGAACTAAAGAAAAAGAAGAGACAAGGTAATGTTTTGTACATATATAATTTAAAACTATTCTGTACCAATACAATATATTAATTTTACAAATGTAAAATTCATCAGCTGTTAAAGCATTTGCAAAACCACATTCTACTGTAACTTTATTGCACAGTATCTATGAAAATATTAATTCTTAAATTAGAAAACAAATGTTCAATATAGAAGAGACAATCTGATTGAAATACAATAAGAAAATCTACTCTGAAAATAACAAAATTTCACAGGATACTAAGCTTACAGGTGCACCTGTAGGCCCAATCTACAAAACCGGATCATAGCATCTGGTACTGGCTAGTTAAAAAAAAAAAACTCTTTGTACCTTAGTTAAAGATCCAAACGTAGGTCAGACTAATCTCAGGTGAAACACTGTGGCAATCCTAGTGTTAACATTTTGAATACCTTGTATATACCACATTTACTACCAGGTAGTTCCTGACATCTACTTAACTGCTTCGACATTGCACAGGTATTTTGCAGGAATATATTCCTTGATGCAGCATAGGGTGGGGTTTTTTCAGCCTTATAACTACTGAATGTTACACCAGTGTATCATCTGTAAATATAAAACACTAAGATTGAGAGTTGAATTTGTTTTTCACAAAAGCATTATAGTTACAAATTCTGATTAGAAAATGTCAAGTGATGACTTTTTGGCCTGTCGTATCTCAATTAGGAAGTTAGAAGTACCTCTTAGATGTAGTGTAGGCAGCAAAATATATATATATATATTACATATGTGCTCAATTTGAAGATATGCTAATATGAGTTGTAAAATGTTAATATGCTCCTGGGTCTAAATAATCACAGTTAATAAGTATTTACAATAAAGCTTGGTAGAAAATCCAGTTTACCACAGAAGCAAGTATATAAGATTGAAGCTGAAATACACTGACTTTTGTGTACAATAGTCTTGCCTCTGCTGAATAACCTGAAGAATTTGATTTGTGAAGAGTATTATATGGGGTGGGTCATGAAATGCATCAAAACCTTAATGGCATTAAGCCCATTAAAGTTAAATATAGTATAATTAAATTGGAGCTTTTAAGGTTATTTTGAGTACTTATGTCCTGCATAAGTTATTATGACATTACGTATCTAGTCTGATTTTTTTTTTTTTAATTTTCTCTTTTAATAGTGGTTATGAGATTACGATTTGCAGGTTAAATATTTATTTTAAAAAAAAAAAGGAATAGAAAAACTTGCATCTATCAAATGTTGTAGTTCTTGTTTGGAACTGGCTGTACTCTCGCAGCTTCTCAACCAGCTGAGTGTTTCTTTTAAAAAATAATATATTATAAAAAGATCCTACAATGAAATAAGTGTCTCAGATATTCCCTCCCTCCCTTTGTTCTCCCTTACTCTGTTTTCTTTTTAATGGGGAAAAAATCATAAAGTTTTTCAAGTAGTTACTGCAGTAGGTAAGCTATAACATTAATTGTCTGGGAGTTTTCTTCAGATTCCCAAACGAGTGCAACTTTCCATATTTTGCAGTTTTCCTGATGCTAGGAAGGTTATGATGAACATACGGTAGTAGGAACACAAAAAAAACAGTAATTACATACATTATAAAGCATTTTAATAAAATAATTCTTGTAACTTCATTATAATACATGTTTGCAGAACTGAAGGGGTTTTTAAAAGTGCTAATCATTAAACAGAAGTTTTTCAAAACCTTATAGTCCCACAACTCAGATATATAATGGCTTCCCCTGCCCATAAAGTAGGCACACTGATTGGTTTGGTTGTTTATAAAAAAAAAGTGTCACTTATCAATCAATCCAGCTTCTTTAATTTTTGTATAGAAGAATTTCTCCAGTATATTGGCACATTTGTAGTATTCACTCTCGGGGGGGTTGTACTCTCTGCAATTTGTAAAGACTCGCTGCAAGTCTGCCATGAATAATTTCTTAGACACGTAGTACCTATTCTTGAGTCGCTCACTCATTGTTTTGAGATCTGTACAGGAAAAAAATAGATTAACAATGTTTGATTCAAACAGTATTTTATGCAATATCTCTTCATGTTGATGTGCCACTTGACATGAAATGGTGAAGCTACAGTTTGCCTTATTTTTAATTGTGTTAGTCTAAGGCCTATTCCATTTTTTTTAGTTTTAACAAGACCAGGTGAGCCCCTGGCCCTAAGCAATATTTTACTGTAAGAACAATTTTGTATAGAGTGTATTTTTAGTTCTTCAAAACTCATTCTTGTCTGTTCTCATACTTGTCTTGAGCTTCCTCTGGGTGTGAAGTGTCCCTAACTCTCCATTAAATGCTCTGTGAGGCAAAGCTGTTGTGAGCTCTGCTGGAGAAGACCTGAGGAGCATACAAGTAAAGAGTTATGATGATATCATGCAACACATGCTAACTTGAAATCCTTATTTCTGTACAAACACAGAAGAGAACAGGCATCAGAAAAGCAGAGAAAGAAAACTCTGCTAAGGGGTGGTACTCAATGTTCTTTTTCTTCGTTGCTAGAAAATACATTTGTGTCAGGGACTGAGGAAGCTGGCTGCTATTTTAATAAGTACACAAATTGGTACAAACAGGCCAGGAGTCTATACAAAGCAACACGAACACTGTTCCACTATAAGGATTGATAGTAGCCTGTAATGAACTTGTATTTCATTCTCTAATAACATTAAAAGATACAGAAGTCAGAAAGATGGAGGTAAGCATTGCATAAACAATGAAGGAATATCAGGATTGACTTTTAAGTCTGCTGCAATAGCAATCAGAACAAGCATCTATTTAGAATAGCACTAAATCATTACAGAGGTTACATGACAGCAGTCAAAAGCGAAGAAAAATGTTCTCAGTTTTTGTGTACTTTCCTTTGCAAGTAATCCCGCATAAACAATAGCTGCATTGGGGAAAAAAAATATATATATATAGCTCTGGCATGTCTAAAACACAAAATATAAGTTACAAGAAATGATTCATATTGCAGTTGAATAAAGAATTTTCCTAAACTTAAATTGATGCAAACAAGCCCTCTGTTAAGGGTTGAATCGAAAATTCAGATCAAACCAGAGGGTTTGAGATGTCTGCTTCTTTTAAGAGCTTCACAGTGAGTATCTAAGAGCGTACTGAGATTTCACAGGAATACTTCATAAATGCTTGAGAAAGATCACAGACTAGTCAAATTCCAAATGACAGCTTCATACTCTTAGCACTTCAGACCTGCAAGTTATCCAACTGTAAATAATGTTTTAACACAAAACAATCAGATTATAGTTTGTCTGTTATGCCTCTAGCTATAAATATTTTTAAACACTATACTTAAAAAATGTTAATGGCATTACCCATGGGAAACCTTATAACTTCATAATATCCAGGAGCTTCTGTTCTCTTCACAGGTTCCATGAAGGGCCAAGCGCTTTGATGGCTCTTTGGTAAAGAAAAAAGTAAGGTATCTAATATGGAAACTCTATATGAGAAATTATTTAAAAATCTTTATAGAAGGTAAGCTAGAACGAGCACTCACCTTCACCTGCTGCAGGATGGTTTTTAATGTACTGTAAAGTTGATCTGGATCCTTGGGCTCTTTACTTGAAAGAAAATATTAATACAAAAAGATTAATTTGAATCCCAGATCTTCACCCCAGAAAGTGCATTTAAAAATGTGCATAAAAGCATTTCCAAAAATTCAAGCAAAATAAAAACAAAAATCTTAAGAACACATCCCTGGCAGATTTTCCAGGGAATGGAAAGAAATCTCAAATGTCATTATTGAAAGACTTTTCTCAAAGGAATCTCAAATCCACTTCATTCTTCTCTGTGCAGCACTTACCCTCTTTCTTTTCCACTTGGTTTCCAGCCAGTCTCTCCTGTACACCAACAGCATGAGAGATTACATGAGAACTACAGCAGGTCAAAACATTAACTGAGTTATGACAACTCTAAAAATATAAGCAATTTCAGCACTGTCATAGCAAAATAGGTTAGTTTTCATAAAGGCTACTTGTAATAAGAAATGCAACAACCTAACTTAGAGCCCCATTCAATTTTCTGCATAACCCTTCTTCCAGACTGCTGAGAAGATTCTAAAATATTATTTTGTGATACACCCATTTGTAAAAGTAATTCAATACATATTTTATCATAACCTCCGTAAAGAAAAAGATAGAAAGGTTGTTCAATTTGATTCCCTAAGAAAATAGAATAAACTGCAGAAAAACAGTGCTGAGCAAATAAAAAAGAAGAAAAAAAAAAAAAAAGACAAAAAAAAAAAAAAAAGACTTCAATGTCCTGAATCTATTTTGTCCTGTTCTAAGTCCACATAAGACCATGTTTAGCACAATTCAACCTTATTCAGGAGTGCAGTGCATCAGTGGTGACATCAAAATTGCTGACTATACTGTGATATAAATCAAAGATGGATCTGATGTAAATCAAATTAAATGTACACAAAAGAGCATCAGCCTCAGATGCCTTGAGGAAGTACTGAAAATATCAGCTGTAATGGAAATGCAGTAATCTTCACTGGAATCAAATTAACAGACAAAAAAATCAATTGCATGTTAGTAAAAAATAAATAAGTGATTGTATTAGTATTTATAATCTTGGATATTTCTTGGGTTGTACTGCTTCTGTTCTACATTTAAAGATGTTGATACATACTAATTCCAGGGATGCTTTCTATAGGAATCTGTCGTACTCCGTCTTTGAAGCAAGAAAGGCCAGGATAAACTTTTCGAATCTGAGCTTGTTTCCTTTCTATGAGCTTTTTAATGATCTGTAATAAAGCAGCAGAGAAAACAAAGAGTTGATGTGCTCCAAAGTAACAAAGAAGTGTAATGAGCAAAAAAAAACACTAATATCATGATCTTACAGTCCCTACAAATACAAGCAGCTAACAGGCAAGATACCTGGCCAAGCACTAATTCTGTAGATGAGTCTGGCAAGTCTCTCAGATGTCTACTTAGGTGCAAGTCTGAAGAAAAGGAGTCATAGCTCACTGTTCACAGCCTGC
Source organism: Perdix hodgsoniae (assembly GCA_035772895.1). Classification (NCBI taxonomy): domain Eukaryota; kingdom Metazoa; phylum Chordata; class Aves; order Galliformes; family Phasianidae; genus Perdix; species Perdix hodgsoniae. Next base: position 87,487 of record JAPSGF010000062.1, on the reverse strand, counting down.
AAAGCTCCTGGGCAGGTGGCAGATGTAGGGAAGGAAATTTCCAGGAAGTTATTGGGGAACTGCCTCTAACTCCAACATCTGGTGCTTGGGAACTATTTCCACACATTCTGGTCAGAAATTTCAAGACACATTTGTTCTCATATTGCAGTATTTTAGAAGTATTAGAAGTATCTGGAGATTTCAAAGCCTGGACGTAAATGTAGGATTTGCTTAGATATTAGTCAGAGATGTTCCTACTGAAGACTTTACTTTTACAAAGTCAAAGTTGATTCTACTCTTAGGAACCTATATTCTTCTTGTAAATGGCAAAAAAGGCTTCCCCAGATCAGATGGTTTGAGTCTATAATTGCATTACTTCTATTAGGCATGTCTAAGAGAAGCAACAGTACCAAACTACAAGAGATAAGTGTTACATGCCCACCCAACAACATCCCATCCATAAGGAAATGATGGGTCCAAAAGAACACTGGAATCTGAAGAGCAACCCAAACAAACAGATATAAGAGGTAAAAATAACTATTTCTGCTATATGGACTTTAGTTATCAAAACCTTCCCAGTAAGTTTTGTTGTTGTTGTTGTTGTTTGTTTTTGTTTTTTTTTTTTTTTAACAGGAACCATACAATAGCCAAGTTGAAAAGGACCTCTTCACAGCACTACCTAAAAATCAAACCCCATGTCTGAGAGCATTGCCCAAACACTATCTAGCAGCTTGGGGTTGGGATCACTGCCCTGGGAAGCCAGTTCCAGTGCCTGAGCACCATGTGGTAAGAAACCTTTTCCTGATATCCAGTGTAACTTTCCCCTGATGCAGCTTCGTGCTACTCCCTTGGTCACCAGAGAGAAGAGATAAGCACACTAAATGCATAACCCTCAGATTCTTTCTTTCTTTTTGTCATCACAGGCCAAATAGTTCTATTGGAAGGAAAACGACTGTTCCATAAAGAAGCATTTTGGCACATACTTTAGAAGTGATGAGATTAGACTATCCTTGGAAGAATAAAGTTAGCCTTGTAATTTCTATTTCTTTAAATGTCTAGGAAGGTATTTAAACATAACTGGAAATGTCTTAATTATTTTGCTTATGAATTGTTATTATATTGAAAACTACGATTCACTAACATTAACCTCAGAAAGGGACAACCTGGAATTTAAGAAAACCCAGTCTAGATTTGTCCATTAAAGAATTAAAATCTTAATATATCTTAATGAATCAATTTAATTATTAAATACAACTCAAAATATCAGTACTTTTTTAATACTTAAATTGCAGAAGCATGGCACTGAGACTTGAAAAAAAATTACTTAAATGAAAAATATACACTCTGAAGCATCAAAGAAAATGAGAGAAAACTTGATACTAAGTGAACTGTTTCTAAACAGCATTCCTAACATGGCTTCTGACCATCTAAACAGATGACAATATTAAATGTTTCATTTCAGCTTTTACCTCCTTTTGTTTTTTAATGATGACTGAAAATTCTGTGTAGGGAATCCTCGGATTTAATTCACATCCCATTAACGTAGCACCCTCATAATCCTTGATGTAGCCAACATATTTTGCTTTCGGTACTTTAATATCTTTGGAAAAACCCTGAAAAATAAATAAATTTGTTGTTGTCATTACAACAACAAATGACAATGTAGCAATGAAGTTGTCATTACACAATTTTCTTTTTATGTATTGTAAAATGAATGAGCTATGATAATTTAGAACCGAATCATAATTTTATATATTTATGAACATATATACTGATATGCTGCAGTGTTCATGTATTTAAAAAAAATAAAGTGAAAAAGAAACACAATAGAATCAGTGTAAGACTCTCGTTTGGGCTCTATTTCATTCTTACATAGCAGTGGTTTCTATAAAACCTTGGTAAAAAACAGGAAGCCAACCAAGACTTCTACCTCACCATTTACAGTCAAACCTTTCAGTCTTACCTGGATACTGAGCAAATTCAAATTTGGGAAAGGATATTTCAGAGGCAAAAAAGAGTCTGTCTGCATAGGTCTTATAGTAGAATCACAAGCCTACAATTAATTCATTCTGAATGTGTAAAGAACAAACTCAGTGTTGTACATTTAATCATAGAATAAATGGGAGTGGAAGTGACTTGTGGAGGTCATCAGATCAGGTTTTTCAGTGCTCTGTCCAGTGTTGAAGACTGCCAAGGGCAGAGAAGTTCTACAAACTCTTTGGGCAACATTTTCTATTTCACCTCCCTTACAAAATAAAAAGTAAAAATAAAACTCCTTATGTCTAGTTGCAGTTTCATACTATGCATATCTAACTACTCTGTCTGTTTATTCAGTTTGACCACTTCCAGAAGTAAACTTCTTGCATCAAGTAATTTCTTAGTGTGACTTACTTGTTTTTTGAAGTAGCCGATAGCATATTCATCTGCATATGTGAGAAAGTTGAGAATGTTGTGCTTGATGTGGTACTCCTTCAAATGGTTCATTAGGTGAGTTCCATAACCCTGTGTGAAATGTAGGAGAAAAAGATAGTTTGACACCTTTGGGGACTGCAAATATTAGGCACTGTAAACCAACAGTTATTATAAATTGGCTTACAAAATGAAGTGCTTCCTCTATATCTTGTTCTAAAAATTTTGTCATAAACGATTTAGTGAGGTATACTCCAGACCTAATAGTTTTCAGCCTTGTAGGAATATCCTTGTGAGTAGCAAGGAACACAAAATATTGCAGCTTCTGATGCCTGATTCACTTTTAATCTAGGAGTGCCCCAAACCTATTCTCTTTCTAGGGGTAAATAATAGAATTATAGAATTGTAGAATGTCCTGGGTTGAAAAGACCTCAAAGATCATCTGGTTTCAACCCCCTTGCCAGAGACAGGATCGCCAACCACCAGACCAAGCTGTCCAGAGCCACATCCAGCATGGCCTTGAATGCCTCCAGGGATGGGGCAACCACAACCTCCTTGGGCAACCTGTTTCAGTGCGTCACCAACCTCTGGATGGAGAACTTCCCCCTAATATCTCACCTAAACCTTCCCTGTCTCAGTTTAAAACCATCCCCCTTGTCCTATCACTATCCACCTTCGTAAACAGCCATTCCCCCTCCTGTTTATGTGCTCCCTTCAAGTATTGGAAGGCCACAATGAGGTCTCCCCAGAACCTTCTCTTCTCCAAGCTAAACAAGCTCAGTTCCCTCAACCTTTCTTCATAGTAAAGTGTGCCTCAAAAGGGGTACATTGTCTTGAAAGGTGTAATTTAACATGCAAAAAATTTTTCTTCTTTTAAGTTACCATCTACTAATAGAAACAAAATTACATATATTGTAATAATAAGGCATCCTGTCTTTGTCACATCACTCAAAATTTGCAAGACAGAGGGACTGCCTCATCAACTCCTTCTAGAGAGAACCATTCTGGCCTCTCTTTTACTGAGTTCTGTGTATCTACAGCAGAAACAGCCTCTTCCTTCATCTTTCATTCTTTCATCTTTGATCATGGGGCATAAAAAGAAATAGTGGAATAGCTATTACCACAATAAGTAGTATAAAAATAAATAGCTATGCCTTCTGACTGCACACAGGAAATATTTTCATTTTCAGACAACCCCAAAGTAAACAAAGGTTTCCATTTATTCACACTTTCAAGTGAGCTATAGTCTTCCCCTTCTGCTGTAAGAGGAAAAAAAAAAAAAAAAGACAGGAAATCCCATAATAATGTGTTGTTCCTCCATATGTTCAAATTTTAATGTCTTGGAGAATAACTGGATATTTTCACAAATGTACATAGAAAGTTTTTGAATACTGTTCTTGAAAGCTGGGGAAAAAATTATTTATGAAACTAGGAAACGTACATTAGAAAATATGTACTTATGACCAAAAATTTAATAGCCTTCAACATGAAAAAAAGCCAGATAAAAGCAAGTTAACTAATTGCTGAAATTCAAAACAAAACACAGCAATACACTAGTAGTGAAAATGTAGTGACATACATTCTTGAAAAATGTACCACTCCAGGCACAAAATTAGTGCATTTATCATTCCTTTCCCGATATTGTTCAGAGCATCTGTTATTCAGACCTCATATTCAAAATGAAGATGTTATGTATGAAAAAATAAATACTTCTGAATTTGAGGAAGCTCTTAGAGCAGAATAGTCATTTGTTAAAGCAGCAGATACTGTGCACAGCATTAATTACAAAGTAGTTTTACAACTGATGGCATGTTAAGTGGGATAGCATTTCTTAGAAGTGCTGAATATAATGAAGAGACATTCTAATGGCAAATTTCATAACTCTGCTGAGGACAGGAAGTCTCCAAAATTTTAAAGAAAAACGTTTTAATTAATGCGAGAAGTACATTAGCCACCCAAGCTTTTCACATCCCTTCTCATCAACAGGGTGCAAGAAACAGTGTGTGAGACATTTTACTTACAACTCTGAAACACTGCAATCCATTCCAGTAATCCCAAAGCAGCTAATCTCTAACACTAATTGTCATCTTTTTGAAATTCCAGAAATTACAATGACAATTAGTTCAAATATTTTTAGTTGACTTATTATTTTTATAACCTTCCCAGCATTTATTTCTTCTCACAAATGTTTGCCAAAGTCCAACAATACTGAAGAGAAACAAGGTCACATACAATATAATTTAAAATAATTTCATAATATAGCATCAATCTATTTCAAAGCCAAATTAACTTTTAAAGATCATGCACAAAACAGTATCCATATTTCTTACTCCAGCATCAAACTGAATTAAAATGCATTTATTTTTCCCAGGAGTATGCAGTGATATCCCTGTGTGAACATTTCTTTTTCCTCACTTATCTGCTACTAGGAGTTATCTTACTTAGAAAGGAATGTGAGAAGGCCAAATTAGGAAATAGTCAACTGAACTCCACAAACATTAAGACACCCAAAGGGTAACAGAAGAAATTGTGCTTTATGTGTGCATTTGCAACCTAGGTAGGCACTGTGAGGAATCAGATTTTTGCAACACTGTATCTGGAAAGGTTAACCCTTGAGAATCACAACAAATATTTGGCAGCTTAACTCCTGTAGCGCATTTGAATGCTTGAGTTTAATTAAAACACTTATTATCAATTATTTAAGCATAGAATAAACCTATGTACAGCATGCTCTGTTACTGTTCATATAAAACACTTTGAGTACTTTTTTTATATACTACTGTGATCATGGAAATGCTAACCTTATGAATTCAAAGAGTATCATAAATTCAAATATAATTCAAGTACTAAAAGTTGTCACAGACTTTCACACAGTTTCTGCTTGTTCATCTGCTAGAAACTCTAAGTCAATCCATATCTCAACTTTAACAATTTCAACTGAAAAACATATAGCTACAGCACCATCTAAAGGCAAAATCCTGAACCAAATATTCTCAGTAATCCTGGCAAAGGAGAGCAGAATTTCCTTTATATTTATAGTGCTTTTTATTCTCCCAAAATTACAGCTCAAAACTGAGAACATTTTGTAAACTGGACTCAAAAATAAGTATGCAAAATAGTGTATGCTTATTTTGAGTTGTAAAACTATAACTAATTTATTTGATATACCTAATTTTCATTGATGCTGTGTAACATCACAAAGTGATTGAACATAAATTACAAACACATGCAAACCATACTTATTTCAGCCAACTGTGAGGTGTTATGCCACACTGAGAGGCAGTTGCTGAAGAAAAGGGTGAATAATCCAAAAATTGAAGAAAAATTAAAATTATTTTTGTGTTGAGGAACGTGTCTTTTTTCTCAGAAAATGGTCTTAGTATTATTCTGATGATTTTAAATCTGCACAATTATTTAGGTTTTCTATGGTAAATTCAGAATTACTGTATCTTTCAAATTTGATTTCTTTTTGGTAGCTCAATATATTCAATGTGACTACAAAATTAGGAGAATATGTGTGGTAAACTGAACTCATATGCATTTAATAAACTCTAATGGAGAGTTAATTTTACCTTGACTTGCTCATTGGAAGTCACAGCACAGAAAACGATCTCTGTAAATCCTTGGGAAGGGAACATTCGGAAGCAGATACCACCAATAACGCGACCATCTTTTATTAATGCAAGAGTCTTGTGTTTCCTGAGTAGACAAAAATAACATTCATTTTAATTCACATACATAGTACATAATGTGCCATTACTTTCCTTTTTTCAGAAACTTGATTCACTTCTTTCCATGGTGCCACTGCAATTGTATATGCCTCTGTTAAGATATCTACTTTGTATCTACTGAAGAGTTTCTGTTTTAACATCATGCTTTGAATTTACCATAAAATTCATCATTACGCAGCATGTCCTAGCCTTGCCAAGTACTCTTAAGTACTAGAGTACTCCTATTAATAAGAGTTATATTGCTTTTGTTGACTATATTACTGACAGTTGTGCCACTGCATAGTTCTCAGTATGATCTTAGCCTGCCTAAATAAGAAATTAATGGAGCTACAGGACAAGTTCTTCCTAAGGGATTCCTGTTTTCTTACATGTACTCTGAATAGCTATGCTATCAGTTGCCAACACAGTTGTTCAAGCAATAAATGATACTTCATATTTCTGATCTAATTCCTAGTGGAATGGAGACCAGAATAAATATCCATTTCTGTTGCACTTACACTGAATGCCAGGAAAGATAAAGCAAGGAGCAATCTGAACTCTCACATCAAGGACCAAGAATTTTAGCATCATCCTCAAGGTCTGGAAAGATTTGCACTGCAGCTGTTCTCTAGCTTATTCAGTACACAGTATAATATAAATTGTATAAACAATACTGTAAATTCAGAGAAGATATCTTCGGTGTGAAGGAAAGTTGATGCCAAAAATGAGCCTCTTCCAAAAAAGGTCAGTCTGAAAAGTACTTGCATTATAAATGTCAATGTCAAAGTGGAATTTATATATTGCACATATTCTTTATTTTTGTCTTTATTTTAGTATTTTTTATTTGTAGAATGACGGCAGTGTGTAGTAGCTTGTGCTTTTAATTTTGTTTCTTCGCATTTGAGTTGTTGAAAAAAGATTTAGTAAGGATGACCACCTTGGAAACAAGAACAAAATAGATCACAATTACATTAACAGCTGAAAAGTCTTGGGAAGAGAACAGTTAGACTCCACTTTCTCCTACTGGATGAGGTTTGTCTACCCACTACTCAGTGTAGGTCTCCAACTAGTGTCCCTGGACATCATGGTAGATATTGGGTTTCTCAGCTGTCCAAGCTATTCATTTTCCTTCTTTTTGGCTCAACTGTTCAAAAAAGGCACTAAGGGGAGCAATATTCTTGCTGTAGCAATATCTATATCTCTTTCTCAAGCACGTCTGCTCTCCAGCTATATCCATAATGAAGAGCACTTTAACAATGAGCAGTTCCTATCAACCTACTAGAAGAGTCTTTCCCAATAAAGAAGGGCCTAGAGAAATGTGGGAGGAGGCCACGGCCTAAGACCACTGCTTCAAAATTCACTTATATGATGTTTGGTTATTGTGGAACCTAAACTTCTTCAACCAGTAGCCTCTGCTTGATATCACAGTGCTGCTAAGACTCCTGAATTCAGAAAAGTTCTCAGTGCTGCCGCCTAATCAAACAGCATTTATCCTCACGTAGAAGATTCGAGACTGGTGATGGTCCTCATAAGAGCCTTGCTGATCCCTTCTGAAGAGAACAGGAAAAAGTCCCAGGGCTGGTCTCCTATGCTTGGAGACTGAAGTTCTGCCCACCTTTCCCAGCACTTGGCTGCCCAAGCTTCAGAGATTGCACAGAGCATGCAGCAGCAGAGCTTGCTGGCACTGAGAGAATAGTGCAGAGGGAAGTGCTAGCAAGGCTAAAAACAGAGGAAATCATTCCAGAAATGTTTTCATAACTGCTGCAGCAATAATATCAGACACAAAGACAGTGGCTGACATCACTGGTGTTGGAGGTAGGCTCTACCACTAACCAGGCTGGGCAGCTGTCTAGATCAGCTCAAGCAGAGCTCCTTTTGTGGTCTCTACTGACATGCAGCAAAGAACCCACAAGCACACTACACTGTGAAGAGCTGTAGTCAGCATAGTAGGCCCCTAGATCCTCACTGAACATAGACTGTTTACAGAAATTTGGGGAAAGCACATTGGTTGGAAGTACACTCTGTAAGAAGTGCAACAGTGAAAAAATAGACACTTCTGAGGAAAAGGTAAAGAAAATGTCAGGGCTACAAATAGCCTTAATTTATTGAACAAAAAGATTGATATCTGACAGCCTTGAAACCGTAAAGGGTTGAAATCAACAGCAAGAGAGTGTTGTAAACAGAAGAAAAACATCCATGCAATACAACAGCTAAGCAGAAGATAAAAATCAGAATGGAGAAAGCTTAAATATCCATGAACCTAAGAAAAATATTTTTTTCCTGCTTAGCACAATTCATCAGTTCACTAGGTGGAGCAGTCTGCAAGTTAGTATGGGCCCAGAGACCACTAATGAACACCACAGTTATTTTCTGATTTTTGGTTCTAACATTCATAAGAATAATATATGTAGGAGCTTCATTGATTCAGCATTCATTTATTCAGCCACAAAACAAGTACTTAGTTGCCAGTAGGACTGGCCAAGAGTCACAGTGCCTGGAAGAGGTGGTGAAAAGGGTAGCAGGGGCAGAGTTCCCCTCTACAGTATCTGAGCTGGCCCATTCTAAAATCACAGCCTACAACAAGCATCGTGCTCTCTCCATTTCACTCATGAAACTCCTTTGCGGCTGTACTCACGGATCAAAAACCAAGCGTGTGATGTACTCCTTTGGCATTCGAGGGAGCTGATGGGAGAACACGTTCTGCAAACCAACCAGCCACATCATGATCTTCTTGTTTGGCTTCTGGTTCAGGGAGTTCCCAACCACGTGGAATTCAATCACACCCCTGCGCTCCTCCAGTCTTGCTGCCTCATCCCGGGCTGAATGTGCCGAGAGGAAGTTGGTCTGCATGAAAGAGGAACACAATCACATTGCATGTATTTCACGTCCTCTGATGCAACAACCTTAGGAAACAAACAAACCCTGCTCTTTTCCCAAGCCATCTTTTACACAAAAATTGACCTGTCAAAGATTAGTATTTTTTTTTAAGCAGAAATGACAAAATAAAATAAGCAGATATAAAATCTATGCTACAGTACACAAAGGCACATCCAACTTCTTTTCAAGATTATGTATCAACAGTGATGTTTATATCTCAGCAAGTTCCAAAATATGACAGGGGACAGCACTTATCCTGTTGAAGTCCATGTCACCACGTCTTCACATTTTCTTTAGCTTGGGCAGAAATAGTAATGGATTTGCCTATACATATTGCAAACCAGAGATTTTAATGGCTTTGCAGGCACAGCCTTATCTTTTCATTTTAGTAGTGCTTTCCACTACCTACATCACTATCATAAAAGAAAAAAGAAAAAAAAAAGAATTTCTTAATTCCTACTGTTTTTGTCGTCATATATCTAGCAACTGCACATGCATATTTGCACAGAGATGAAATTCATACAGACAATTTAACTTTTTTCAAGATCCTTTTACAATGCCAAAAGATTCCTGCATGTACATACTGTTTACTTTCTCAAAAGAAGTTTGGCTGCTGAGTTTCTAGTCACTGCCAGCCCCAACATCCAGACTGTAAATATGCAAAGCCATCAGTCACAGTATATATCTTGAGCAAGAAATGTAGGTGGTTCCAAACCTTCAGCACTCTCTAGCTAAATCTTGGCAAACAAGAGCTGCTTGCAAAACATAGCCTGGCAAAGAGAACAGAAGGAGGAAAAGCCAGCCAAAAAAGAAGTGTGCAATTCTGCAATTCTGTTTGTTTTTCTCTTCCAGGAGAAAAAAAGAGCAACTGTGGAAGAAGGAGCAACTAAATGTTTAGATCAGCTCTTCTGCACTAGACAGAAGATTTAAATTTGGGTCTTTCATCCTTCTGCAGGACTTGAACATATTTTGCCTTGTCTGACATGATGTATGTATGATTAATAACAAAAAGTGTACTCTGGAATTATTCTGCTAAAAAAGTACATTACAAAATAACCTCAAAGCAACTTCTTCACTATTATAGTTTCAAATCTCTTTGGAAACAGCACACAAAGCATTAAAAAATTTATAATTACTCTTCATTTTAATGATGCATTTCACCAATAGTGTTTGCTTACTTAAAATACCCTTCTAAAGACTGTATGTTTCTTACTGATAGCATAGCATGTTTTGTGGACTCATGTCTTACTCACTTCATGTGGAACATTTATTAAAAACTGGCCATTTACAGACACATCAGGTCTATACATTCCTCACCTCTGGCCCAAGCATTGCCGCAGGATCTGTAATTGTTGACATCACTTCATTGATCAACTCAATAGGAATATCTCCTACAACCCTTGGTCTCTTTGAGTCCTCCAAAGAATATGGTTCATTATTTTTTCTCTTTTCCCCTACAAAACAAAACCAGGACAAATTTTAAAAGACCAAACTGTCACAAACAGTTTAATCAACATACTCATGAAACCAGCTAAGAGGAAGCAGAGTATGACTGTGAATCAGCTTAAATATTCTCACACATAAGCAGAAGGTTAATCACTTTTGTAATTAATCGCTTTCTAATAAGAAGCTAGGATTTGAACATTTTTTTTATAGATAGAAAAGAAATTTGAATTTTAAATATTAATATACCAAGTACAAACCTAAAAAAAGCCTGAACAGCATCAGCTGTTCAAAAATTGTAAGTGAGGTAAACATTGTGGATGAAGAAGTACTGCAATAAGGAATATATTATCAAGGTAGTGACTGCAAATTATTTCAGAATTTGTTTCTTTAAATCATGAATGCTGGGCATAAGACACTGCTTCAGGGACCTTGAACAGAAGTTAACCTCTGAAAAAAAAAAAAAAACAAACGAAAAAAACACAAAGTAACCTGGAGCAGCGCTAACAAAGCTCAACCTTACAGCACAGGATACTATCCATCCTCAGTCAACATGGAGCATGAGGTTAGGTAACATCTACAAGTCTGCATTTCAGTTCTTTGACCTTTACTTCTTTTTTCCCCAAGATAACAAAGGCACTTAGGCTTGGGACATGCTGTCCCTCCAAAAGTAACAGGACAACATCTGACATCAGACGTTCACAGACATTGCAAAATTAAAAGTAGAAGAAATCGGAACAAAATAGAAAGATTAGGTGGCAGCATATCTGAGCAGCACACTTTCCAACAAATACACTTGCCAGTATGATAAATAAAGACACTACGATTCACCCAATCCATTTAAATTGAATGATTAAAAAAAAAAAAATTACATTAAGAACCCTTTTCTCAAAGTTCTTAAACTGAGGCCAAATTGTCAGTGAAGTTATGTTGGTACAGAAGTACACAGTATGAAATATTCCTTAGTTGATGTAATTATATCACAAATTTATCTTGCACAGTCACAAAAAATGCCATCAAAACTGACTTTTTGCTCACTAATATGCACTGCTGCACACACAATATTGAAAATTTTTGCCTTTTCATAAGACTGCTGTATTTTAATGAAGGATTATTCTTCCACTGCCACCTCGAGAGTAAATACAATATACAACAAGATATTGATAATACTTTGAACCTACCACATGTGTAGCATGCATAGTCTAACAGAAAAAAAAAAAAACCATTATTTTAACTTTGGTCAGATGCAAAGTGTTTATGTAACACTGAAAAAATAAGTGGTGGATCCTGAGAAAGTTCCTTCCCTTCTGTCTTGGAAAGCCACAATAATGATTATTATTTCCAAGAATCTTTGTCCCTTTGACTATCACCTGGTCTTTCTCTTCTTAGAACTCAAGCCTTAGATCAGACTGATGCATATTAGAAAGACCAGTTAATACTTCTCTGCTTCCTTTCCTTTCTCTCTCAACACTTCTTTTTGCTTTTACTATTTGCTACTTCTGTATTCTATCCCATCTCATTTCTCAACTATGTTTTTGTTAAGTAGTCCTGTACTCTAGCATTTCTGCTATATTCTTCGGCTTGTATGTGAAGTATGGAGAATTACATATACCTTTTATTCCTATAGTATCAGGGTGCATATAGCCCTCCTTGCTCTGTCCCTCTACAAAATCGTAATGAAATTGTTCAGTTCTCTGTTTACCTCAACACATTCTGCAGTGAAATTCTGTGCTGATGATCTGGAGGGTAAGTGTTCAATACATATTTGTGGATAAAATAGTATTTCATTTTGTGATTCACTGGAATTAAGTATTCATTATAGATCTTTTTCACTCTTACTGTATACCAAGCAAGTGCAGTCTGACACATCATACATATTTGACTTAGAAAATCCATATGAAGTTTCCAAATCAAAACACACTGTGTTAATTATTAACCACACAACTAACTCTGGACCAACACGTGATATAGCAACAGCAACTAATTAAACAAATTCACGAAGGAAGCATCTACCAAAGACAGGAATTTCACTCCATAATTACCTCTTTCTCATTTTTTTTTTTTTTTCCAGGGCCCCAATAGTTTACATACATAGTACAGGCTGTCTTGCTACAGATACAGTACTCTAAGTACATGAATATTAACTTGTTCACTCCCCTTTTCAAACTTTCAAGCAGCATAATTTTTTTATTAGAACAGAATTTTATTGTTAATCTTAATCATTGTAGAAAATTTTTATTCCAATTATTTCATAGTTTTTAAAGTCATTCATATGTGAATGAATTTTCCTCCTTATCTCTTAACGGATTCATTTATTTTCCCAAATCAGACTCATTTTTTTTTTTAAGTAATTTGTCACAAGCTTTCTGGAAATCCAAGTACATTAGATCATTCAATTCTTTCCAAATTCTTTCTTCTTTCTTTTGGAAAATTCTTTCCAAATGTTCACCAGTTCTCCCATGGACATTCATGTGCTTTACAAAATAAATGCCAAGTTTCCACATATCATGTTACACATACATTAATTAATTCAATTTTTAATCAGTTTATTATTTTCTCTTCTAACCATCTGAAATGGGAATCTTACAATTTAACAGTTTTCTGAATTTGCTTAGAATCCCTTTAAAAAACAGTTTTGTATCCATGATGTTTCAATTCTATAGCGCTGAAAGCAAACAAATGATAGCCCAGCTGCACAGCTTCATTAGCTTTCAATTCCATATTTCTTTTCACACACTGAGAAAATATCATATTTTCTTGTGACTATTTACTACACATCTTACTGATCTGTAATAAGAAAATCTTCTACTCTTCACCACTTTTAAGGTCATTTCCCAACCTGTTTTTCAAAAAGAAGGCTGCAGTTCAAGAGATTCCATAAGTTCCTCTGCAGAGAACACAAACAATTCACTTCACTTCTTTAGCTTCCTTGAGGACTTAGTTAATATGAGCTTGTGATCCTTTCTTTGACTTACAAACTCTTTTGATAGGCTCATGATTGAGGTATTTGAAAAATGTCTATGAGGAGAACTTATTCATTCAACATCTTTTTATCTTTCCCAAAATACCTTATTGTTATCTGACCTCATTCCTGTATTATGTTTAACCTCGTGTGCGTTTGTTCTTTACTTTATTGCTCATTAGTATGCAATTTCAATACCTCAAAAGTTTGAAAACAATAAAAAATAAAAGTAATGGCCTCTTCTACTCTGCCTTTTCTATTTAAACCTTTTTTTCATTGTGGTACTTCACTACAAGTGAAGTGTTTTCCAACCTCTGTCACATACAGAACTTTTATCATATAAATAGAATTTAAACAAACTGATGAATTTTTTTTTTTTTTAAAGACAGTTGCCATATCTGCCAGTTAAATATTACCATAGTGGAGAAAAACTATGCATGTCTGTGTGTGTCTTTTCGTAAAACCACCTCACTGCAACGTGAAAGCCACGGCCATTGTATACTATAACTACTGTTAACATTAAAAGAAGCAAGAAAGTGAGTCTCCGTCTTTTTTACCTAAGTTTGGGTCAAGGACTGAAGAAACTTTACAAGCAGGACTCATATTTCCACTGTTGGGTTGCTCCAGAGATGATGGGCTTGCACAATATGAAACAGATCTTGCAACAGGAGGAGGATTGATAACTGCAATGGTATGAAAAGCACACAAATAAAAATCAGGATACAGAATCCATTACAGTGCTGATCAAACAACTATCATGGCCATGGATTCAGCTTCACTGCAACTCACCTACAAAGTAACATTAACAATATCAACAGAGCAATTGGTGGGCAAGCAGAGATATTAGAGCTTTACCTCAACATATTTTTCCTAAACTTAGTGAGGAACTGTACTACTGCTGGATAACAGCATTAGTTTCACTTCACTGAAAAAATCTGGCTTTATTATTCTGCAGTGCTGAGCACATATTAAGAAAATCAGCTTTCTTCACGTGTCTGCCAAGGTTACTGGCATTCAGCCTCATGAAAAGACTTTTTGTAGGGCTCACTGAAAAGTAAAAATTCATCATTCAACTTCATCTGTCCACTTTAAATGCATTTAAAGGCTGATTGGACAAATCAAACTCAAGGAAGGGAGAATCTGTTACACCAGTTAAGAGGTTGAAACTACTGTTTCAGAAAGTCACAGTCAAATCTCTCTCTAAATTTAAAAATAAACAAAAACAAACAAGGAAAAAAAACACCACATGTAAAAATCATCCAGCTTTCATTTGTTTCGGGATTTTTGGCAGGAAGGCCAAAAAAATGGGAAGGAGGAAGGGAAATGAGGTGCCAGCTCACAATCTGGACACCTGCAGTCTTTCTCTTTGCATTCCTTTATCCTGGTGTCATCACCAGCAACAGCTCTTTTGTGCCATTTCCATGCCAAGAATCCAATGCTTAAGAGCTGCAAATTAAAATGAAGCACTTCAGAAATGTACATGAAAGAATAAATTCTGAGAGCAAGATGATTTTAGAGTTGTAATAAATTTGTGCCTAAAGCATAATTTACCAGTTTGTGAACTCAGAAATTAGGAATTTCTAAGAAAAAAAAATATGTTCCTCTCACAGTGGAATTTTCCCTACTAACCTCAGAAACTATCAGATGAAGTCCTGACATCACAGTTTAATCAACTGATAATCAACAATTATTGCAAAATACTGAATTAAATGACTCTAGTCTTCACTTCCTAAAATAATGAAAAATCAAGTCAACCTATAAACTACAAAAGCAGATTTTAAATGTTGTTGAGCAGAATAGAGAGGGAGACAGAGAGAGCAAAAAGAAAACTATCACCAGTATATTCCTGCAATTTCAAGGGTGACTTGCAGACCTCTGAGTTACCTAGGAGAGAAGTGAATAAAGCTGGAGAACAGGAAACAAGGTAAGGAAAAGCTATACAAATGCCAAAAAATCAGGTGCATGTTTGCACCCAAAGCAGATGGTAAAATGCTGCTAGGTAGCCAGTGAACTGGCACGGGTCCTCATGCAAGAATATTACTGTCCAGCAAGTCCTGCAGCTATTTATCCACCCGTTGTTCTCGCACTTATAATGAGTTCACTTGCATCACTTGCATACTTAGGAGACATGCCTCAGCAGCCAGTCTGCACCACAAGCCTTTGACTGGCTGGATTAAATCATCAGGATGGGATCTTGGTAGGAAGAGACACAGTAGAGTCAAACATCTGTTCTTACTAGAAGCAGATTCATTTTGACATAGCCAGATATTGATAAAGCTGCATATCTAATTCTCATTCATTGAAATTCATCATTTGTAGAGGTGTATTGTACTTTACATACAGATGCTCCTTAAGCAGTCACTAAATCCTACTTACCTGTCTGGATTCCCAGCTGGCCAGTTCGAGAAGTAGACACCATGAAATCCTGATCCCAAATAGGAGAATTTGGACTGTACACTTCTTCTTCCAACATTGACAGAAACCTAGGCACAAAAACAGATGAAATATTAATTTAAAAGGAGAATTCAAAACAAATTCTTTTTTAGAATAAACATTTTCTAAGTAAAAAATACTTAATTATTCTGTAGAAAAACACTTGGTCAATCTTCAAATAAATTCATGTGAACACTATCACAAAATGGAGTAGACAATAAGTATCTTAATTCAGTAGAGAGAAGATACCTACAACAATTTGTCTTTGATTATAAGCAATATGTACCTAATCTGATGGAAAAAAACAACAACAAACCAACAGGTAGAATCCATACATCTAGATCAAACGTAAGCACAAATAAGAAAGTTGAATATAGGCAGATTATAAGTATTGATGTTATATAATGATGACAAAATATGTCTACCTACATAAGCTAGTGTTTTGTAGATGTATTTGCCTCCCGTATCTTACAGATTCATAAAGTCACAGTGTTAATATTAACAAATAGGAAGACATTTTCATTCTTTGAGTGTGCTACTGCAACATTTAATTACAAGTTTGTGCTTTCATAGTAGTATTTTTTATCTCATTTTGGTACACTTACAGAAACTTTAAACCTTTCTCAGTATTACTGCAAGTGAGACCAACTCCAGAGTAGACTGCCCAGCACTCTTGGTTTCATGTGGCTAATACATCCATTCCCTTTCTGAAGCAAGATAGCTGTTTATCCTATTTTGCACAACAGGAGTTTTCAGACCAGAAGATATCTGACATTTACTTACTCTCTAGAGTCATCTGTATATACAGAAAATAACCAGCTGAAAGCAACCAGACTGCTGAGTAAGACTTTCACGAACAGGGGAAGGATGTTCAAGATCAAGTCCTGCTGATGTATTTTATATACAGTATGTTTACACCTACACAGCAACATGTGGTGCTGGCTGCTATCCCTACCGCTAATAATGGCTAGAAAGCAACTTCACCACTGTGACCTCTTAAAAGCACCAACGAATATTCAGCAAAGGCTGCATTTCAGGTAGCGTGATTTGCACTCAGCTCCAAGGTGGCTGTTTCCTAGGCTCAGGCAGACACGTTACTGTGCCAAAGAAACTGAGAAATCTGCAGCCCTGGAAACCCTCCTCAGATATCATTTCTCATTCTTATCTGGGGGCTACTGGTCACCCACACTGCTGGCAGCACACTCACAGCTGTGTTGCATGACAAGTCTCTAACAATATTTCTTTTGAACCACATCCACCTAGTTCTCCTGAGAGCAGTAAGACCTTTTGGAGGAGCAGGAAGGGAGTCCAGCACAGGACTCCCGCTCCATGCTCTCATGTAGCACTCTGGCATATCTCACTGCATAACATCAGCAGTCAGAGACAAGTGCTTCAGACAAGGCAGCCTGTAGAAAATTTAAGACACTCAGTAAACAGTGCTTTTCTTCTCTTATTTCCCCAAATGCAGTGAACATTTAATGTGTCCAAATAACTTTTCCAGGCTTTGGAAATGTAGGGACAGCTTTTCCCTGTGCAAATCTGCTCCTTGTACCAGTGTGGAGTTGAATCTTCCTTACACCTACCTCAAGGCCAGATCACAGTCCTATTCTCAGATATACCAAGCACTCCTGTAGCAGTCTGCCCAAGAGACAGTTAACACTCTTCAAAGTATTAAAAGGCACTGTTAATAATACTAGGGGCAACAAAACTTATCTCTACCCAGCCTTGGAAAGTCCATGTGGTTTTTCATTCTCTTGAGGACTAACCATCTGCAGCCCCACACAACTCTTTTTTTAAAGCGCATTCCTTACAATAGATCACACAGGTAGGCATCCAGACAGGTCTTCAATATCACCAGAGTAGGAACACAACCTCTCTAATCTAACCTCTCCGTCATCCTTACAATAAAGAAGTTCTTCCACATGTTTGTATGGAACTTCCTATGTTTACTTTAGGCTATTGCTCTTTGTCTTATCACACATCACTGAGAAGAGCTTATCCATTTGCCTCTCACTTTCCTTTACTTATTCATAAACATTAATCAGATCCCCTCCCAGTCCTCTTTTCCCCAGGTTTAGACATTTCCATGTCAAAGTCATATACAAGTGGTAACCCTCAAATAATCCCTTTGTGACACCTTACTTTGGGAAATGGGTGAGGATTAGTGTCCGTTTCTCTTGAGGAAGCTTGTCTTTCTCCTGCCTGGCCTGCTCCAGCAGTTGCCGTCTCATTACAGTAAAAACAGAGCGAAGCAATGTCCTGCCGAAAACCTGTGTGGTTTCATATCGAGGTAGACTATCACAGAACTGAGGGACATTGCAGTAACAAAGCCACCTGTAAGAATGAAAAAAGTCAGCTATCACTATCTAACATATAAATTAATAACTGCAAGCATTAAAAGCACTATCCACACCATTTATAGTACAACTGAGAGCTATATAATTGTATAAATCAGTTCCACATTAAGTCTGGACAAAGTTAAATAGCATTTATATTGTCTGGCTGTTTTTTTTTAGACAACTATCAGTCAAGCCCTCTTAAGTCCCCATATATTCTTTTACTCCATGCAACAGTTTCCACAAGGTGCTCCTGTGATAGACAATACTCACATACCACACAAAATTCATGCTGACATCAAGGATTATCTCAAGTAATTCATGAAGTCACTTGCACCTTCTGCCTGTGACTCCAAAGACTCTGTCTTTGGCTTGGTCTATTTTCCCCTCTTTAAACTTCTGCATTTCCCCACACATACACAAATGAGGTGACACTTCTAACTAGTTCCACCAGAACACAACTAGATTCCAATCCTGGTATTCCACCAGCTAGCTTTTTCGCATTAGCCATTCACTGCTCTCCTTTAACAGTAATTCGCTACATAACGAGCCTTGCATGAAGAAGCAAATATTAAAGTATAGCAAGTCATGTCACTGTTCTTAGAAAAGGCATTGTGGTACTGAAGAGGTAAATCAAGAGAACATGGATTTTGTAGGCCAACAGGACTCCAATGCTGTAATACTGGAGTACAAATGAACAGAGCCAATGGTTATGTATAGCTTTAACAGAACTAGATCACAACCATCACAAAAATTCTAACAATGAAAACTGGATATCTGGGTGTAAACAGGCTATTCTGGCTTCTGTACTGCTTGTCTCATTCAGATCCAAATTACAGCCTCCCTCAAAACTCTTCTATCTTAATCAGACAAGGCAACTTTTCAAACATAAGAGTTGCAAAATTGTTATTCAGTATAGTTGTACACACACCTCTGCTTCATGTTCATGGCTGATAAAGCACTCCTCTTACAGCACAAGAACACACGTAATAGTCTGATAAAGTTACACAGAAATCATTATGTTTTCAAGTAAACTCAGTGACTGTGAGAATTCACATGGTGCACCTTTGGTGTACAAGTGTTCCTCAGCACACATAACACTGCCTCTAGTGACAGGGCTGGGCGTAAACCCAGAGGAAGGGAGAAGCTTCTACTGAGAAGCAGGAACTAGATGAAAAGAGGCCCTCATGTTTGAGGAAGCCTTAGGGCCTGTGGACAGGAAGCTTTGAGAAACTGTAAGCTATAAAATGATTTACAATACAAGCCATCAATCAGATCTAGTGCTAGCTACTGATTCCTAAAGACATAGACCCCAGTTAATTCTGGCTATGACATATTTATTAAAAACAGAGATACCAAACACAATCTGAATACCCCATCAGTACCTCTGCCTTTATGCCAGGTAGCTGTTTGAGGTGACAGGTTTTTATAGGGCCACATCTCCCAGAGGTACAGATATGATCTGGGCCATATCTGGGAAGACTACTGACTCACTCAAACCACCCATGACACCCTTCTACAGCGTGGATGTCTACTTCATGCTGCAGTACATGGAAAAATCCTGATGGGAGGACTCTTTGTGTTTTTTATGGTAGGTCAAGGACTAAAAGATTCGATATAACATCTGCTGGTAAACAATAAAAACCCCTCCAGTTTTGTGGAAGAGGTGTGACTTGGTAGAAGGACAGTGTACAGATCAGTGTCCTGCCTCACACATTCGCAGGACTTCTCATCTGAATGCACCATTCATAGTACATACTTACAAAGACTTTTGCTCTTCTACTTCAAGGGAATAGGGTTTTTGAGAAGAAAGGACAACCAAAAAGAGAAGTCCATGCTCATCATCAAACAGAGAAACTGTCTTTGTTCTATCCTTGGAACAGTTGAGCTGACAGCACATTAACTGATTACAGCACTGGTAGCTAACTGCTGCCTGCACTGACGTGAGAACTTACTGCCTGTTGTCTCTGTGCTAACTGGAAAAGGTTCCACACTTTTTTAATGATGAAAGTAAAACTAAAAGCAACTTGGTTCTTTACGCTAGCTTTTCTTGCCCCAGTGACTAAGTGACTCCATCAGAATTCTGAATTCTGATGGAGTATTAAAAGGTCATACAGGAAATGTAAGTAACCTGATATCTCTTCACAATTTGGCAATGAAGCATTTAAGAATTCTTTTTTAATTGTTCATATCTTCCATGATTTGGTTGCAAACCAGATGCTCTGCAAAGTTTAATACGTATTTTTAAAGTTGAGTAAGAACTTGCCTTAATTTTTAGCACATGAAATAAGGACCTTATACAAGCCTCTTATCATAACTGGACTGGCAACTCTGCAAACATAAGAATTGCAAAAGAGCAAAAGTTTAGCTGTTTGCAAACGTATAATCCCTTTCTTTGGCTGATAAAGCACTCCTCTCATAACACAATGATGTGTGTACAACTTCAATATGATTTCATTAAAGTCATCAGGTTTTTAATAAGCTCAGTGACAATGGAAATTCTCTCATGACATACCTGTGAAGTACAGGTTCTCTATGTACATGTAAGCAAGATTTGTAACAAACAAAAGTGCCATTACCTGGTATAATTCACTTTATACCCTGCAATATCATCATTGGGTGATCTTAGTCTTCGTTGAGAAGGTGTCTCCAAGTGCCAGTAGTTAATGCGGTTCAGAAACATTTTAGCCAGTTCCACTATTGTCTGCCTTTCCTTTGAGGGTAAGTGGCTAAATTTGTACTGCACAAAATTATTCACACCCTTGAAAGAGAAGAAAAACGTCTAATTATTTACCCAGAATTTTTGTAGGCGTGACCTTGAACACTTATCACTTTGTGTCTATTTACCCAGGACAAGGAAAAAGATATGGGAAAGAAAATAAGTACTAAAGACCAAGAATTCCTTGCTGAGTCACATGCCACAAGCTGACTCTTCTGTTCACAGAGTCAAGTGCATTCTTTTTCTCATTTTTACTCTATTCCTCTCTAGGACCAGAGTTAGTGGAAGAGAAGGAAGATTCTTTAATTTTTGCTGTTTTTCAAATTAAAATAATAATAATAATAATAATCAGGGAACAGAGTAAGACCCACAGGGCTTTCTTCTATATGTTCATATATGCACAACCTTGCTGCTAACCATGCTGCATGATTTATGCATTTTCTCTGTAAACAAAGTCTGTATTCTTCATCACCTAAAATAGTACAGTTGCTGTGGTGGGCTTCTATTTAATTTTTTGTCTATTCAGTACATTAATTTTTCAAGAAGTGCCAGTGTTTCACAAGTACAACACTTCAGTGCACTTTGTATGCCTGTCTACATTAAACCAAGCCAAAAAATAAAATAAAATAAAATAAAATAAAACAAAATAAAATAAAATAAAATAATATAAAATAAAATAATATAAAATAAAATAATATAAAATAAAATAATATAAAATAAAATAATATAAAATAAAATAATAAAAGGGGGTTGGCTGATTCTTCCAGGTAACCAGCGATAAAACTAGAGGGAATGGCCTCAAGTTGTGCCGGGGGAGGTTCAGGTTGGATGTTAGGAAAAATTTCTTCTCTGAAAGAGTGGTCAGGGACTGGAATGGGCTGCCCAGGGAGGGTGGGGAGTCACCAACCCTGCAGGTGTCCAAAAAAAGGGTAGACATTGTACTGAGGAACATGGTTTAGTGGGAAACATTGGTGATAAGTGGATGGTGGGACTGGATGATCTTGGAGGCCTTTTCCAACCTTGGTGATTCTATAAATTACTGAGAATAGTTAAAATGCATGACTGTAACTGTTGAAAAACATCTATATTGAAAATCAATTATAATACTGCTGCTTTATGTGACTGAGTTGCTGAACTGATAAAACAAAAATGTGAAATTATTTCTATTTTGAGGAAAAGTAATTTTAGAATAAGCTGTAAAAAAGAAATATCCTTTCATCTTTGTGCTTTAACTTCTTAAGCAGAATGAAGTGTGTAAAGGAAAAAAACCCCACTATATTACACAAAATCTTTTTAGTAGCATATTTTAGGACCAGGAGTGTATGGTTATTACATTCCCTTATTGCTTGTTTATACTAAAACTGAAAGAAAACCTAAGATAAAGTCTTCCCAAAATTCAGCAATAAAGAGCTTTTACTGTACTAAAGTATAAAAAGCAACAGTTGTAAGGATAGACTTATACTAAATAGCCTTCACATTTAAAATGTCTTGTTTAACAATAGAGCAGCCATTCATCCACCAGTGGGAACAAATTCAGCTCCTGACTGAGTGAGGCATGTAAGCATCTACATAGAGTCCCTGGAGTTAATAGGCCCACTTGTATGCCAAAAATCTATTCTCAGGAACTTGCTAAACCAAAATCTGAATTTGTCATATGCTCTTTATCCATTGAGAATTATAAAAGCCTCAGCTATTCTTTGTTTGGGGCTGTTTTTTGTTGTGTGCCCTTTGAAAGAGAAGGCTATGATCTCACTGAACTGGATTGTAACATTTACATTGACTTACCGAAGACAAAAGCTATTTTAATATTTTATTTCAAAACTTTGTCAGCATTTTTCATCACACAAGACAGAGAAAGACTAGAACTGCCACACCAAAAAGTAGTATTTTAAGTTTCATTCTCTAAATCCACAAAAAACCTGTCAGTTTCAGTAAAGCATAAGATGAATGATGAGTGAAGTGAAATAATGTGACTATCATACCAATGCTAAAGTGGAAGCTGCAGAAGTCTCCTACAGATTCAGTCACTGTCTTGATAAACATACAGAAACATCTGTAAACTGCCTGAAATGCTATATTTTGAAAAACAGTGGTTATGTTTAAAAAAAAAAAAAAAAAGTTTTTTGTTTACCTGCTCAATGCTAGGCTTCTCAAATGGGGGACTTTCCAAAGATCCTTCAATAACAGGTTTTCCCATCTGTAAAATGCACTTCCTCAAAAGCTGTTAAAATATATAAATTTAAGAAAATTAACAAATGTACACAGGATCAGTGAAAGTCAATAGAATGCAAAACACATTCGAAGCAGTGCTAAAAATCTCCTGTATCTGTTTTCTTAGTCACATAAATTTATAGCTCCTTAACTTCACCATGAATTGCTTCATATCTTCTTTGAAACTCATACAAAAGGCTTCTAAGTATGCGTAGGCAGCTTAGTTAGCGTGTATGTCAAGTGACTTTTCCCAGTTTGTGAGTGAAGACAAAAAGAACTGTGGGTGGAAGCAGTTTATAGATGGGAGTTGGGGTTAGCTCCTGAATCATCTGGCTGACTTTTGGAATAAGATATGATACATTGTAAGCACTACAGATTCTAGTCCAGGGTTAGATGCTAAAGTATCATGCTGAAGAAAAAAAACAAAATCTCAGTTGATAAAGTCAATACATGCATGAGGGGCATTTTGAATAGCAAAACTAGCTTATGCATGAAAAAACTGACAAGATCCTGTACAAGTTCAGCTTACTTTGAACAGGTAGAAATAAACTTGCTTGGTGTCTGCATCTTCTTCTTTATGGACACAGGTGAACAGATACTCCACATCCAGTACAATCCCCAGCAGCCTATTCATTTCTTCTTCAGACACATTCTCCAGGTGGGAAACATGAGCAGCTAAATAAAATAAAAATCCAAATATATGAAAACCTATTGAGAGAATCTCTAACAAAAAAATTTCCCAAGATATCTCAAACTAAGCCAACAAAACCATACTTAAAGAGGTAAAGATCCTGCAATAACTCTATTTGAAAAGAGCCTACTGAAATGTAAGTCACACCAGAGCCCTGAGGAGGTAATTCCCAAGCACAAGGAATATGGCTGACTGGAATCATGGACAACATAAGTCCTGCCTGCCTGTATTAATAGGTTGTAATATATAAATAATTACATTCCTTTTTTTCCTGAGAAGAACTATGCTTTTGAGACAAAGTTCCTCGATTAAATTCACATAAATTAGGCAAATCAGGTGTTGACTGATACACTCGATTTTGTGAAGATCAAAAAACTTAGCTCCATAAATAGCCTTTTTATTTTAAACTGGACATTACCAATTATATTTCATACCTTTCTATCATGTAAGTTTAGATAACGTTTTGTACTAATACAGCTTCTGCAGACTGCACACACTCATTTGTTCTGAAGCTTACGAAAAAAAACAACAACAAAACAACCAAAAAAACAACCATCTTTTAACATGTCATAATTTCTAAGTAACAAGTTCCACATTTGTAATTTTCAAAAAGCTTGTGGGATATTCATGCAAAACTGGTTTAAGCAACTAGACTCGGGAAGTGAGAAAGCAATATGAAACAAAAAGTCAATTCCCCGAAAAGAAGACATTTGCATTACAAACAGCAACAATCTTAGCTGACCCCAGGCCAATGCAAGTGGTATGCCTATCCTTTTCTCTGAAAGGACGAGGAAACATTTTTTAAAAGCAAAGTAAAACCATTTAAAAGTTGAGCACTTTAATTTTTATGTCTTTTGATAACTTTTATCAATACATCTCTTACTGGACAATTATTGTATTATCATCATATGTCAATGTGATTAGTACTGCTAAAAAACCTGAGTGCAACTTGAAAATGATGGTATTTATAGGCCACCAAGGAAACATCAAGGAAAGCTGTCGTTCAGTATGACAGCTACCAAGACATTTAAATTCAACAAATTCATGCAGTTTCAAGTAAAAAGGACACCTTGATTCAGAACATCAGAAAGATGACAGCATTCACGTCCACTTAAATGAACACTTATAACAGGGTATTTTATTCTGAGCAAACAAGTGAGGTGGCCCTCACAGGCTTTTTTTAAGGAAAAATATTCAGCAATCAGGCAGAATAAAGCTATTTCTTTTCTGTCTTTGAGCCAGATACAACAGTTCAATATTCCCAGCTGTCTCTTCTCATCCTGTAAAAGCAATAAGTTCCATCCTAGACAAGCACTGCATAAGAAATTGACAACATAGTGAAGAAACCTTTCTTTGGATGTTCAATAGCCTGCTCCCTAATTTCTGCAGCCAATAATAAACCCTTATTTAAACAAAAGCTTTAACATGCTGATATCAAATGCTGTATTACTCTTAACTAGTGTTAGATAGTCCCATTTATTTGCATTGCTCTACTGGTACCTCAGCCGCTGTTATATTTGACCAAAAAAAAAAAAAAAAAGGAGAAAAAGCAACGCAATTATAGGTTGCTACTGCAGCACGCAGGAGAAGAAAGCTAGAAGAAAGAAGGCCAATGCAATGATTTCTGTGATGTAAAGATCTGAAAAACACCAGGTTAATTACACTGCTTGTGCAACTTCAGTAACAAAATACTTGAAATAGCAGTCAGAAAACAGGCTGAGGAGGAACGTTTCTACAGTCTATCTCAAAATCAGTGTTTATGTAAAAACACAACTAATACACATATGACAGGCAAACAAAGAAATACTCAAACATGTTACATGAAGGTCCATAGCAGGAACTGAGAACAGAACTGGGAAGAGGGGAGCCTGAATGTGTACATAGTGTAGTAACACATTACTTAACCAGTGTATTATCCTCAGGACTGATAATGTTTACCAACAGGAAAATGCACTGTTAAATGAGAGAAACCAATTAAATTTAGATGACAGATGATCTTGAGGCTGGTGGGCAGCAAACTCTTCTGGCCCACAGTTCGGTCACCAGATCAGTTTCATGCCAGTGACCCAGCATACTGTCCACATAAAAGAAATATTCAGTAAAAATACAGATGTAAAGCAAGCTGAAAGACTGAGTCAATCCCATCCCTGAAGAAAAGGAGATGAGAAGCAGAACTGTTGATAGCATACAATGGCATACCAAATGGAGATGATGGTTGTGAGGAGAATATATCCCATATTTTTGATCAGGTATGGTTTTAACCATCAGTGGAATTTATACACATTTCAACAGTACCCTGATAAAAAAAAATATGCACCACAGATGATAATCTGACACCGGAACACCTTGTGCTTGTGCTCAACCTAGTTTTAAAGGCATTCAGCAGTAACATTTAGAGGGGATGAATATGAAAATTATCTTGGAAAAGACCACTGAAAGACATATTTTGACCAGTAGTCTAAGGAAACAGACAGCAACTCATTTCATCATTTCAGTTATTTCAAATGAAAAAATCATTCTCATTACTCATTACAAAACTTTATCTTTTCTTAAAAAAAAAAAAAAAAAGTTTTGTTTCACAAGGTAGCTGTCACTAATACTGTTTTTCCCTGAATCCCTAGTTAACGAGTGATGTAAGATTTCTCACAGACCGAAATCTCCAACTTTAAAAGAAGGCTTTTTTTCTGGGAAAAAAAAATATATATATATATAGCATCCACAAATTCCACAAAAAAAGTTGGGAACCAACAGCCACATCATCTCATAAGATTTATAAAAAAATGAAAAGTCTCTTTTGTCAAAGGCCAGGAATGAAAGGAACAGGTAACACAAGCTACCCTGGCTGCACAGCCAGAGGCAGCACAGAGAAGCAGTACGATGAAAGATTGAAACTGACACGTGTGAAGAGACCAAACATTCTGTGATACCACGTATTTATTAATCTTCTAGGCAAGAAAAAAACAGGGATTTGGGAGACTCAGAAAGGAAACTGACAAAAAATCCAGAAATAGGTCAAATGTAATGATGGCATGAAAGGAGAACAGAAAAGAAATAAGTTGTACCCTCCCTGTCCTTCACCTTCCTCATTAAATAAAAACAAGTTTCCTACAGAGTTCTATGTTATTAAAAAAAATAAGTGAATAAATGATCCATTGTGAAGGCTTTAGATATCTTTCTCCTTATTACACTGTCCTAAGTTACGGTCACGTCAAAAAAATTTAAAAGCAACTGTTTCTGTTCAATTACTTCTGAATTTTGTGATAGCTCAATTTTTATTAAATATTTGCTAATATATACTGAAAAGAAAAAAAAAGTAATCAGCTTTTAGTTTGGATAAGCACAATTTTTAAATTAAAAAAAAAAAAACAGTGATAAACTCCTCTTTTTCTGGGTGTTGGTGCAGTAAATAAATATTTTCATTTACAGAAATAAAGTACGAAGCAAGATTTTCTGCAGGTATTTCCAAAATATATACAAATAAAGTCCCAACAACATGAGGTTAATGCATATGTTACACAAAGTACTGAAATTTCTATGGGTATCTTAATGGTGTTTTTGCATTTTAACAGCTTAAGATGTCTGTGTTGTTAGAACTCTTACTTTAGCTTTATTTCTCTGAAATTCATTTGGGATAATTCTGACATATTTTAATCTAAGTGAACAGACATTTATGTCCAACAGTTTCCAAGTCTCAGCACAGCATCTTAAATTTCATCTTGCAAAAGTGCAGACTTGTGGCATACACATGTGGATTCCAGGAGAAAGGCAAAATCCTACCTAGTGTATGATTACAGCTGCGGCACAGCTCAGTAAGGCTCACAACTGCCTGCTGCAGGTCTGCCCGAGGGGGTGTGGGAGGTGGGTTAGGGTTCTTCCAGCCATTGCATTTACACGATTCCTCAGCCTGAAACCAAAGTAAAGGAGTATCAACCAATAGAGTTTAAAAAAAAAAAAACACAACAAATCAGTGAGAACAACAGCAACAAAAAAGGAACTTGGTGAAACTGTTCTATTTTAGAAGCAATAGGAAACAATATTATAATTTGTAAGTTGTTTGTTTTAAATAAAACACAGTGCTAGGTTTTATATTCTAGATAAAATCAGATTAAAATAGTACTCTAAATATAGAGATTATCATGGTATATCATGGTATGCAAGCTGTATAAATATGCAAATTATGGCCAATTCCTTTACAGAAAGCCCTCATTCTAGGCTCTGTATAAAAGAAGCATTCAAACATTTACCAGTATATCAGCACAAACAGATCATATCAGCACATACAGATCCACCATGACAGTTTAATGATTTAGATACAACTAGGCTATCCAGCAGGCAATGTGTTTATCGCTACCTTATCAGCTGCACTGGCAGCAAGAAATCATGCAACTAAAAATAAGCACATAACAAGCCAAGCAGGGTTAACCAAACATTGAAATAAGCAAACAGTAACTGTGCTAGTCAAAAAAGCTGTCCAGGGCAAGGCTTGGCCACATCATCAACACAGCGAATGCCAAAGACCTTGAGCCTGAAATCAGGAAAATCTTTGAGGGCTGCTCCAAAATAATCTCTCCTATTTTATTATGTTGGTGTGTGTCAGAGACAAATGGCGGTGGTATGGCAGTAGAGGTTGAACTTCCCCCCAAATATTCCATTACATTTTGTTGCCATGTGACAGACAAGAGCAGAGGGGCAGTTGTTGTAGTAGGCAACAGGCAGTCTGACAAAATGGTGTCTCATATGGAATTGCAAAGGTGTGGAATTGAATTCCTCCATGCAGGGAAAACAGTACCCACTGACCTTCATTGATGCTTGCTGAGCATTTACAGAGATCAAAGAGTGGATGTAAGCACAGTGAGGCATTTCAGCAGTGGCAACATCAACATGAAATGCAAGCCAAGTTCTGAATGGCCACGCAGATTTTTTATGAGTGTGCCATTCAGGCTCTTTTTCACCACTGCCAAAAACACATA
Organism: Perdix hodgsoniae; assembly: GCA_035772895.1. Taxonomy (NCBI): domain Eukaryota; kingdom Metazoa; phylum Chordata; class Aves; order Galliformes; family Phasianidae; genus Perdix; species Perdix hodgsoniae. The sequence goes on along the minus strand of JAPSGF010000062.1, from coordinate 58,747 downwards.
GCTAATGGCGGTGACTATGTTAAAAAAGTGTTTTGTAGATGAGAACTTGTTTTATTAAATAGTGCTTATAATTAATATTAATTAATATTATTTAATAATTAAATAGTGCTATTGTGGCCTTTGTATCTGCTGTAATTTCCATAGAAATAAATAGGGACATTACTTTCAGAGCAACCTATGTAGTTACGGTCACTGACTGAAACACAAAGGGCTTGCAGCTAACAGGGATGGACAGGAAAGGGAAAGCTGGAGACTTGGGTAACCACATTTTGAATCAGTCAGCTAAGACCAAAGTGATTCCAGTTATCTGAAGAGCGGCTTTACAGGAGGGGATTTTTTTTCTGTACATCCAGAAGTTCTTAGTTATTTTCATGGTAGGGTTCTCCTAACAGTATTCACATTTGAAGATCTAATCAGAAGAAAAAAATGTTTTTCTACTGTTCAGAGATATCTGTGCGCTGGGCCGTAATGAGATCCTCACGAATTTGCAATGCCAAGAGCTCCATGAGGAAAGTGCCAACTGCTGCGTGATATTTACGGCTAAATCAACCTTAGTAAGAAAAATGGTGAAGTTAATACATTCAGCACTAACATGACATTTTTCAAAATGATTCTGAATACATTTAATAGAATCTATTTTAGGAACCTATTTCATTTTCCTATTAAGTTTCCAAATCTCATCTCACCTAAGGAGGGTGTACCCAAAAAAAAGCAGAAAAGATCATGATTTGACAGCACCTAAAACTGACAGCTTTGTAGACTGGTGGTAAAATGTTCCTCCACTCCAATTTCAATATTCAGCAACCTGAGCAGTAGGACAACTGCTGCCTGTTCTGCTGAGCACCACACGATATTTTTACCTACTGCAGAAGTATTTATCCAACTGGACTCCTGGTCCCAGGCTCTGATGGCATTCAGGCATGGTAGAAGGGAAGAGTGGTGCTTTCAGCACCAGGATACTCAGAAACACATCTGCAAGTGCCCAGCAAAGCTACTTCCACATACTCCCCTTGGAAGGGGGACCTGCTGCATTGGCTGGACCCAGCAGCTCTTCCAGCACACTGAGTGTATGATACGTTTAAAATATTGCATCAGGAAGATTTCAACATGAAACGTGGGGAAATCTGGGGAAAATTAAAATTACTTTTTTTTTTTTTTTTTTTTAAGCCTCAGCAAATGCAACCTGGAATGATTTACAATGAATTTCACATTATTTTTCTATGAGTAATAGAGCTGGCAAGGAAGTGAAGAAGGGCTGATATTATTTTGTAGTAGAAGCCATCTCTTGCAGTTTCTCAGGCACTGAATTTTATTTTTGTTTATTATCCAAACCTACAGACCCTATTAATGTTTTATGACTAGAAAGTGATTGAACGGCACCTGAGAACCAAGGTGTGAGGACTGGAAATGCAAGTAAGATAATTTGAAGCCACATTTTCATTTAGTACTTCACAGAATCACAGAATCACAGAATTATCAAGGTTGGAAAAGACCTAGAAGATCATCTAGTCCAACCATTACCAATACTTCCCAGCTAAACCATATTCCTCAACACAACATCCAAACGTTTCTTCAAGTTAGGCAAAACTAAAGCCAAATAATCTATCCACATTTGCTTTGTGAAAGACATAATGTTGCCATGAGAGTTAAAACAAGGAGAGAAACTGAGAAGACTGTCACAGAAAATGAGAATATTGCCAAAGAAAATTCAAGAGAGAGTTGTAAGTTCTCAAGCAGACCAAGAAACAAAGACTGAATATTAGTTGAGGGAAGCAAGATTTGATACTTTCCATACAACTGTCTGGACAAACATTCAACTCTGTAAATTACTGACATAGCATAATGCTCATTATCAATTGCCTTAAATCATACCACAGTGAAAAATGATACCCACCAAAAACCCCACAAACCTAAGCATAGGCATTTTGAGAAATTCTTTTCCAAGTGGAAGCAGCATTTTGCAGAAGCTCACCACACAATGTTTATGATAAAGCCTAAAAATCTATAAACAGTGAGTAACTACAAAAACTTTAGTGTCACACAATAATTAACAGCAAAGATGCAAACAAACAGATGCATGAATTGCGATAACAGCTCAGTTAAGCTGCCAAAAATAAATATCAACCCACGCACAGCAGAATAAAAACAGTGTGTTCAGTGGCAGATCTTTTTCAGCCCTTGGTAGCATTTCCTTGCCAGATATTTTGAAGCAGATGTTAATTTGTATTGTTTGAATTATTCCAGAGATCTTTCTCTAACAACTCTTAGGGTTTTTTTTTGTTTGTTTGTTTCTTTCTTTATTCTCTCTGTAAAATACCAGAATCAGCATAAAAGTTCTGTTAACTAAGGGGGAAAGCAGCCCAGAAGGGTCCTCTTTAAAACTAAGCTTTCATTGTAGATGTTGACAGTGCAAGTATTTTGCACTGAATACCCAATGTGCATTCCTCAGTGACTTCAATTGCAGAGTTGTTTCAAGTCTTCCACTGTATTTTGTTAATTCAGTCCTTTCCCTGACTATCTTCAGCTTTTTTTTTTCTTTTTTTTTAATGTCACTCATCTGCTTTTCATTTGAAAATAAAGTATGACTTCACCTTCACAAAAACTTAATGTAAGATCAAAAGAGTTGGGGGGGGAGCAGGGGGGGGGAGCAGGGGGAGAAGGAAGGAAAAGCATTTAAGCTGCACATCCAGTCCTTGGTTCTTGTTTTCTGGGACATCTGCAGAGCTGTGATAAAGGCATTGCAGAAAGATAGGCACTCCTGCTTACTGAGGCCAGCAAAGTAACCTGTGCTGTCCTGACAGGCCCAAGGATCACCACAACATCTTAATTGGCATTTTTAAATAAAACTGAATTCAGTGTAACCGAACACAGCAACCACACACTTCCCTCAAAAGCAGCGCAGAAATTACATACATTTTGAACTGAGAAGTGGTGTATTTTTAATCTTTTTTTTTATATACCTTCTGTATTAGATATGATGGGGAAAATTGAATGGTGCAATAGCTCAAGGCCATGAAAATAGCAGCTCTGGAAAAACTAAAGTTACTCTTTTCTTTAGAATACCCAATATATCCATGCCAGGTCAAAAATGGATCTTGAAAGATAATGTTAGCATCATTACTTGAAGGAAGTGCCTTTGGAAGTTACAGTGTTGCACTCCCCAGGCCCTGTTAGGAAGCTGTTATTATATAATTATAATGGCTAAATGAGCACTGTTACAATATCTTATTGCCTAAAAAATTCCTCCCCGTTTGCAGTGGTGAAAAGGGCACAGGAAGGCAAGCTTCGAGCTAACTTAACTACAAAGTGAAAGACTTCAGCAGCCTTAAAACTAAGTTTCACAGCAGCTTTTGCTCTGAGCTCTCTTCTGCTCCAAACCACACAGGCTGCCCTGCCCAGTAACAGAAAAGCCGAGCTCACTCAGCACATTGCAGATACACAGCACTGTGGCTCTTGTTTCCAGTGTGTACAATTGCTCCAGAAAAACTACTTTTCCTCCCAGCACAAAAACTGAGTAGAAGAACCTATTGTAACATGCTGCCTCCTACAACAATAATCTCAAATTGTTGCTGTAACAAGGAACACCACACAAACCACAACAAAAACCTGGATGAAATTTAAACGCCTATTTTTCCTACTCCAATGTACAGCACCCAGCAACCAGGCAGTCAGATGCTGCTCACAGATCTATCTACTCCTATGCATCAGGAATGCAGCCAACACATTTGCCTTTAACAATACAAAGTAATCAGTTCGATGACCAGCTCTAAGCACATTCTTCCTCTCTAGATCAATCCGGGTATTTTATGCCACATTTTGTTCTCTCACCTACAGGATAGATGTAGGCTACCATATAAAGGTTTTTATTAAAAATAGGGATCTGTTTCCCACCTGGTGATGTTAATGGTAGATCTGTTTGATTTAAATGAAGATGCTTTAATTCAGCCTGCAATAGTCACAAAACACATTCATCTTACTGCAAAAATAATCACAAGGAAGGTTTAGATTTTCTGTACATTCTCCTTAATTTCTCCAGAAAACAACTTCCAAACGTTTTCACTGGAGCTTCAAGGAGCTGTATTCTCAAATTGCAGAGCTGAGTGAAGTCAAACAATGCAGTTCAGCCTGCCTCATCTCAATCAGTCTTAGTGAAGTCAGGAAAAAATATATAACATTATATATAACATTATGGAAATCATGGCCCTACAAACTATTTTTTGTGTGGAAACAAGAAAAGACCACAGACATCCGTGCATGATCAGAAGTGGGGAGAAGTGTCCATATCAAGGGTCAGCAGCTGCTCTGCAGCAAGGAAACCCAGATCACACTTCAGGCTCTGCCACTCACCGGGCCTTGGCCAAATCTCCTCATAGCCCTGCTTATGATGTTTTGGTTATTTAAAGCACAGGGTCTTTATGGAGGTGTTATTTCCCACTGCTTGTGCAAATGCCTTAAGTGATAGGGCTCTAATTACATTAACAAGCATCTAGGTATTACTGTAACATACATTGTGAGAAGTAACCAATTGTACAGAAAATCTAGATTATTAAAATAGTAGCTATTTCAACATATTTTTAAGAAAAATTCCCAGTGGGACTAGAAAGAAAGTTGTGTTTTCACAAACCAATAGTGTGGAAAAAAAAAAGACTTCCTCCTCCATCTTCATTAAACATATTTATGTGTGTAAGCAACACAGTGCTGCTTTTATGAAAAAAAGCTGCAAACTCATGTGTCCAATGCTGAATTTCACACTGGGCAAAACCAAAATGATGTATGCAGTCATTCATATGTGCACAGTTATAGTGACTGCCAAATGCTGCACAAATACAGCTCTACTGTGTACTTCCAAAAGTCATGGAAACTGCCAACTCCCTACATATCTCTTATTGTTCAGAATGCACATTATCCCCATGCAAACTCGGCTGTTAAACACAGAAGAATCTGTTCTTGCTCTTCTACCCCTGAGCTTTTTATTTCACAGGAGAAAAGTCAAGCAGTGCAGCTCCATGGTGACCACTCTCCTGCCTAAATTCCTTAGCAGGAAAACAAAAATAAACCACTCAAACAAAAACAAGCAAACATATCTCCAGTCCCAGGACAGGGCAGCAACTCCCGAATCTCAGTTCTCACTCAGCTCAGCAGTACCTTAAACCCCTCTCTGCTCATAGCCTCCTCTCCAGCATGACACCTTTCCTCCCTCACCCCAGGCATTCTCCCAGCCACTGACATTTCTCCATCTTGTCATGCTGCTGCTCAGCCCCAGTGAACCCATGGCCTCTGCCATTCCTTGCATCTCTGGGACTAAGTTTCTAATATGTTTTGTGTGCTGAAGTACCAGCAACGTGGGGTGAATTTTACATAGGAATAGGTTGTCAACACTAAGAAAAACTGTCACGCATTTTCTGTCCTCCAACTTACACAGCTCTACATAGATTTGCAGACCAACATGGCTGCTACCACAGAAACCTCATTCAGAGATAGGCTGTTTGAGCTTTCACACATACAGAACAAGTGGAACAGGAGTTGGAACCCAGAGTAAGAAAAAGCTCAATGTTCCCCTCTGTGCTGCTACAGCCTCTTGCAGGCCCAAGCAGTTTGGAGCCAGATGCTCAGAAAGAAAAACAACATATCCTTCTACCCAGCTTCATCCTATCCCTGCCCCACAGGAAAACACACTTGATCAATTTACAAGGATGTCTCATTGTTCATGTTCTGAGACCTGAAGGAATATTGTCTGCCAATACATTCCTGAAGGAAAGTCAGGTAGCAGAGGCCAGGTTTCCACTGAAATCTGCATACAGAGTCACACTGAGTACTGCTCTGTGATTGCCCAGGGTACCCCAGCCACACATCCAGATCCATCAGGCAGCACCATCTGGGCCTCCCTGCAGGACCCTGGGGATGATACAGACAACCGTGCATGGCATGAGTGGGTGAGTGGTCACTGTACCACCAGCACCCTGTGAGAGGTTTGGGAGGGCTGGCAGCAGGCTCTGCCCTCCCAGAGGCACCCACTTCTCTGCCAGCACACAGAGGCTGCTGAGGAACTAAGGAAGCAGAGTGCAGAGACACTGCTTCATTGCACCAATGCTTAAAACCACCTTTCCCCACTTTCCACAAGGGCTACAGGCTTCCAAGTCTAGATGACTTTAACTGACATGGTGTGACCTCCCTGCATGTCATGGGCTCAACGAGGCCAAAGCAAAGATCCTTACACATTTGCGAACTGCAGAGACACTGACATGTGCGGCTTCATGAGCTTGCCCTCAAATGACAGTATTGCGACATGGCTCCAGCAGACAGCAAGCTCTTCACATCACCAAGCAGGGCAGCGGACCTGCACAGGGATGCTCCCTCACATCAACGGGCAGTTAGTCGGGGTATTCACTTCACACTTGCCATCTTGGAGGTCCCAAAGTAAGGGAACAACAACAACAAAACCACAGAAACACACTTTTTCCAGCAGACAGCTCAATTATTTTCAGCACCGAGAGCATTACTGGAGTGTTTCGCATCAGCGCTGCCAACCCGAGCGCGTCAGCTCGCTGTGCATCCAGGAATCGCCCTGACAGCCCCGGCGCGGCCTGCAGGAGCCCTGCGCGAAGCTCTGCACCGCACACACGGCGACGTCGCCACCGCTGTCGCGGAGCCCCGTGGCAGCACAGCGCTGACCGCGCTCCGCACCCGCAGCGAGCAGACGGGTCGCGGCCCCCGCCCGCGCCCAGAAGCGGGCTGCAGGTGTAGGGACGGGTGCGGCGCGCGGGGCGGCAGCGACCAACGCCGGGTGGTGCGGGAGGCCGGGGCAGGGCGCGGCGAAGGGCAGGGCCCCGGCCGGGCGCTACGTGACAGCGGGCCCGCAACTTTCCCGAGGGCGGAGGCTGCACACCAACTCTCCCGAGGCGCGGCGGCCGGCGCCGGTCGGGAGGCTTCCGCGGGGAGCGCCGGGCTGCAGCCGAGCCGCCTCCCGCCCGGCCCGGCCCGGCCCGGCGCTGCCTTCCCCTCCTCCCCTGGCTCCGTCAATCCCCACCCTCCGTGGGCGGGTGGGCGCTCGCGGCCGGGTACCTTGCAAGCGGAGTAGACACCCAGCTTCTCCAGCTTCTTGGCCCGCGGAGCTGCGCGCAGCTGCGCCTTCTTCCCGGCCGTGCGCGCCGAGCCGGGCCCCCCGGGGCTCTCGGCGGCGCTACGGGCCGGGCCCCCGGCGGCGGCGGCCGCCACCCCCCCGCCCCGACGCTGGAGCAGCTGGGTGTCTACTCCGCTTGCAAGGTACCCGGCCGCGAGCGCCCACCCGCCCACGGAGGGTGGGGATTGACGGAGCCAGGGGAGGAGGGGAAGGCAGCGCCGGGCCGGGCCGGGC
>JAPSGF010000062.1:0-50993 GCA_035772895.1 Perdix hodgsoniae | reverse complement strand
GGGGGGAGCGGGCGCCCGCCTACCGCCGCCGCGAAGCGCGGGGCTGCGCGGCGGCCGCAGGCGACGAGTGCGAGCCCGGCCCCCGGGGCTGAGGAGCTCGGGGAAGGGGCGGCATCGCCGCTCCAGCGGCAGAGCCCTCGCGCCTCCTTTACCCCTCGTAGGGCCACGGTTTATTTCACTTCTGCGGTGCTTTTCCACGCTGTGCGCTTTGCGGCCGCTTTTCAACGGGTGTGTAGGTGATTTCCAAGTCAGCCTATACGTATCTGTCAGTTTCTTTTAAACGGAAAACTCAAAAGACCCTCTGCTCCATTCCCTGCATTGTCCAGGAACGTCTCCTTTAGTGTTGACAGCGAGTCCTCCTCTCTCTATTACCTTCCAATTGAAGGCAACACTTAAGCGAATGATCCCACAGCGGTCACTGCGCTCAGCGCGCAGAAGTCCCGAGGAAGTTACGCTCTGTCGCACGAATGTAAAATCGCGGTCGAGCCGCGAGAAACCGCAAATGGCACTTCCACAGCGGGGCACCGCGGCTTAAAAGGTCGGGATTGAAGCTGGGCTCCGGTGTGCGATCCGCAGCTCTTTGATGTGTCAACCTCAGGCTGCAATAGCGAGAGGAGGGGGGATCCCAGCGCGTAACGTGCGCTTGCCAAAAAAGCAGCTCCGAATTTCTGCACCTGCCCCGTTCCATCCCTTGCCCCGGGAGGCTACGGCGAAGCCCGGCGCTGGCGCGGTGCCCCCGGCAGCTGTGACAGCGACCCGTAAGATGGCTGCTGCCATCCCCGCTGCGTTAAGACGGACTGTTAAGGTGGAGGAGCCGCTGCGCTCGGAGGCGACGGGAAACGCAGCCCCTGGCTTAGCGGAGTATTAACAGGAATAAAAAGAATAAATAAATTCGCTTCTGTTAAATCTGAGAATTCTTTGTTGTTACTGGAAGTGGTCGAATAGCGTTTTAGAATGACAAACAGCCGCTGTATGATAACAACAATTTAAGAACAATTTCTTCAGCCTCTCCGCCTGCGTTCCTTTATGTCGGCGACGTTTCCACTTTCCTCCCGGACTCGAAAACGAAAGTGTTACCGCGCACTTTCACTTTCAGCTTTACCCCGCTCTGCAAACGTGATGACCGAGCAGATCCTCAAACAATAGTTGGCTCCTACAGGGTGGGGGGCCGTTGTTGGACACGGGCTCCTGGGCTTGACCGAGCTGCTGGAGCCGTTCCACAGCTAATGGCATTTATGCAACCCACTATCATTTGCACGCCCAGATTCAAATTAATTCCCTGTTTCAATTCTCAACACGCATTTACTATTTTTGCACAGCTGGGCAATTCCACCATACGTGTTAGGCCCTTTGTGCCTGCAGCAGCAGGGGCGAGCGTTCACAGCATCATTCCCCAGGTGAACAACCTTAATCTTTTCACTCTACTCTCTTCACAGTTCTTAGAAGTCCAGTAACTTTTTACTTCCACTGAAATAAAACATTTCATGGTGTGTTTATGAGGGTCTATTGCAAAATCACCTTGCACACAGTTGCATGCAGGTTAGTATAAAGACAAAACTCTATATTCCTATAGTTCCTCCTTGAAGCCTCAAGAGCATGTCTGCCTTACACCACATCTCTGCTTTTTGCTTTTTGCCTTCTGCTCACCAGAGAACCAGAGCACTAAGTCTACCAGAACAGTTAGCCTACGGGACTGTGGCTACGGATACAGTTACTATAGTAACATTTATAAACACCAAAGTCACTACACATGCAGCGTTGCCAGCTATCATGGAGAAGCAGCTTAAAAACGAAACACAAACTACAGATAGGTAAATCCTCTTTTATATATATTTATATACATATATAAATTATGACATCTTTAAATCATTGTTTCCATTCTGATTTGTTCTATTATGCTTTTTAAAACAAAACAAGCCCCAACAATTTGTCTTAAACTGCCTGAGGGACAGTTAAAATTTTGTCAAGAACTGACAAAGGTATGAGGAAAAGACCATTTGCTGCATTGAAACACAGGGTATAACTTGGGCTGAATTGACGCAGTAGCTTCAGGAATATAATTTGGCCATAACAAGTTACACTACATAAGGAAAGCTGGAAAAATTGTGCTTTAACATATGACTCTTAAAGTCTGTTACATGCCATTCTCAGTTTCATATCTTTGAATTTTTCTGTTGATTGAATTCACAAGCAATCACATATTTATTTTCCATTTATAACATACACACAGCTCAACCTGAGCACAACAGAATGGCTGCAGTGCTTATTTTCAATCAGTAAGTATGTAATACAAAGATACTACCTTAGAATCAAACTCAAAGCACTGTCTTAAAAATCCTTGCCACATTTTTTCAGCTTCCATCCTTTGGTGCATTTCAGTGGGTTTGCTCAAGAGAAGCCGAGCCTGGAAGTAGCTCCTAGAAAGCACCAATGGCAGCCAGGTGAGCCCAGCTGCCTCTTGCCCAGCTTGTGAGCTCAGTCAGGCAGCCTCTGGGAGGGCTGCTCATCTGCTCACAGCCAGCCAGGAGCCAGATGATGTCCACACCAACTCCCACACTCTTCAGGTGGCCCCAGGAAAACTCTGGTCATAGTTGGGGTTCCCACCCCTCATCACATCCAGAGTATGCTACCACTACCTGGACTCACAGTGAATACCAGACAAGTTTAAATGCAAAAGTGTGCACATTATTCCAGCTAAGGAGGTGGCTGTATTGTTGATGCAACAAAAGAAGAAAATTAAAACACAACTTAGGGTGAGGCTGATGCCTGCTTGTTACCTACCTAGCTGTCATACTGAGCTTTTGTGCCCTACCTTGAAATGACTCAACTAATAACAGCCCGATACAGATCAATTTGAGGAGCCTCCTTGCCCAGGGCCCAGCTTCATGAGCCCACCAAACCCAGCTCCCAGCACAAGCAGAGCCCTGTGCCCAACCCACACCTCTTCCTCCCTTCTTGCTCATGACGGGACTCATTCTCCCACCAGTTTTATTCATGAATTCAATGCAAATGGAGAAAGGGGAACTCTTCCCCTTCCAGTGAATTTCTTGGAGTATATAATCCAATTGTGTTCTTTCATTAGCACATTCCTTGTGGGCGAATCGGCCTCCTCTTGGCCACCAGGCATTCTGGGCTGCTATTGATATTTTATGAGTCACTGGAAGTAGTAACAGCACAACATTTTTGTTCATTATACTGTATCTAGCATCTTGTCAACTTCCCATGGTGCTTACTTGCAACTTTAATAACACAGGTTACAAAACTTACCAGTAGGCCTTTGTTAAAGAGAACATCATACCCCAATTACTCTTATTTTTTTTCTTCAAGGAAAAAAATAGAGAAAAACAATGGAGAATAGGTCACTGCAACAATCATGACTGTTTGTGCTGCTAAACTTCTCGCCAGAGCTGAAGCACTTTGCTATTTTTATTCACTTCTTACCCCAAACGTGCTCTTTGGGGCTGCAGACAGTTTTGAAGGACCCAAACCAGGGTGAGGCTGGCAGCTGAGCTCACTTACCACAGGCAGTCTTTGCCCATGCAACACAAAGCACACGTGAACTAAGTTCAGAAGCTGCTCGCTGATGTTGCTTACTCATGTGTACAGCCTCACATTGTGTTACAAGGTGACAAGCTCTACCTTGCTTCATGCAGGCACAGGATGTATCATCTACTTCTCCTTTACCTCCTCTTCCTTCTGTCTTCCTATTTTTTGTTTACTCCATCCTCCAACATCCTTCCCTGCCCTGGCAGATAACTCTGCAGCTTTCTGTACCCTTTTTCCAACCACCCCACACCAGGAGCAGACCCCCTAGCAGTCCTAGCAGTGGTGTCACCCATTCCTGGTATCTTGACACAGCCCCAACTGGCAGCAGGGCAGGGAAATCATGTGGCCTCACTCCTCCAAGCTGCACCCTTGATATCACACCAATCTAAACAGAAAAGCCACAAAGAGAAAAACCCTTTTTATTTCTATAAGGTGATGACTACAGAAGGTCTCTGTTGGGTAACAAACCGGCACCTCCGCCCCACCACAACAAATCCAGCTACCACCAGCAGGTGCAAGATACCTGTGGTAGAGGAAGCTTATTTAACTCCCACTTCAAAGGCCTGCCTCATGGTGAAGAGCTGCCTCTATCCCGGAGGGCCGTTCTAAGAGTACCCTAATGCAGGGAACAGTTTCAAGCTGACATGATTGATACCAGTGGGGCTGGAATCCCACAGTTCCAGTTGAGGACAACACTAAGAGGTGAGGAGGCTAACTACCTTAATTTATTCCATGATTATTTTAATTATTAATCACTTCCTTCTTTCTTGCTTATTATCAGGGCCAGTGCTCCCAAGCCCCAGCACAGCATGTGACTCACTGGGTTCATCTCCATCACTTCCCACCTTTCACAACAGGGCTTCCTTGGAGCTATGCTGCTGGAGACAGTAAGTCAGGTGCTATGCTGACCTAGGCTAACTCACCTGGGAGAAGATGCATGGTTCTTCCTGCAGCAGGTCTTGGAGGCCCAGCTCTCCTAAAAGTGGAAGAAGGTGTAGGACAGGCTGCTTTGTCTTTTCAAATGAAGGGGTTATTAAGAGGTTGTATATGCATTCAGTAAAGCCACAAAAGTGTTTTCATGACAGATATTAGCTTGTGGCTGCTTTGGCTAAAGACCACATGAAAAGGAGACCAAGTAAATGTGTGGTCTGCTGGCAAGGCAGCATCTGCCAGGACAGGGTGTGGTTTGCAAAGCAGCACAAGGTGGCACAGCCAAAACCACAGCTGCAGCAGCTGCTCACACTGGCTCCTGGGCGGGGACCTCACATCACACAATCCCAGTGATAACAAGAGTCCCTGTCACGGTTTCAGTATGCAGCTATGAGAAATCCACCTGTTCAGGGAGGACTAGCAGCAGTGCAGCCTGTTTGTACATATTAGCTGGTAATATCATTAGAAGCTCAGTGAAACAGTGACCACCATGCAAATCTTCTTTGCTTCCTCCTGTCACTCTCAGGCAGGCAGGCACCTTCCTGGCACGGCTCTCAGCATCCATGAGTTTTCTAAGACCACTGACATATAGCTAGTAGTAACAGTAATACAAAGTTTATGAAGAAAGGAGTTTTCAGCTAGATATGAAGTTAATTGCTGACTGTGACAAATACAAGACAGGAAGAAGCATGCTCTGGGTGGAGACATGAATGACATGTCAGAATGAGATAAGGACATGTGGGACTCATCTGGACACAAATCAGATCCTGGATCATTAAATCTGAGTGACATCTTCACTACCTAAAAAATAAGAAACAAAACACTTTGCAGAACAAAATTGGAGGGAAAAAAAAAAAAGTCTCGTCTCCTTGCTATGCGAGCAGCAAGGAGCTAGAAGTGCCAGAGCTACAGGGCACTGCCAAAAATAAGGTTATTGAAATGATGGTGCTGTCTGTCACACAAGCCTGTGGACCCAGCTGTGTGCTCTGCCTGTTTGGCCACTCTATTGCATATGGCAGTGGGTGGGCAGGCAGAGCATCAGTACAGCTTACCTCTGTAAGAGCCAGATTGAGAGCTGACCAAAAAGCTGAAACACTAGAATACCTACTCTTGAAAACAAGTAATCTCAAAATATGCTTCCTTGCCCATTCTTCTATTTTTTATCTATTTTTTTCCTTCTCCTCTGCTCTTCTATTTTTAGCTCAGAACATTAAACAGTGCCAGGTTTGGGCCCCCTAAATAGGTACAGGGAAATTGCAGTGAGCTAGGAAGCTGTGTTTTCTCTTTCCCTCTCTGAGGCTACAAGAGCTTAAGCCTCCTATGTTGTAATGGCAATATCTCACTGCTATTATTTAAACCTATGGCAAAATATTTGTAAGTCTGCATCTGTTCCTGGTAGAGAAAAGCAAAGAGAAAAGAAAATAAATGAGTCTTTTTTCCTTTGCAAAAGATCGAAGTGAATTTTTTTATTGTTACCAGGTTTATAGACTGTAAAATATATATAGTGTGCACAAACAATATTAATATACTATATAAAAATCTAACAAGGTTGCTGATCTTTTAATAATTTGAGCAAATGATTGCAACTGAAGAGCCACAGCATATCCTGTTATTCTACATGAATTATTATAGATATTATTCTGATTATTCATACTGTAATCAACTAGGACTATTCTGGTTCTCTGAAACAGTGATTTGTTAGCACTCACACCCACTTACAGCAATATAAACAGCGTGTTAAGAACTAAGTTTCCTGAAGCCAAACCAACATTGTCTCTGATCCTACAAGCTTTTCTATATCAATTCATTTTACATTTGGTATATTTAATAGGCTGACAGAAAGCAGCTTACCAGATTTTCTGTATATATTAGCCCTAACCTTTCTTGGACAGGAATGCATCACTACCAGGACAGCAGTGACAAGGCTTGTACAATTTTCCAAGCTCAAATTCAGACCATGCAGAATAAAGAGAGAGATCTGTGTGAGATTGCCTTCTGCTGGCATTTTGAATGTGTACCTCCTTATTCTGCCCACTGAGGCGGTGTAGCATTTCTGAAGCACCCTGATGCTCAAGTTCAATAGACAGATGGACTTACTATAAACTGATCCCACAGTAGATTGAGAGGTGTAGCCACATGCAGGCTCACCTCTGTAAGGACAACATATACAAAGGTGTGAAAAGGGTTTCAGTAGCTCTGCTAATACCTTAGCATTTATCAATCCCTGTAGAATAAATTTTCCTTTTTAAATTTTGTGATTGATCTGCCTCAGCTGCTCATAGGGCACTTGATTCTTCAAGATTCTTACAACTCAGAGATGATGAACAGAAGGAGTGAGAAAGAAAAAAACATCCTTCCCAGCTGAAGTCCTGGAAGAAGTAACAGTTGCCAAATAACTACTTTAAGTGTGGCTGTATCAAGTACAGAGCTCTGATAAACTTGAAGCAGGATGAAGTTGCTGAACTTCAGTAAGGCCAAAGAAGAGGGTATGCACCATGGCAAGCTGACAAGATGCTAGAGACAGAATGTTTCCCAGAGATCTAAAAGCTCAAACACTGCTTGGTAATATTTTGCTTTTCCCTATACTTTCATTCAGAAACTGACACTTCTACATTAAAAGAACATTAGCATTGCTAAGTCTGGCTCTTGTAAGCAGAAAACCCCAACAGAATATAATCCATGTAAATGTTTTATATCTTGCGTCTCTATATACAATCTTATATTTTATTCCAGTTACTTCTAAAGCATGAGATTTGATTGAAGAGAGATATCAATGCTACTGGCCCACACAAAGTTGTCAGTTGTGAGTTGTTTTTTTTTTATCTTTAACTCTTATTTTTTAATATGCACCTATCCACTATTATCACAAACAAGGGTGGATGATAAAACACCTTTAGCTCAGAGACAGAAGCTAATTTCAAAAGTGACCGAGCTTCCTAATTCTGAAAGACATCGGCAGATGATCAATACTACATTTGAATTTCTTATGGATGGTCATGCTTCTACATCATGTTGTGATCGTGACAATACAGTGTTAACATTCTTAAGGAAGTAAAAAATTCATCAATAAAAGCATTATCAATTAGTCAAGATAAAAATTCTATGTGGCAAAGAGACATGGAAGACATATTTTTTGTAGTGGACAACTATGGAAGTAGGTCAGATACATCTTTTCTGGGACTAATTGATGGGCACCATGGCATGACAGCTGCAGAAACAGTTGCAGCAGAGCTTCCACTTTTATTTCTTGACGAGCTTGCTCAAACAGATCCCTCCTATAAAATCACCAAGGAGGAAAGGCAAATTCTAGACTCTTTTGCCACAGTAATCACAGAAGACTACAGGGAAAAAGAGAGGATTTTCTCTGACAGGCAGGAGAACAAGACCCGTAAGACAGATACTTACGAATGGATTCACAAAGCATATGCCAAGGCCTTCTGGAGAACGGACAGACTTTTACAGCTAGGAAGGAATGAGGTTTCCAGAGTTCGATGGAGTGGCTGCTCAGCTGTAACCTGTTTGATGGAAAGACTCCCCAATGAAAATACAGACACTGAACACTTTGAAAACAGTTCGCTAAGTTCATGAACTAGGACAACTGAGAATGTTACCGGGCTCCTGCACATTGCTAACATAGGTATGCACATTTCCCACTGGATTTTTTTCCTCTCTGCCCAGTAAGAAAAATAATTTAGAGGTTTACTAACAGTAAATATTTGAAGATAAAAAGCTGCAATTGCTTTAACTTGTCAATGTGAAGGAAACACAGTAAATATCCTTGTAATTGACAACAGCATCAGACAATAATATCAGACTTATTGGATAAGAACCCTCAATATGGTAATTGAATTAAGGCAGTAAATTTACTAACATGAAACACATGGCTGGACAGCATTCTGTTCATATGCAAGTGACCCATGTAAAAGTACAATTTATTTAAAATCAAGAGGAAGCTTAAGGTGTCAATCACTTTAGTACAAACACATTCTCAATCTGATAAATACCTACCGTCAAAGAAACACATTTAAAAATTTTCTTCTCTTAGTCATTTGTTTCACTGAGTGCCACTTCATATTGCTACTGGAAAATGTGATCTGTAGGGATTATCTGAACTATCCATTTCAGAAATTGGTGATTTACTCTTGCCAAATCTATTCAGTCCTTCTTCCTTATGAAGGTCACCTTTACATAATGTAGAAAATTATCAATTACAATGATAAACGTTGTTATATTCCTAATGCCTCTCCTCTCAGATTTGCTGCAGGCAGCACAGTAAAGCTCATGCAGTCCTTTACAATTTTAGTCATTATGTCTATCCACTTGGAAACTTGTTATCTGTTAAGTTCTTGTATACATATGACAGAAGATGCTTTTCCACAAAGAAATACACAAGCAGAGTTTTTTTGGTGTTTGTTTTGTTTGCAGGAAAAGCTGCTTGATGAATAATTTAAAATAAATGCTGTCTACAGTCTCAAGTATATTTCCAGTCTCTGCTTGATTTATATCCCCAGCACTAATCATCTCATTCACAAGGAGCATTATCAGGAAGCATGCTAACACTAATTTTCTATCAACAGGGGTACTTTCTCCTCCTCAAATGTTTTCAGAAAGTTTCTATGACCTCTTCATATTTCTTCCTGTGAAATTTGATTGCAATTAATCAAGGTCAGAAATAAGACGGAAAGGTATCTTTTAAGATACTTCATTTCTTTAGGAGGCAAAAATACTATATTCCATATCTGTATCCAACTCATCCAAGATTAAGAAATGATTATAGTAATAATATGCAACTCTTTGCAAATCTGAGGATTCTATAAACCAACCTGAACATACAACGACACTGAAAGACGTTACTGTGCTCTACCCACCTTTCCTCACTATTCTGCCAACACTTGTTACTATATCTGTGCTTTAACTCCAACAAGCATTTTTCCAGCCACCAGAACTTAACAATTACTGGTCTCAAAACTGGTAGCTTAGCACAAGATCACATTATTCTTGCAAGAGATACAGTCACATGTATAATAGTACATAAAAGCAACATACGTAAAGGTCGTTTTCAGATTGAATAACTGCGAATGAATGTATTGGGAAAGAAAATATCCCTTCCTCTCAGAGAAAGTTTTATGGTGGCTTCAATTACAGATACTGTAAGCTCAAGCTCTGTAAATCAAGTCAATCAGAGATATTCAAGCCTTTTATGACTTAAGTCCTTGCATTTGAACAACTTCTAAATACACAATTACTTAAACTAATACATTAATTTCCCCCAAAGAAAAAAAAAAAAGATTTTCGCAACAATTTTTTTCCTCCAGAATTGCGATCTTACAGGAAGAGCAGAAGACAGCAGCACTGCTTGCTGTATTTTGTCTCACCGTTATTACTGGTCACCTGGTTTTTATTGGCTCTTCTGCTCTGTCTCTAGATTGTAGACAAACCTGCACCCAAAAGCAATCTAGATTTTACTCTCTAGCAGAGAAGCTTTTACACATGGATTACATTATGCTCTTGGTTAGGCTTTCAGTTGGGGTCTCACTCTGAGGGATCAAACAAATTTTAGACAACCAGCTAGTTTTCCACAGAAATCAAACTACAGAGGAGGGAGCAAGAAGCAAATAACTTAAGGCATTTACATTCTGTAAATATCTATATTCTTCTGCTTGACATTACAAATCACCTAGATAAATCTACCTTCACAGGGAATTACACTTGGAGCTAGGCAATGCCAGTCACTTAGTAGTAGACACTTGCCAAGAAATACAACTGTATAAGCATTGCCTATGAACAGTTTTCATGCCCTCCTCTAGTCAGAAAATGCAAAATGCAAAAGAATGCACTGTGGCCAACTTAGTATCTGGAAAGCTACAATCCCAGTCAATTTGTCTTTAGCACATCACTTTTTGTCCTTATGCCAAAAGAGAAAAGTCTCTCCTAAACAGAAAAACTGCCCCCTCTCAGTGTAGCCACACGGGGTCTCAAACACTGCACACCTTGTTTCAGAGATGCTTCCTTTATACCCTGCATTCAAGTCTGACAAGGCTGATCACCTGGAGCGTTGCGATCTTTAATATTTTTTCCACTCTCACCAACTGGATTTCAATATAATTAAGTGAAAGAAAGTAGAAATTTCCTTTATTTCTACTAAAAGAAATAAATTAGTCTAAGATGACTGCAAAAAGTCCTGCTTCCCTGAGTTCCTCACCCAAAGAATAGACTTAAGGAATAATGCTAATGAACTGTAAATCCTAAATAATGTCCAATTTATTTTTTAGCTACTAGCTATTTTAAGTGCTTTAAAAAGTCTGAACTTGCTTTCTGATGGGTTAATTCAGCCACAATGTTTTAAGAACAGGGTCTCTCCTAGAAAAGTACATGAGAAGTAGAGTACTTGACACCATCTTTATGCACTCAATTAAGAGCTTCAATTGCAACATTTCTATGAGACTGCATGTTAGGCCAATTTGAAATGTCACAGATTCCTCACAAAAGTTTAGCTGCAGTCAGAAAAGCAAGATTCTAGAACAGTCTTCTGAGTAGTAGGAGAAAAAAATCCACAAAATCTTACTGTAAAACAGAACTGTATTAATGTATTGTCATATTGCTTCCTACAATAGTAAAAATTGAACTATGATTTTTTTTTCTCCCCCAGTCTTCAGCAAAGCACTTATCACTGATATTACAGCAATGTAAGAAAAAAAATAATCAGTGGGCTATAGTTACAAAATATTTATTTTACTTTTAGGCAACATACATGCAGTTTTATGTAAAAACAGCAAGAGTTATCGCCTCTCAGAAGAGCACAGCACTTCTAACGTAAGGGAGAAAAAACGCATATTTCAGAATGGTGGAAACATCAGCACTAATGAACCAGATGGATTAGTAGAGGGTCACCTTAGAACTACAAGAGGTCTCGGATATCATGGAGATCCCACACTAAAAGGATCTGTTATACCCTTACCTCATAGCATCTCTGTCCCAATTGATGATTCTTGTCAATTCCTTATTTTAGCTTCTAATGGGCTTTGGGAGGTTTTGGATTACAATGAAATATGTGCATTAACACTAACAACATTTACTCATTATCTGAGAACTTATGAATGTATTCAACAAAACATGGCTTCTCTATACAACTGCCAGTATTTGATACCCCCCTCTGAAGAGGAGTTAAGTGACTCAAAGGCTACGACTTCTCAGCAAGTTGGAACAGAGATGCAGGAATCCAATATGGAGATTTTTCTCCCTGACTCAAAAAGCAGCCTTACACATGGAAAGCCAAGATGTTCAAGAATGAGCTATTTGCGAAGTGAAAGTGGAGTTGTTCCTAAGGAAACTGATGACCACAAAAATCACACTGATCCAGAACTGATACTTTTCAGTAATGATGAGATAGGTCCAGAGAAAAGAAAGATAAAACAGTCTGATTCTAGCACACAAGTCAGCTCTAAAGAAATGAAACAATCAGAGGACAGACAAGTTTATCTATGTAACAGTTCTCAGCTACATTCACAAACCACAGCACCAGAAGAAACAGACATTATCCATGCAAGTAGTCCAAGTTACATCCATAAACAGCTGCCAAATAAACTGACAGTGAGGTCTAAAGACATGAAACAGACTCAAAATTATACAAAAACATATCTATTTATGACTCAGATCCACAACTGGCTAAAAAACAAATTCTATGATATCACATGACAAGCCTGTAGGTTATACTGGCCACCAACTGCTGAAGACTACATTGCCAGTGGATTGTAAGACACCTACTCATTTTGAAGAGGACACAAAAACATACCTATCCAGTTGTGAATCACAAATCACAGGAAAAGGTGGGGTCACATCCAAGGCACTCTATGACAAGGCAGCAAGCTGCATCAGTGAACAATTGGTAAAGGCTGCATTACATGCAAGTTCAAGAGATAATTTACTATTTTGATTGTACTTCTAAATGGATGTGATAAGTTACCCAACTAACTCAACATTTAAAAGGTATCATATGACAAATGGAGTTCCACAGAACACACAGCACAAGCTTATATTCAACTGTGTCATGAAGTTACTCGCAATCACCTTAAATGCTGACCCATATATCAAATCAGACATGCTCTCAAACTGTTCAAATGAAATAAATGCTTCTGAAACTTCAGTAAGAAACAGTAATCACAAACTTTTTTTTTTTAACCACTTTATTCAAACCTGAGCACCTCAATATAAAACTAAACACTGGTGAACTGTCATTTGCCTTGCTAAACCCAGATTACTGCAAATTAAAAATCTGCACAAGTTTCTGCTATCAGTTCAACATTTAAATAGACTAATTCATCTCTTCTGACACACTTGGTAGATTTCATATAATGAAAATAACTAAGAATTAGTGCAATATACTGGACAGGTCAAAATAAAATGTACTTTGGAAAACAAAGTTGCAAAGTTCATTATTGACAGACAGCAGTACTTATGTTACTTATGTATACAGGAGCATCATTTATTACTGTTCTAGCCATAAAGGAAGAACTTAGAACCCCCTTTGATTAGAGAGGAAAAAAGTTAGCTTTAAGTAACTGTACATTCTGTATACCTTCAAGCAACTCTTAAATATTACAGAAAGTATTAAACAAATGTAGACTACAATGCAGAGTATCTATTTACAGTACATTAATATCCAAATTTAAAATCAAGTTGAATGTCCATAATAGTTAGTGCGCTATTTTTTTTTTTTTTTCCTCAGGGGAAAAATAAACTGTAATGGCCAGCAATGATCAAAACCAAGAAAAAAGTCACAGACACCAAGTTTGTTGTGGTTTTACTTGAAGAGCTCTTACAGTTTGTAAAGGAAAAATATCCTATATTGTAAAGATGAATTTACTGGTTTGTACCTTCTGAACAGATTAGAAATGAAGTTAAACTTGATTTATCCTACTCTCTTTAGACAACTAATTGGGTTGATATAATTTACATACAGTGTACCAACTAAAAATCCACTTTCCTGCAAGCATAGGGTTCTTAAAATTGTTAATGCAAGTAGTATCTGGGATTAAATTATTAAACTATGGAATGTATAACTAAACAGTAGATACCTGCAGAAACAACTGGTTGCATCAATACTGTGAATGAGTTTAATTTTTAGACCCTGTTTCTAAACTCTTTTAATGCACAATTGAGAATTACGAAAAATTCAAATTCTATTAATCGTAACAGTAATCAGTATTGAAGCAACAGGAACTGGCCAATTAGGTCCATGGAAAGTAGGTCTTCTATATCCCTAATGGAAAGCAATTTTTAAAACCTCTGAACTGAAGGAAGTTTATTCCGCTTCCATCACTCCTCTATGCTGAAACATTACAGACAGCGGTGGATACATGCATGTTAAAATTTTAGGTCAAAAAGAAATTCTGTATCATAAACTTGACTATTATTGTAAGTCTCTTCGCTGTTTGGAAGCTGTACTGGGCCAGGTTAAGCACTCCAATTCCATGGTTATTAACAGTTAGGAAGCAGAAGAATATTCAGAACAGTTTAAAGCAATTGATGTTTTAGTTACTACAACATTGACTCTTGGGTGGTTGTGTGGGTTCAGTAAGGTCTACTCCTCTTCCTCTGGCAGAGTTAGCTCCTGTACTCTGTGGTTCATTCTTTGGCAATTTTTTTGCTATAAAATCAACAAAAAAAAAGAGGTTAAATGTTGTAGTGAGATTAAATCATCTGAGTACACAAACAGGCAGCACTTCATTACTCTATAAACATATCAATATAATCATTCTAAAGTCTGATTCAATTCAGTGTGTTGGTAATAGAAGTTAAGACAACTTCTTAATGATTAACTATCATATCTCAGATTTAAGAGCAAAATGCATTAGCAGCAGTAAAAAGTATCTGCCTAGGCATGTGGCGCTATGTCACAAAGTGACAGCTCTTGCAGGAATTCATCTACACAGAATAGTCTAAGATAAGAACGTTGAGGGTAAAAGATACAAAAACAATGAAACAACACAACTGACAGAAATGGGTCAATGTGCTGCCCAGATAACTACCCAGAGTAAACACTGCATGTAACTTAAGAAATTGTCCTCAGCACAAGATCAAACCCCTCCTTTTCTTTCCCTCCCCTCCCTCAAAGATGCATATGTCCAGTTCTTATACATCAATTTACTGTGCTAACTTTTGTCACCCTTGTAGCTCGAGCATAACTCTCAATCAGACATGGAAAATGTAGGTGACAAGCACTACCCTCCTCCGTAGCAACTCCTTGGAGTAATTTTCTGACAGAGATAAAGGTAAGTTCTACTTCAGAGGACTTCCACGAGGCTGTCTTGTTCACTTTATCAGGACCCATCCACTATTCCTGTTCTATTTTCTGGCTGCATACTTTGATTCCAGAATTATAATGCTGGCCAACATTTTCAAGAACGACTTTCCAAAAAAGGAATGAAATTCAACTTCAGGAACAGGCAGCAATAACAAAAGTAGCACATCAAAAAGATAACTCAGTTAACAGAACCCAAGAGTTCTCATGACGCTAAGCTGCAAAGACAGTATGAAGAGACACAGCGTCAGCAAAAAAAAAAAAAAAAATAGCAACAAAACCAAAACACCATCTTCCCAGCACTGTTGCTTGAGATCACAGATACTGGAAATGAGCATTTTTTATTTTTATTTTTTATTTTTAATAACAGCAAGCCTTGAACAAGCTCTAAAGCAGTTAATTCACAAGCAGTTGCACTTGCATCCACTCCTTTCTGTGTTCCCATTTTTGACTTTTCTCACATCTTTGGAAGATCACATTTGCATATGGTCCTTAGAAATGAACTCACGTTGTGCAAAAGGCTATTCTAAGCTCAGTGCTGCACACATCTTGTTCTGATGCAATGCTAAGTTTGAATTTCACCTACTTCATCCAAAGAATACTCACATGGACTAGAAACCTTGCAGACCAAGTAACCAAGTACTAAGTATGTACTTTTTGATGTTTATTGTGTGTACTTCATTAAAGTAGAGATAGGTAAGAATTACTGTTTATATAATAAATTATCAAAATCCCAACAGAATTTGAAGATTCATTTTTTCACATTTCTTTTGAAGATGCAGTTTGCATCATGATTTTTTAAAAATATATTTTTGAAGCTGAGCTGCAGTCCTGCAAAGAGGACTATAATTGACCATTTCTGTACTATTAAATGCAGTGCTACCTACAGCATTTATGACAAAAATATGTTTTCTACTTAGAATTCTGTATGCCCCCCACCCCTAACCCCACATATTTATAGTTAATATAAAGAGAGTACTTGCTGTAAAATGTTGCTATAGTCATAATTTAATTTGCATTTGCTGGAAGTTCAAACTGCATTAGGTTACCTTCCACTTTATTGGTTTGCAGAGAAAAAGATAAGGGCTCCTTAAAAACAATTTATTTTGAAAGCAAGAGAAGTCACCATAGTGCAACATGAAAAACAGATTAATACAGTTATTTGACACCATACTTCACTGTTTCCTCCCAGTAACAGAACAACTACTCCAATTAAGGTTATTAAATAGGGCAAGTAACCCACCTAAAAGAGCCCTCTTTCTCCTCTTTTTTTTTTTTTTTAATAATGAAATATGTTATACTTATCAAGGGAATTCACAAGATTGTTAGTAATTTCAACTTCCTATTATGTGCTATCACCTTTATAGAAATTCCTAAGGAATGTTAGTGCTAAATATATATTAGTAAATTCACTTTTCCACACAAAGTACCCTTCTCTCATACTCAGACTTTGAATTTAAACACATATGCTCATTCTTAGCACACCCTTTGCATTTTACATTGCTGCATTTGGAATTCAAGCAATTTTAAAATAAAACAGTATTTAGCAAATACTCTGATTAGACTAAAATGAATACTCTTGACTTCTTTAAAGCAAGTCACTGTCATCTCCTATTTTGATATGTTTCCAACTTCAATTATGATTGTCTTGTAAGTACATTATTATAGTTTTTGCACCTACCCAAAGCAGTACGAGATCTGCTGCAAAAAGCATAAGAGTCACTTATTTATACATTTTTATTTACATTCTCATACTAATGTGATAACCATACAATATATTTTGGATTTGTTAAAGTAAAACTATTTTTAATGATTAGCTATGCCACGGGAAAGGTTTGGTTTTTTTTTTTTTTAATATATAACAGCAACTACATCTTAATTTTGCTTCAACTTGAAGCAGTACCACTGATCACAACAGCTGCATGAAACTTGGTGACAGAATCCAAATTAATCTGAGCTTGTTCAGCTACTACAAGTTAATCCAAGCTCTAAATGCCTGACAGAAGATCTGTGCAAATATGCTTCAATTCAGTTTATTTCAACATCATAAAGTAGCTGAAGGCGCCTGAGGAAACATCAGTGCCACAGAAAGAAAAATAATTTATGTGAAAGTCCGAAAGAGCTCAAGTTTAGATGCTTCCAATTATATGCATCTCAAGAAAACAATTATATATATCCCCTCCCCCCCACCCCCCCACCAATCCCCAAAAAAAAAATAATATAAACCCCCCCCCCCCCCCCCCCCCCCCATCAACTCACCAATTGCCATAAATATTTCGTTTACGTTCATAGATGTTTTGGCAGATGTTTCCATGAACAATAAACTGTTGTCATCTGCATAAGCTTGTGCTTCCTGAAAGAAAATACTGCATTAGTCCATTCTTAAAAAAGTTAAAGCCTTGCTTTATTATACCTCATACTCTTACTGCTACTAAGGAAGAATTTCTACTCCATTTCGAAAAAAGGCTTGCTGAAACACTCATGACAGTGTATTATTCATTAGCTGTGGGGAAATTGTAACTCCATCAAGCAGTTAAAAGAAATGCAACCTTGAAATCCTTATCTGTCTTAAAAAAAAGTAATATTCCAGATCAAACCTAATACAAACTAAATAGTAAATATTAGACGGACAATCCTACTACAAGACTCTAGCTGTAATAGCATGAATAAACAAGTAACAGGAAATGCCTTCAAATGCCAAAAAGCCCATTATCACCTCTGTAAAGAACTACCTTCAATCTTTCACCCACTAAAGCAGACTGATCAGAAGTTTTAGAAGAGAGGATTTTTGTCAGGATAATAAAACTAATAAGGAGAATCTAACGCCTTGTCATATGATCTCCTTTGCCAGTCTGAATTTCCATCTGAAATACACATGTGAAATATTTCTGTTCCCTATTTTTGCCATTTCCTGTTAGTTCAGCTATGAATCCCTGGTGTCTTCAGATTATGTAACTGCCTTTAAATTCAATGGGAAATCTGCATAAAGCCCAACTATAATACCTATGATGAAAAAAAAAAGAAAAACTGTAGTCTAGTTCAATATTCATTTAAGTAACAAGTGCTAAGACACATGTAACTCATCAGAAATAACACATTTACCAATATTTAAAAGTCTGAAATGTTTTTGCAAAGGACTATCATTGTCATGAAGATGACAATGAAAAATGTTAAGAACTATAAGAAACAAAACTAACAAAAAACACCACAACAAGTACAGGTAGTTCTCCTTTGATAATTAAATATGATTAAGTTTTTTATCTATAAAGAAACATAGCATTTGTCCTATGCTGCAATTTTTCCACAGAATACCAGATTTTTCTGTGGTAGTTTTTATGCTGCAATTGACATGAAAGAATAAAATTTTTGAGAATGTTGAATTTAGGTTGAAAAATACTTTAAATTACTAATCTTTACAGACTGATTTCTAAAGTTATACAAGGGTTCATTATCATATGCAGCAGTATCTTGCACAATGACAGATAAAAACAGTAACAGAATTAATGACTAATAAATATGTATTTGAACCATTTTTCTTAAGATCAATCAGTCCTGAATGAATGAGAACATCTGCAGTGAATTTTATTTGCTTTGGAAGTCATTTTCTGATAACTAAGTTTAATCAACGTTTTCAAGACGACAAACGTAACAGAAGAGCACGTGTGTATCAATACAAATAAAAACAATGCCAAGAAAAGCACAATTTAAAGCTAAACACTGCTTCAACGGTATACCCTAGACAAGTTAAGTCTATCAATCACCTTCGTATCAGAAAATTCTCAAAATTCCCTTGTGGATAAGTCAGAGAGCTTAGGAACAAACTGTGAAGATCATTCTATTGCTTCCACTAACACTGTAATTATAGATAATTTTGAGTGGAAGATAGGAAGAGATCATATCATAGGACAGAAATTCAATTAGCCTAAAAGACATGCATATAGATTAGTCTATTGCCATATATCATTTGTACAAAAATATTTTTCAGCAGCATCCAGAATTAGCCTCTCTTGAGGCTTATATTTAACAGTATGACCTCTGTGACAACCACCTAGTCTATGCATATAAGCTCCTCAGAAGGCCTTTTTTATCTTCTACTCCAAAAAAAAAAAAATCCATTTCTATAAACAGAAGGTGTATGCACATACCTGGAAATCCACAGCTCTTTTGTTAGCTAGATCAGCTTTGTTTCCTGCTAAAGCTATTACAATGTTAGGACTTGCTTGACGCTGAAGTTCTTTGACCCAGTTTTTTGCTCTGGCAAAGGACTCCTGTTAATGATTGCAAAATGATCCAAGTTGAGTTTTACCATCCTTTTGCACTTACCTATTATCCCAATCTTTCTTATCTACACTTCAAGCAAAATGTCAATTAAAGCAAGTCTGCTACCTCTGTCCTAAGATGCATTTACAGAGTTTTTTAAAATGATATATTCCTACCCTAATTTTCAGATGTTCTGACCTACGACAGTGATGAAAAAATAAAACAAAGATTTATGCAGACTAAGAAAAGACAGAGAAACAGTTGAGAGAATATTAGAAATTTATTTTAACCTCTAGAAGAATCAAGCTAATGAATAAACTCAAGGATTCTCAACATTTCTAATTATTGACCACCATTACAGTAGAGGGATGCTGGGTTTTTTGAAAGCTTTGTTATATCTCATTTTTACCAAAAGCATACAAAGCTTATCTGATGCAAGTTCAAGCAGAAAGAAATCAGTTAATGTTATAGCTTCAGTAGATTATACTGCCTTTAATCCCTACCTTCTGTTTTGCAACAATAACGCATGAATGCAACATCTTTCACCATCAGAAATAATTTGTCACCAGTAGCGTGGTTAGCAACATTTCAATTCAGAGGAACTGACATAAAGGTGGACTTGAAAAAAACTGCAAAGGCATTTGCTTTCCCTAGGTTTTCTTTTTTGTTGTTGCTGATTTTGTTTTGTTTGGTTGGTTTTTATTATTATTATTACTTTTTAATTTAAAGAACACGATCAGGGATCTCTTGGTAAAAAAAGATTCCAGGCACAAATTAATATCACATAGCCCAACATTAAGTGAGGAACTGATACTGATGCACAAGGCATTTACACATAAAAACAACAGATACAAGACCACGAAGAACCCCCTTAACTCTCACTTCAATTGTACTTACCTCATTTGTAATGTCGTATACAACTATAGCTGCTTGTGCTCCTCTGTAGTACATAGGTGCTAAACTGTGATACCGCTCTTGCCCAGCTGTATCCCAAATTTCAAATTTTACCGTTGTATCATCAAGACACACAGTTTGGGTTAGAAAAGCAGCTAGAAAAAAGACAGAGGTGCTGAAACCAGAAGTCTGCTCGTATACAATTATATTCATAAAAGATGAAATCAAGCATCATTTCCTTGACAACTCCAGCCTATTATTAAAATATAGCAGTTCTGAAGCCAATAGATTGTAACTGATCAACACAGAAGAATTAAACAACCAACCTTTCCTCACATTAAAGATGTATGGAAGCAAAAATCAGGAAGAATTCCCATTATTCTTTTCCAACAGATCATCTCAGCAACCACAAAATTTCTCTCACCTTCTAGATACCTCTCATCAACAAGTTTAAACAAACATTTTTAAACAGCACTTCTTCATGCTACGCTCCAACAGTTCTGACATGTACAATTCTGGACTACAGCTATATTACTTGAACAAAATATTAAAGCCAAGATTTCCAGCTCTTGACAATCCCACCTGGGTTAAAGGTTATAGAAGTACAAGTAAGTTTTGAAATTTTCTTGCTCATAAAGCAGTCATATAGGCATGTTCTTCCCTTTGCAAATCATCTCAAAAATTACTTCAAAGCATGATTTCCACAGCCTGCAGTTTCAGGGAAACTTATATCTTCTGCCACTACAGCTTAACACGTTTATCTGCATATCTAAAACCTACATCTGTTATTACTTTAAGTCACCTACTAATCACAAAATCAGTAAGAAGTTAATAGCAAGTCTTCAAACCATTACTCCTAGAAAATACTTTCCATTCAGATTAAGGTTACATACTAGAAACACAGAGGTGTTTCTATAGAAACCATATTTCAAAATTATGCTAAAAACCTCAACAACATTCTAAAGGAAGGCCCCTACTTGGTACAGAAAGAAATTGGGGCTCCCACCAACACACACGTTCACAAAGTGATTAGTTTAAATCTGCCTTTAGCGGCACTGACCAGCAACTCTTTCACACCTTGGATGCTATCCAGTCCCACATAGGCACTGTAACCTATGAATCACTCCTGAACTGCTCTTGCTATAACCTTCAACTCAGCTTATTACAATAAAAGCAAGTCAATCTTGCTTTATATATGACAGCAGAACTAACATAGAAAAGTTCACTACTAAGCAGCCAGATGCTCCTGCATCAGAGGTATGAGCATCCAGCAGGGATGAGCAAGCAGACTGGAGAAGAAAAAGGCTTTGATGTTCCAGTGTTAAATCACTAGATCTCTGAATGTTAAATATCCAAGCACTGGTAAAATGGGCTTCCCTTACCAGCTACTAAAGCAGCCCAAAAACAGAATGAAGATTAAAAAAAAAAGAATGAAAACCAACCCATTCTGTACTGTACTAAGGGTTTCCTCCTCAATCCTCAGAATGTTACATTTCCCCACGGCAGAGACAAGATGTTAAACAAGCAGAATTTGAGTATCTTCAAGATACTCAATATATCGACTTCAAGAGAAGATTGTACCTACTCTCCATAAATGAAAGGATGCACTGAGAAATACGTTAAAACAAGTGTCTTATTCTTTGTCACCCTCTTGTTTTTGTTGAAAGCAATCACTGAATGATTACAAAAGAATGTCAGTTAATTTCTGCAAACAAGTCAACTTCCTTTTAGATTGCAAGACCATACTTAATTGATAATTAACTATGTTAATTATCTGAAAGCCTACTATCTTTTATTGCCATACTTTGCCTTAAGTAGCTAACAAGCACTGTTGGATTAGTCTGAAGTGGCAAAGTCCAGTTATCAAATACAGCACCGTCCAATGTCTGCTTTTCACTGCATTCTTTCAGAAGTTCTTATTCAAGCTCACAATGCACATAAGCCTCTCTTTGTTAAAAGGCCCTTCTGAATACAAAGATAATTATGCCTGAAGCAGACGCACCCTGCAGTTGGACAGCTTTCTCTACTGAAAACTTTCTGAATCCCAACACTGATGAATTTAATATCTCTCAGTTGTATAGTACAGCATTTTCTTGTTTCTATTTTAAACAGAAGAGTAAACTAATACAGAGATTACACTGAGCATATGTATGAGCTTGGAGTGAAGTCTTCTAGCCTTTGTATAGCTTTTATATAGTGGAACAGTTTAGGTTTTTCCTAATCCTACCCAGAAATAAAAAAAGGAATACAAAAAGGACTTTAAATGCATTTTAAAAAAATAATCAGTGTAAAATATTAGTTTTATTATTCCCTATACCCAGACTTTCTTCTGTCAACTTTTCAATATATCTTTTGGAATACCTTCTATATTACCATAAAGCATATGTGGTGATACACAAACCTTTCATACTAACACCTGTCCTAAATCCATTACAAAAGATACCAAGTCAGAAGTAAGTAAAACTGTTAAAGGAGAAAAAAGTTCTCTCTGTATGCTGACAGATATACAAAAACCATACACCTAATACTCAGAAACACTGTAAAAAAAGGTGATGTTTGAAATTTAGGTTGGCTTTATTTTTGTAAGCTTTGCAGATTTTTACATTTCAACAATAATTTATGCAAACACACAAGTTCTCCCAGTTTAAAAGCAAAAACAGGTTGCATAAATTATACAACCTTTTTGAAAAACACAGTTCTTTGTCTCAAAAACACCAAAATACTTACTGGTTATTCTGTGCTTTATGCACATAGCATAAAGCTATAGCACATACACATGCAAAGCTCAAATAGCCACAACCCACCCACACAAACAAAACTGAACATGAAGTCCACTTCCCAGAACCATGCAGTTCAAGCACGTTTACTTTGTCTGCTCGACATTGAAGTGCGGTACATCTTTGTGCCAACTACAGTTCTTTTCATAATAAGTTACAGACCTCAGTTCAGATTTGATCCTTGCTGTTCGTGACCCATTCTGGAATTCCCTTAATATTCATGGCAGTCAATGGAAAGAAAACGGAAAGAATAAAAAAGCAAAATAAAAAGAATAATTTTCTCACCTCCAATTGTACTTTCTTGAAACTCGTGAAACTGCCCTTTTACAAAACGAAGCACCAAACTTGATTTACCAACTGCAGACTCTCCTAGAAGTACTAATTTGAATTGGCAAATTTTATTTCCAGCATTTGGCCCATTGGGTCTTGTTGCTCCACGATTAGCCATGCCCAAATTACAAAGAAGTCCTTTGTTTCAAGTTCTTGAAAGTAAGTTCCAGGATTCAGAATTCAGTGGCTTCTGCTGTCAACAACCTGGCTATGAAAAAACAATGTGGGGCATTAGATTTACAAGCTAAATAAGAAAAACCTAATTCACCACTGCAGCACAGAGTACATATAAGTGTACTAATATTTACAACAAACAGTTCCCAGTACTGTCACCCACACAGGTAAAAAGTCAGCTAGACAAAAATCTATGATAAACAGAAGACTTATCTTCTTCAATACCAAATCTAACCCTTAAAACTTTCAATTATAACATTAAAGCCCAATCATGTTGTTTCTTGCAAAACTCTTAATCATAAAGTGGCTTGAGATGGAAGGGAGAAGGGACCTTAGCTCCCTAGCTCAACACTCCGCTGTAGGCAAGAACCCCTCCCACCAGATCAGATCCCCCAAAGCCCCATCCAGCCTGGCTCTGAACACCTCCAGGAACGGTGCACACACAGCTTCTTTGGACAAGCTTTTCCAGTGCCTCACCACCCTCTCAGATATTAAGCTGAAATTCTTTTCTAACTAAATTTTAACTTATAACTATTTCCCCTTGTCCTATCACAATCAGACTATGTAAAATGTCAACTTCCCTCCTGCTTATAAGCTCCCCTCAAGTATTGGAAGGCTGCAATAAGGTCCACCCGTAGCCTTTTCTTCAGCTCCCTCAACCTTTCTTCATAGAAAAGGCACTCCAGCCCCCTGATCATCTTCACAGCCCTCCTGTGGTGCTGTTCCAACACCTCTGCGTTATTGTGATGGAAGTCCCAGGGCTGGACTCAGTACCGCAGGTGGGGCCTCATGAGGGCAGAGCAGAGGGAAACAATCACCTCCCTCACCCTGCTGACCACCCCTCATTCATGCACCCAGGATACAGTCTCTTCATAACATATCAAGATCAAATTATAATAACACAACAGGTTTGGACTTGTTATTTGATATTTTACCAATAACATGCAAGAAATAACCAAGATTTTTTTTTTTCCTGATACTAAGCAACATTCAAAAGTCAGCAAAAATAAACAATGCATAACAAAGAAAAAAGAGAACCAGGAAAAACCCAATCAATACATCGAGTTCTTTGCAAGTACACTTTATTGTTTCACTTTCATCACACATATCCAATACAATTTCCTCATATTAGGAAGTACACATCTTGATGTACAAAGCTTAAATATTTTTTCTAGTTAACAACTATAGTTTTAGAAGTGAAAATGCTAAGTATGGCATATATGGGAAAATGGGCAGTCCTGATTGTTAGGAATTCCTGATTGCTTTGTGCAAGCCAGAGATCTATCAAATGGAAATAAATCATAATTTTCAAAACAAATACATAAATATTGATCTGCTAAGATTTAAGAGATCTTGCTAACACTGAATACATGCTAACAGTGTATTCCTTCAATATGTCCCCTCTTGTTGCAAACTTCCAAAAAAAAAAATCATAATATTTATTCATGTGGATGAAGAAGCATTGAGTCCCTATTATTCTCACTTCTGAGTCAAAGACTTGTGTTTTTATGCATGCATGTAACAGCAAAGATTAAGTCTTCCACAGGTAGGCAATGATGTATGAAAAACTGGAGAAGTATTTTCTATATTTTCTTTCTCCTCTCTTCCAAAACAAAATTCCAAATGAACCTGGAGGAAGTATTCCTAACTGGCTGTTACTCAAATCTCAGCAAGAAAAACATATCCTTCTATATTTAAAAAGTGATTTATTAAAAAAAAAAATCTCTTAGCTTGCAACTTTGTTCTAACACGGTCGTTTATCTACTTGAATTCAGTGCATTTGTTGAGGATATAGCTTCTCTAGTGTCTTAAATAAAAGGAAGTTAGATTGGAGCATAGCATCCCAGTGTAGAGAATGGCTTTAATACTAATCTTGCAAAATGCAAGCAAAGCTACTATCTTCAAGAAGTTGTTACTCTATCTTCCTTATGGTAAGTTTACCATCTTACCAATCAAACAGTAGTCTTAATCATTAGCTGCCTTTCCATTTTATTATTTTTTTATTTATTATATTTATTTCTTCCCATTAAGCATAGCTAAGATGATTCTCTATGAGGCATCTGAGCATTCCAACTTACTATACACCTGGCTCAGACACTAAGCCTTCATTCTTCTCCCTAATTCCCCTTTTGTAATCTCAGCATAAGATCTGAGGAACACTCTGTAGAGAGCTCCACAGCTCTAGCAGAACCCATTCCACCACTGAAACACACCCTTAAACGTATTTTTCACAAATATTACATAATAAAGAAATCAAAGCGTTATTTCTTAATGAACATTTTGAATAAGCTGTTATTTTCTCACTGTAAATACAACTTTAATATAAATCCTCAAAAAAAGTATATTTTCCAACACCTCACTGATGCTTTTATTTGCTCACACTGCTAGTTTGCCCATACTTCTCAAAATAATTTAATCTCTTCCAGTTACAATATTCCAATCTTTTATTCACCTGTCTGTCCCAAGATTGTGACCTGTTAGACAGTTATGACTACCCTTACAAAAATCAATGGATTTTTATTTCAGTTGCACAACAGGGGTAAAATACTTTAGATATAAGTTCTCTCAAACATTTGGAAGAAAGTATGCAATAATCAAAGAAAGTTTTATGAAGCAAAAAAAGCACCACATATTCCACCATCGTTATTAGCCCCTATAATTACATATCAAAATCCTCTCAATAAATTTGTTTTGGTTGAATACTTTAGAATACAGGAATGGATCTAGCTAGTTTAAGAACAGACTTTTCATCCTTATGGCATTAAAAATAGATAAATAAAAAGTGACATACATTTGATGTATTAGTTCTCAGGCAAGACTTATTTCCACATGTATTGCTGAAACATGCTCGAGAAGTTGGGGAAGAATATGGATAAAAGTGGATCAGCGACAAAGAGTGAATCTCTACCTAATTATAATACAAGAAAAAGCAGCAAGGTGAGGCCAAAATACAGACAGCTCAGAATGTTAGCCATTTATCTCTTCCTTTGGAAGAACGAAGGTAATTTCTTTCTGTTTTAAAATAAAACATCTGTTTGCACTGTAGCATTTTAGTGTGCCTGGGTAAACCTGAAATAATTTTAAAACCTTTAATCTTAATTCACCCCATGCTCTTCTAGACTCTGGAGCATTAAGATATGAGTGTTAAATCCAAGTGAAACCAAGTGAATTACTCTTTGAAGGAAGTGACTTCCAGATGATGTGCAGTGTGCAAAAAAATCAACCCATTCAGTCTCTATAATCATCCTTTTGCTTGCTGCCTTACATACAAAGGTTGGCATGAAAGAAAAAACAGAAGAGACTGATTTATCCTGTACAAATCTACTTGTTTAAACTAGTTATTTACAACCTTTAGTTACTGACATTGCCAAATAGTTAATCCACTTACAAAATATTTATTACTAATCCCTACAAAATTTGTTCGGGACTCAAAGTTGAATTAAGTTGTCAAAACAAGTATCAGTCTTTTATAAATGCCCAACCAGAAAATTTTGCAATTTACACACTCCTCCCTCCTTCAGAAGAAAGCACTCTACACACTCAGGTATTGTGCAAAGTTAACTAGTTGTCAAGAGGACAGAGATCACACTACTTGCAAGGCCAACAAGCCCTGCCTGTAAACACCCAGCAAACAGCCTTCCCTCAATAACTGCATCAGTATGTCTAATAACTTAATGAAACCTACCAAGAAAAAAAAGAACTGGAAACTTGATAGAGCATATATATAAACAAAATCAGCTGGATATCACAATTATTTTCCATAAGCATGCACGTATCATCTTTTACAAGTTTCAGATTACATTGAAACTGTCCAGTAAGTTCACAACAGGACATCATACAAACATGACAGAAAAGAAATCAACAGATCTTCTTACTCTGAAGTAGTACAACTATGACAGCCATTACAGCACATTCTTGGCCTTTCTTTTTAGATTTGATACTGACTCACAAGAAGGTAAAGGTAGATTTCAGTGCTACAGAACCCACATACGTTCCAGAAGGCAGACCACACTTGTTCTCCATCTCCTTAAGTCATCTGTAAAACACTAGCTTTGGGAAACAAAAAAAGCACCACACAGAAGACAGCAATGTTACTTTCACTATCTCACAAACTACAACTTTAATTCTTTTTTGATAAATAACTTTCAAAGCAATTCTGAATGCTTATTTCAAGAGCTTAGCAGCTGTATCTTTTTTTTCCCTCCTCTTAACTTCACTTAAAGTCTCCAGGAAAAGACCCACTAAATGCACCATCTTCTAGCCCTGTCATTACCAAGAAAGTGCTTCTGTTGATCCTAACAGGTAATTTACCAGATGCTGAGTATTCTCACCCCTTTAGAAGTCAAATTTATATTCTTCTAGGTAGTCCTTGTTAATGAGGATTGTTAGGGAGAGCTAAAGGGTCACAATTATCTTCATGGAAAATCACGTAAAATTTCTCATGTTTGAGTTCATAAGCAAAATTCTATCAGTTCCTGCCAAGACCTACAAACTCACAACTTAATGGAACTTAATTCAGTCATTTAACTGTTCAGATCAGTGTCTATTTTAAACAACAAGAAAGCCAATACAGAAGTATCAAAATAACACTTGTGACAAAAGCCAGACTACTAAAGGGATTAAGACAGCTAACACTGCTCCTACAATGAATGTGATTAAGTACATAATCAAAGACCTTGAGAAAAGTCAATGATTAATTCAAACATGGAACATTCTATCAGTTGAAATACCTTCCCACTTCAGAGCAAATGGTAATATTTCTTATTGTGAACATAATTAATATTGTACTAATTTCCAATAAATTTTCTGGTGTTTCATGAATAGAGATCATACAGCATTGAGTTTGCAACCATTGTCTAATTTGGTTATTCTGAACTACCCTGTCTGTTTTAAAAAGCAGTATCAAAAGAAATCTACTTATTAAGGACTCCTGCTAACAAAGTTTCTCTTATTCTCTTCCAGAATTGGCAAAATTACTGTGCAGCGTTCATGACAGTGACACACATAACTATCTAAACATTTGTTCCAGTTTGTACTGAAACATTACAAAGCTGTAAATTAAAGATGTGCATCAACAGTCACTACAAAAAAATAAAAACCCTCACAGATTTCCAATTAAATGAAACAGCTATTTAATATGTAACATAGAAGAGTAATAATAGTAATATTATTACTATTATAAAAAGAGTAATAATAATAAGAGTAATAAAGTATCAATTGTTTTGAGTCAAACCACTTAATCATACAGCAAATGTAAGTAGTGATGACTGTACTATCTTTGTCCCTAAGTACCTCACTTCAGCTAACATCTACTTTTCACTGATGTTTCTTGTTATCATCTCGGCAAGACACCAAGTCTGCCCGCAACTACCAAATCGAAAAAAAAAAAATAATAATGCCATATTGAGTCTGAATATTGTGTGGATGGAACTCATTAATTTTAGCTCTTTTAGCCGTTAAGTCCTTTTCCATTCCTAGGCTGTGAAAGTGGCATAAGGTTGAAAAGAATCACAGAATATCCTGGGAAAATAACAGCCTTTCAAGGTCCCGTCTCTTGAAACATTTTGATAATTTTACAGTTCAGCTCTGCTCTAAAATAGGAGGGTAAATTTTCTACGGTTTCTACAGTGATCCAGCTTCACAACCAGTTCCAACAGACTCAGTGCACACACCGTCCACTAGGCCTGTCAGCATTCTCTGGATGGCGACGCGTTGTCTAAGTATTTTACTTCCCACCTTCTTCATTGGCCTTTCTCCAGCCGCAAACGAAAGGGAAAGCGAGGGGTCCATCGCCCTCAACCCTTCCACGCACAACTCGGAGGGCACAACCCTTCCCTCGCAGCTGGACCGAGCGGCGCTGAATCGCAGTGGAGGATCCCCCTCCCCGCCACGGCTCCGGGCCCGGCCCCACCAGCCCCGTCGCTTCCCCTCCCCCGCAGCTCCCTTCCAGGCACAGGAATAAGGGGAAGTGGGAAAATCGGGGGCGCCATTTTGAGCCGGGAAGAAGAGCTCAGCCTCCCTTCCCCTCCATCGGGCTGCCCACCTTGGCAGCCCGCCCTGCCTCCCAGTCTGCCCGCAGCGCCCGGCGGCGGCGGCCGGTGAAAAGGGAAGAAGCCCGAGCAGCCCAACCGCACACTGGGCGCTGTCGGAGCTTCACCAGCCCCCGATGCGGCCCCCGCCCCACCAGCCCCGTCTCCTCCTCACCTGGCCAGACCGCGACGGCCGCGCAGGGGAAGGGGTGGATAGGGAGTCAGGAGGCGGCGGCGGTACAGCGTCTGTTTTTCCGTCTGTCCGTCCGACCGGCCAGTAGGGCTGGAGGCCTAATCGGAACAGGGCCGCGGGAGGAGGGGGCGGCGGGAAGGCGGCTCCGCGGCAAGCGCGGGGTGGGGGCGAGGGGCGGGGGCGCAGCCGGGCCTCACCCAGAGGCCGCCGCCGCCGACTTCCGCCGCCGCCTGTTCCCCGACCAAAACACACACGCACACGTACTTCCGGTACTGTCGCCACGTCACGGCCCGCACGCGGCGCACGCTTCCGGTTCGCCTGCGCGTCACGTGACCCCTTGCTCCTTTTTTTCCTTCTCCATTTTCTCCTCCTCTTTACTGAAAGCGCTAGGGGTGGTTGGGTGTTTTTGCCTCCCGTCCCTTCTCAGGAGACAGGCTTTCGCAGTGAGCGGGTATCTTCTATGCCTCTCCTCTAGAAGTCACATATATTTTAAATTATCAGTAATATCTTTTATATTGTCAATATATTTATTACATTAGTTGCATATACTTTTAATTAGAGAATGGGCTTAGTATTGTGAGAGTGCTGAAACTGAACATGGCAGGTAGAACAAGCTTTAATTGCAAGTAATACATGCAGACACTGTGCAGTACATCTTGTTCAAGAGTCCATTGGGCATCCATTGATGATGTTTTGTGCTATTAGTGTGTTTGAAGCCCTCACAATCCTGCATATCTTTTTGATGTGTATAGAACTGCAAAATGTCCTGAATTGGAAGGGATCCGCATGGATCATAAAGTTAAATTTCTGCCTCCACACAAGACCACCCAAAATTCAAACTCTGTCTGAGAGCTTTGTCCAAACACTCCATGGACACCAGCAGACTTGGGTCATGACTACTGCTTTGGGGAGACTAAGGAAGAATGTTGAAAGATTAGAGGAAGCTTCAGGGAAGACTGGTAAGAATGGCTATTAAGGCTTGAAAACTTGTCTCAGAGGAAGAGGTGAAGGTGTGCTGAAACTCGTAAGTGACAGTAGTGTGGATCAATCACTTGGTCCCACATGTGGGACTAAGAAGTGAGCTGTGTAGGAAATAAAAGGGCAACAGTAAATATTTATTCAATTTGGCAGATGCATCAAGGTTTTGTAGTTGGCATTTGAAAGAAATCGAAAGCAGAACATACAAGAAATTATGCAAGTTCATAATTTACCATGTTTAATCATTTGTACAATTTAATGAAGGGTGTTTAGAAAATCTATCACTGGAAATACTGAATAAAAATGGTGTTTTCCTCTCAAATCATGCTTTTGTTCAAACACATGAGAAAGAGTTGCTTTCATCCTAGCCAGAGCCAGTACAGAAATGAACAGTTTTGGATGAAAGATATAACAGGGTACACCAAAAATAATGGTTCCTAGTTTGTAATGTTGGCGCATGATGTCTGGAGGATGGTGGTGGTGTGGCAGTAGAGGTCAAACCTTCCCACCAATATTCTGCTTCATTTTGTTGTCATGTGATAGATGGCAGCAGAGGCACAATCTGTCAAGTTGGTGTCTGACATGAAAGTGCATGTGAAGCAAAGGTTTGTAATTGGAAGCTGCCATGCAGAAAGAAATGGTACCCACTGATGCTCATCAGTGCTTGCTGAACGTTTATGGAGATCAAACAGTGGATGAGAGCACAATGAGGCAGTGGGTTATATGTTTCAGCCTCATTTCTAACAGGCTGGCTTATTCAAATTACAATTTGGCCTTTACCAGGTAGAAATTGTATTTAACAGAGGAACAGGTTGCATGCTAAGGCATAACAAGTGAACTAATGATTATAGTTAATAATTATATTATTTGTCGGGAACATTTAAAAATAACAACAAAAAATGTTTGAAGAAGGTTTAAGTGAACCAAACACTTTAAGAATTTTCTAAAGTTTATTTGCCATGTGGTCGCGTTTGTTCTACATTACTGGCTTTGTACCATCATTCTTACAACAAAGAAACATCTACTTTTGAAAAAGGATGCTAGCAATAACCATAGCTAAATTAGAGCTGTGAATGTATGTTACCTGGAAAAGATTATGCTGTGCTCACACATGCTCACAGATCACACCATGGACATGCATCTCTAGAGTAGGTGGCCAGATATCCCTGACATCAGGCAGGCTGTTCACCCCAGAGAAGCCACGGCCAACCTCCTGCCTGCCATTTGTAGGACAGAATCCTCAGAGCTCAGCATTCAGTTAACTTCTTTATCAAACAGATGTTAGAGCTGTGACTAAAATGGCAACAGCTGGTAATATTTGTTAATTAATTACAGATAAGGTATGTACATTTACCTAAAATTGGTTTTGCCATTGTAGGAGGATAGAGAGAATCACAGGATGTGATTAAATATAGGTGTTTTGATGGGAGGAAGGGGAGAGTTTACTGATACCACCCGAGAGGAAATCAGCCTTTCTGAAAGAAGAGGAGCTTGAAATGGCAGTGAAAATTGATCTGTTTTACCTAGGCTACTTTTCGGAAATAATCTGTTTCCACTGGGCAAGTGTGATACTTGTGTTGGTGTTCCCCTGGAGCTGAGGCCAGGAGGCCATCAGTGTGTGCTGGCTGTAAGGGAGTTGCAGCAGAAGCTGGTGGTGCCACTCAGGGCACGACCGTTACCAGGCCAGCGAGTAAACCGCCCCACTTGCACCATGGCGGATCCGCCACAGCCTGTCTACCAGGGGAGTTTCACGGACAGATTTCCCCACATCTCAGCTGTGAGTAAAACCTGCATGCTTTCTGTGCCTTACCTGGGTCATAGTCTGGCCTTGAGGATGAAGCAGAGGCAGCTGGTGGGACCAGTGGGCTCCTCTCACTGCAGTCCTGCCTCACCCCCAAAATAAAAAAAAACACTTTTTAACAGGGTGGGACAGTTAGCCATCTTGTATGAGATGTTGGAGCGTTTGGCTTAGTTACATCTTGTTTTCTTTGGTTGTGTTGCTTAGGCTGGGAAGTTGTTTCCAACTGGTGATACAGCTGCACATTGCCTGACAGAAGCTTTACCCAGGGTGAGTGTGCTTTTGAGATTCTCACTTTTAAGTTTCTGTATAATTTCACATTAGTGATTGTGCTCTCAGGCCCCAAATCTGTTATTTCTCCTACCTCATGCTGTTTTTTAAAATAAAGAACATCAGTGAAATCATGGTCATATTTTTCTACAGTCGTTGTTTAAAAGGATCACAGAAAATAGTTGGTAGGAATGTAGAAGTTTCTAATTTTTTTTTTTTTTCTGTCTATATGTTTTATGAAATTCATCATACCCTCTTAAGAAGGATTAAAGAGGATTGTTTTACACCACAGTTTTTTTCCGTTGATACAATTACAGTGATTATTTTGAAGATTTATCTCTTCTGATAAAGGACCTTCTCCTTCATCAAGGTTGCCCTGTTCTAACAGGGTTGGGTTTCCCATGCTCCCTTCCTGGTCTCCCTGAAGAATTAAACTGCATCCCTTCGCTGACAGCTCTCCCTTTAAATGAGCATAAAAAAAAAAGACAGTGGTTGAAGTAATTTCTGAAATTGCTTAATTAATGGGAGAATTGTTGTAGATTAGGTTAAATTTTTCTTAAGTTCGTAAATGTTACATATGTAAGGAAGCTATTATCCACTTAAAGCCTAAGCCAGAAAGGTGAAGCTTAGATACTCTCTTCTGACTTCTGTTGATTTGATTGAATTTAGACTGGGTTGTGTTGATCGTTCAGAGTATCAGCACCTGCAGCAATGCAGGCATGTGTTATAGTCCTAAAACATCTTTCTATTTTGCTCTTACATCTGTGGAATCACACTGAATTGATTTTTTGTTATTGTATTATGGAAATCTTCTGTAAAATTGTTTTGTTTTGTTTTGTTTTTTCCTTATATATAGCCTGTTACTCCAGCTATTGTGAAGAAGTTTCTCAATACAACAAATCGAGCTCCTGGTGCTAAAAGAATATTCTATGGTAGAGCAGATGATCCTGATGTTGCAGCTCACTTGACACATGGCATAACATCAGGTTCTTCAGTTGCTGTAAGAATGTGATTTCTTTACTTTTGAGAATGAACTGCTTAAGAATGTGCTTAATAAATGCAACTGATTCCTTCATCGTTGGGGATAAAGTCATAGCTGAGTGATTTCACTGAGCATTTCACTGCTGCTTGGATTATCTGAATTTTGAGGTCTGTTCATAGGATTTAGCTTGATTGAAATAGGGAAACAGTTGACTGACTTTTATCAAATAACTTTTGCAATGAGTAATGAATTATTCATTGCATTTCAACATTTAACTGTCTTCTGCTCACAAATTTTCCTGCTTTCCTCTTCTAAATACAGATGCAAAAGTTGCTGAGCTCTTAGCAAGTGGACTGTTACTAGAAATGTTCAACAATTTTTTTATGCATTCTTACTTTTGAGTTGTAAATGATTTTGTTAGTTAAAAAGTGCTATTTTGGATATGTCTGTTTATTTTGTATGCATTATTCCGAAATTACTTTTGTAAGATGTAATCGAGCAACTGAAGAGCTCTTGGTAATTTTATCAGATAATATTCACAGTTCTGAAAGTAGTAGTTTGTTAGTTAATAACACTTTGCTGGTATGTCTTGTTAGCAAGGCTTGTAAATAAACAGTTTTCAGCTTAAAAAATGAAGAAGCTTAGGCGAAACCTTATAGGCTTAGTCTCTAGGTTGGAAAACCTAAGACCTGATATTTGAGGATATTGAGTAGCACATTCATTAAGCATATCCAATATAATAGTAACAGTAAACAAAACTAGATTTGTACTGTACCTCCTCAGAAGTTTTACGTTGAATAGATTGACTTGTTTAGTCTGTATCATCTGTGGAAGACCATTTTAATTTGTATTATTAATTAAATGTTAACTGGAGGAAGAGTTGGAGGCACTGAGTTTTCTAAGCATGAATTTGGATCATTGTATCTACTACTGCTTTATTTTTTTTCCTTTATCCAATATATATTTATATAACATTTACTAAATATTTAATAATAAATCCTCTTCAGGGTCCCCATTTTTTTTTGATGGCCAGTCTGAAAAATTGAATGATTTGAGAAGATCAGTGTAGCCCATTTTGATATTTTTTTGAACCTTTTTTACTTTTTTGAGATTTTATTTTACTCCTTGTGTTGACCTAAGCTTATGAATAATCTCTACTGGCCCAAGCCATTTTGTCCAACTTAGTGTTAAGCTTTGAGAAACCCTCCTAAAATCCTTTCTGTTGATACTTCCTTTTGTATCGCAGTATTAGTCTATATCTTAAAATATGCACTGGCAGAACTGAGAGTAGATGTTTAGTGAATAGACTTAACCACTAGATGACAGATATCTTTCCTCATAAGCACTAGGAAACATTCAAAAGATGTTATATCATTTTCACACTTCTTTTTTGTCATATTGTAATTTGTAATTTGACAGTGGTTTCTAATATACATTAAGAGCAGAAAAACTGTGGTCTGTAATTTCATTTATCAACAAATGAAAAATCTTGTATAAAATTAAAAAGTTCTGTCTTAAAGTCTGTGTTTTATTTTGCTGGAGATTTAGCATAGCACTGATTATTAATGATCTTATCTAACAATACAGTTCTGTATTACAACTTGTTAGAATAAATTATGAGTCTAATAATCTAAAACGCCTTTAGAAGACTTAGTATCAATCTGCTGTTCTTGTGGATGTGGGGGGTTAGCCGTCCTGGTGCGTGAATGATTAAAATTTGCTTGTTTTCTTGCCTCTTTTGTTGTTTGTGACATCTTTAGGCAGCTTCACTGATAAATCCACTTCCTAAAACTAATTTTTAACAAAAATTACAAGACAGAAAATAAGCAATCTACTTTAGTAATCGTGAAGCACCTTTGGGCAGGTCACATGATCAATCTGCTATGTTACCCGAGGGCTTGGATATAACCAGTACCACATTTGGAACAAAAATTATCCAAGGTAGGAAAAAGTAATGCTAAAAACTTACTTCTTGTAAATACAAGACAGTATTCAATTCAATATTTAGCCTAAATTGTATACTTCCAACAATTCTGGTTTAACAGAAAAGTCATTACAAAAGATACTGAAAGGCATAAAAATGTACTGAAAAAATGATATTTTTCAGTTATGATAAACAAACAGACATCTGAGAACATTTTGTTAGTAGTAGGGCTTTTTGCTGTGTATAATATATTACCTAGACCTGTCAGTCTTTCCTCCATAGATGTGAGCAGATCACACATGCGTTTACCACGTAGTCCCTTTGCAACAGTTATGTTCATCTCAGTTTCTGTGATTCTTGCTCTATTGTCATGTTACAAGATTCCTGTTGATTTTGTTGATTTTTTTCAAGTATGATTAAAAAATGTCATATTTCCACAGTATTAGCATCTTCTCCAATAAATATTGTTTCAAATTTAAAAACAGACCAGCAATAAACCCATACGTATGTTCCTTTCTTTTCAGATACATCAGCTGGGGAGCTTATATATCCTCCAAAAACTTTTGTGGAAGTA
Source organism: Perdix hodgsoniae (assembly GCA_035772895.1). Lineage (NCBI taxonomy): Eukaryota > Metazoa > Chordata > Aves > Galliformes > Phasianidae > Perdix > Perdix hodgsoniae. The sequence goes on along the minus strand of JAPSGF010000062.1, from coordinate 15,034 downwards.
GATAAAGAAGCCAGAGAAGGACATGATTTGTATGTTGTGTCACACAATGATTATTATTCTGGTATGTTCACAGTGACTATTCTGATCTGTTCAAAGGCTAGTAAGTAGCAACATAAGAAAACCTAATATAAATTTGAATCTCATTGCATCTTCAAAATGTATCACACATGATTTTTGAGATGCAAGAAATTACTGTTTATTAATATAATAGAATATAAATAATTTTAAAAGCAATAGTAAAAAAAAAAAAAACAACATATATGCAACTGAAAGATGAGTACCCATTGCTAGAATTGTAGGTTCATTGTCAGTGTGTTAGGCAGTATAAGAGCTTAATGAAGGTGCTGAAAGACTGATTTTTGTTGGGAGCTATCTGAAAAACAAAGTATCTGCAAGAATGCAGATGTGACTTCAGCATTATCTATGTTTGTTATCTATATCTGAGTGGTCTCAGGCTCAGATGTGTGTACTGTGAACCCAGCCTGTCCCATTACTTTTTCTTCTGGTTTCTCTGTTTCATGAGGATACAAAATTGCAGGTCATATAGTCTTCTGATAGGTGCTCAGTATCAAGCTCTGTTTACTACAAAGAATTTCAGTGTGCTGTCTGGTGCATAGTGCTTATAGGACTGACTCACAGTCTTGGTTTATAGTCTTTCAGTGGGTTGTACCTACACTGTTTCAGACTTCAGGGGCTATATTTATTTGAAGTGGTCCTTAGTAGTTATCGTTTATCTCATAGGTCTGCACGGGAACACTAAAAATATGCAGCATATATGCTTGTTATGCAACCACTTCTGTTTTTCCCATGTCCATCTTTTCCACTAACACTGAAACCTATGTTATTGGTCTATAAAATCAGCATTACAGTAAAGTTTACCACTGTGCTAGTACCAACAATTTGGTGTTGGCCCAGAATGTAAGAAATTGTAAAATAGATATTTCAGTTGTAATAATGAATAATTTCATATGGAGGTTGTTTTGGAGAAGTGAAATTACAGTAACCTGGTCTCTCACTGAGAAATTCTGCTCTTGCAGAATATGGCACTATTGCTATAAATTGGCCAAATGTAATTTTATTTATTCTCTTCCCCAGCTTTATCAGGTGTTTTAGAGGAATTTTCTCTTTTTGTCTCCTTTATAACTTCTATCCACAAGACCATGGAGAAATCAAGACAGGAGCAGACTAAGCAGCAGGAACACAAACTGTCTTTATGTAAAAGGGAAAAAAAAATTAACAATGTGCTCCAATTTTGAACAAAACTGAAATGTTCCATGCAACAATACAGCTAGAGGAATCCTTTATTAGTAAGCATACATGGATGCATTTTTTGAAAGTTTAAATTACAATTCTTTTAAAAAAGGGATTGAAAATGCAGTTCCTATGGATAGCATCCCTTGTTGCTTGTGTGTCAACTGCACCACTCAGCTTAGTATTGTCTGCAAACTTGATGAGGGTGCACTTGATCACACTGTCCATGTCAGCTACGAAGATCTTCAATAACTCCAGTCCCAACACTGATCCCTGAGGAATGCCACTCATCACTGAGCTCCACTGGGATGAATGGCACTTGTGAAATGCCATTTTACTTCTGTGATGGGTTACAGATGCTTGTTGCTCAGTTACACAGAGTACTGAAGTGATGTTCTTGTGCATAAAGCAGGCAATTCTGGATTAACAGATTCATAAACATGTAGGGCAATATCTTTTTTCCCAGACTTACAGTAACATTTTGCTAATTCAGTATAGGAAGTATCTGTCTGAAAGTGCAGCAAGTCAAAATACTTTTTTTACATACTGAATTAAACGTGGTTTTGTTTGCATAATTAAGCAATACAGTATTTTTTCATTAATTCTGTTGGGATTTTCTTTTGTCTTTATTCAGACGTAAGAAGTGTTTTGGACATCCAGCATTTTATAATTCAAGTAGTTTTTGTGGCTTTTTTGTTCCCTTTTGTCTTTTCTTTTGACAATGAGATTAATCTTAAATACTTAAGTATTGTGTGAATTACACAATTTTCTTGTCTTTTATTGAAAATAATAATTAGGAATTTACTTTTTTCCTTATTTTATATTTTTTTCTTTTATCTTATGAATGAATATGTATATTTTTTTGTATATTTCTCCTGCTGAAGTGTTTTAAGCAAGTTGAAACACTTATTTTTTTTTTTTCTTTAATAGGGGAAGCAATAAATAGGAAATATGACTCACCAAACTTCAACAAGTCTTACGTATAGAAACCCCTCGCTTTGAAGATGGACGAAATGTATCCAAATCCTTAAATTGGCTCTACGATTGGCAATTGTAAGTTACAATGAGTTAAGTAGTAAATTAGCAGTATGAGTTTTTAAAAAAGATTCTGCATATTGAATATAATTTTATATCTTGCTATCCTATCCTTCATTTTGTTAAATTTATTGAACTGAATGGTAAATGCAAGGACTGATTTTCAGAATAATTTATTTAAATCCTTTTTGCTATAGTACGAAAGCATAAACTTGTCGTTTCCTTTGTGTTACATAAATATGTCTTTGATTTTTGAAATATAAGAATTTTCAGTTACTAAATTTTATTTCCCTGGCAAAAAGTTGCTGTTTCCTTTTAGTATATGTGTTTTTTTAATATTATTGAGTGGTTGTAGAATATTGTTAAGCAATTGTTCGCAAGTTCTCTCAACATTCATAGGAAAAGAGCAGTAAAAATTGTATCCAAAAGAATTGATGACTTCAAGGAAAAATTTCAGCCTCAGGTTGGAAAAGTCCTTGATCCGTAAGTAAGCAAAGATACCTTCTAAGAACAAAATTTATACACGCTTTCCAAGCCACCAGTTTCTTTTTCTATCTTAGATAAGCAATATAAATTTGTGTTCTAAGTTTCTACTGTAGTGCTTAATTTCAAGATGGGACTCTGCCTTCATTGTGAAAGTTAGAAATGAAGGCTGTGTTGTGGCTATATCATGAAGTATTTATTTACTTAGCCTTTTGCTTTTAAGTGGATTTGAAAGAACTGAAATGTCTCATGTATTGTTTGGAAACAACCATTTTGCTTATTCTGACACTGGATTTGTTGATCTGCTTTAGGCATCTGTATTCAGTTGGAAGTGAAACTAAACTGTAATATTATCTAGCAGCATGTACTTAATCATATTGTTACAGTGCTTCATGAACCCCGGGTGATTTCCAACAACTATTTTAGTTCTCAAAACAGCGCTTATGATGAACTGTGGTAGTTTTATGGCATGGCATGGTCAGGATCCAGCTGTGCTATTAAACTGGTGTTGCTTAATGTAAAGATTGTCTTTGCAGATGCTTGATGTTTCTTTACAACTCTCTGGGGACCCAGAACGTTATTGACTTTGGTACCAAATTTAATTTTGCATTCAAAGTCACAGGCTCAAAGTGACTCTGATGGATTGTGCTGACAGTTCCTCTTGGGAGTGAGCATGTTTCCCTTTCTGTAGGGAGAGCCAGTTTATCTTCTGTCTTTTTTGTCCTTACTGTGAGCGAGACTTAGATTGTGAGCAGTATGGGGCAGTGTGATCAGTCAGGGAATACAGGTTGCTGTACAAGCTCAAATCCAGCATTAATACTACAGGAAAGGTATAACCTAACAACATTTAATCATATATGTATTATGAAAAGGAGAAAAATGCACGGTAGTATTTCAATGACCATGCTTCCATCTCTGTAGTTCTGTGTTTTTTGGTGGTGGCTGTTTTCAGAAGCAAGCACTACTTCTCTTTTCAATTTTGACAGATTTCTAATTCATGTAACAAAATTTTAATTATTAAACATGAAGATAAAATAAACATTGCATCTTCATCAAATGAAGAAATAAGTTCTTAAAATCATCAACATCATCTTAATTTTCTATTAAAAAAATGGGTTGAGTTTTCTGGGTGGATATTTGCTTGGTTCCTATACTTCGTAGAAAACATTACATGTGAAAAAGCAGATATAAATAAATCCTTCTATTGTTGTGAAAAGTAGTTTATTTTGGTGATACTTTTTTCAGATGGAGATCTGGTTTGTTGTAAACATTAGTAGTATCTGTCAGGTATGCTATAAAGCATTTCTCACTCTTTAATTTCTATTATTTTTATAGAAAAACAATTTATTTTAACATTGAGATGCCTTTTCCTATTACCTTTTTTGAACACATGTAATTATTAATGTTTACATTTAGTTCTGTTTAACAGTCAATTTTCTAAATGTATATAGCAGAATGCTTTTCTGCAATTATAACTTTAAAGCAGTATACTAATGAAAAAAGTCCAAGTTAACTATATAATTCCTAGTTATATAACAGGTGAGCATGCTGCTTTAATGATAGCTTACAGTTTATTTTAGTCACTAATAATCTATTTGACAAATAACAAATAAATGTGCATATTGACAGCATAGCAGAAACAATGAATGTTCCAGGAGACCATACCTTTGGAATGTTGCTCCATCCAGATGAATATGGTAAGTCTTATAGTGGCAGAATAAAATCTTAACTTGTTGATAAAACTATGCTGAAGTAATATAGTATATAATTTTGGAGGGGTAATTTGAGACAAAATGAAGTAACTTTTTATATATTTTTTTTAGTTAGTATTTTTTTAAGCTTTTGTAATGTGAGGCAGGAGGAGGAGAGTGTGAGAAACTCGTATTGACATCTAAATGGCAAACTAAAAATGGATATTTGCATCAATTGTCTTTCTTCACAATGATTTTTCCAGTACATTTTCACATGAATAAAAATAACAAACAATAATTGAGGAAAAATAGGAATGTATAGACATTGGTAGAGAGATAGAAAATTGAACTGGGGGGGGTGGGGGGAGGGGGGAAGATTAATTTTCATTGTGGCAAGATTTTGAAAGCTGCTGAACTCAAATAACAGTTGTTAGAATTTCTGGTATTTTTGGTATAATTATTAATGACTTGAAAACTGCAGCAAAAGAAAATTGCTGCAAATAATTAGGCAACAAAAATTAAGTGGTTCAAATTTATGTTAATATTTATTTGAGTCAAGACCAGAGTACTTATTTTAAATTCTGTATAAGCCTGTGTACCTGCTTTATTCTGTTGGGTATTAAGTGAAATGTTATATGCGTAGGTATGCTTGCCTTATAAGGAACTTCAGAAGGAACTGAACAAACAAAAGAAAGCAGAATGACAGCAAAAATTGATGTTTAACATATAGAAACTAGTGCATATACGTTCCTGTTTGAATTGGGTTAGGTGAACTACACTGATTTGTTAATTGGACTCTGAACTTCTTGCACTCCAGATTGCCTTCAGTATTGTAGTGGGGACTTGGATGAAAATTGTAGATCAGTGTGTCAGAGTGTTTGAAATTGCTAACAGTGTGAAGATACATAGAAAATTGGAAGGGTTACACAGGAAAAGTGAACATTCTTGTCTTTTAGAAATCAGTGATGTTGAAGCCCTTGAAGATATTACATTGAATTTTCTACTGGTTCTTGTGATTTTCCTGAAACATGACAAGCTGGTAGTGATGTATTAAGAATGTGTTTTATTTTGTTCTCAACTATTTGGACATTAAGTAACTCTTACTATATTAAGCTATAAAGATGTTTCAAAATATTCAGTATTAACTGCATGTCAGTAGTGAAATCATGTGGACCATTTGATCTTTTAATTAGATGGCCTTATCAGATATTCTACACTGATTAAAATCAGCATCTTGAAATTAAAATTCTTCTACTCTAGACTTTAAGTCATTTTTTAAAACGTCTATTTTCTATATATGTGGAACTAATTGAGGAAGTGTTTACGTTTATAGGCGTTGGAGATCTTCTTCACTGTAGGGTTCCAAGTGAGTTCCTCTGTGGCAAAGACAGAGAGAGAGCTGTCTTAGCTGCAGTTAGGCAGTGTTTGAAGAAAGCTAACTATGAAAATTTTGACATGTTACTAGAAGCATTCAGGCATTATGATAAGGTTAGTGTTTTGGAAAAAATAAAGTAAGTGTATTGTGTGTCATTAGTACTTTTGTGTTGTAAAGGTGCAAACATGAAAGATAATAGTAATAACAAAACAAATATAAAAGAATATGAAGACAAGATAGCTTAGTTACAGAATGTTTAATGTAGTGTGACATGCTGAAGAACAAAATAATAAATGTAAATCTATGTTAAAAGTTGTGTTGTAACAGACATAGAGCATGTATTTCTTTTTTTTTTGTTGTTGTTTTTATGTATGCATCCTTTTGTATGTTTTTGCTTTTATGACTTTTTTCTTCTTACAGTCCTCTGAGATTGGAGGAGATTGCGGTGTATGTTAATCATACGCATTTCTATTATCAGCCAAAATCTGCACCCCTGCTGTTGCGTTTAAAAACCAAAACAAACAACTATATAAAAAGCAACCAAAAAAAAACAACCTAACAACCCAGACCTAGAAACCAAATGAAAACTTCTGGAAAGTTATAGTTGCTGTACTGGCTCTGTACTTAACATGAAATCATAGGCACTGTCTGGCAGATCACTGTACAGGCCAGATCATATACTATAGTGGTAAGTTGGATGTTCTAAAGAAAACAGGAAAACAGTCTTCTGAAAACTAGCTTCTCAAATTGCCACTTATCAAAATAGATGCTACGACAATCTTACCCAATAGTATTTGGAGATTCCAAGATAAAGGCAAACAAGGGAAAAGAGTAAGAAAGAATAACCTTACCATTTTTTTTCCTCCTCATAATTTATTTTTATATCAGCTCAGAAGAAAAATGATTGAAGGAATTTTACTCATATTTTCCTCCAAACTGTATTTCTTTACTGCATTGCCAAGCACCAGAATTTCAAGTCTCTTTTTTTTTTTTTTCCGTGGATAAAAAATATTTCCACTTCCTACATAGCATTAATGGTAGTGTATGCAAAATGTTTGATGCCTGACTTTGAAAAGAAATCTCGGTTTTCCTTTAAAATTTGTGACTAGATTGCTATTTTGACACAGTAGATTACACGGTATTATTTGAGTAAAAAAATGTTCATTATTACTCTTGTATTCAGATTCTGAATTTCTAATTGTGGATTTTTTTTGTGTTCTTTTGAAATGGTGTGGCTATATATATACATATATGTACACACATGTTAGAGAATGTTTACAACAGTTTTTAAAACAACTATTTTATTTATAATAGAATGGTGATGGGATGATAGACAAAAACAACCTGAGGAAGTCCTGTTTTCAACTTAATCTGAATCTAGATAGTGAGCTCTTGGATTCCTTATTTGACTATTGTGATTTGGATAAAGATGGTCTCATTAATTATCAGGAATTTGCAAACTTTCTGAATTGGAAAGACAAAATGGCTGTAGAAGAATTTGAAGAAAAAGTAATCACAAAAGGTAAGTGAATTAATACTGAGAGGTTATGTAGTTGAGCTTGTTACTACAACAGCAAGAATTTTTCTGAAGTAGACTAGGTGCTCCATTAGAAGAGTAGGATTTACGGAGTGCATATAGCCCATTCATGCCAAACAGTGTTGGCCAGTGATAACAGAGAGCTATATACAAATTACAGAAACCTGGAGTTGTTTTCATAGAAACATGGAATAGTTTAGGTTGGAAGGGACCTTTAAGATCATCTAGTTCCAAACACTCTGATATAGGCAGGGACATGTCCCTTTAGACCAAGTTGCTCATCCAGCTTAGCCTTAAATGCTTCCAGGGAGGGGGCATCCACAACTTCACTGGGCAACCTTTTCAGGTGTCTCACCATCCTAACAGTGAAGAATTTCATCCTAATATCTAGTCTAAATCTACGCTCTCCCAGTTTAAAACTGTTTCCCCTCATTCTATTGCATCCTATAAAATGTTCCTCCCCAGCTTTCCTGCAGGCCCACTTCAGATACAGGAAGGCTGCTATAAGGTCTCCTCAGAGCCTTCTCTTCTCCATGCTGAAGAGTCCCAGCTCTCTCAGCCTGTCCTCCTAGGGAGGTGCTCCAGCTCTCTGATCATCTTTGTGGCCTTCCACTGGACCTGCTTCCAACAACTCCATATCCTTCTTGTGTCGGGGGCCCAGAACTGCAGTAAGTACTCCAGGTGGGTCTCATAAGAGCAGAGTAGAGGGGAAGAATCTCCTTCCTTGACCTGCTGGTCACACTTCTCTTGATGCAGCCCAGGAAATGATTGGCCTTCTGGGTTGCAAGTGCATGTTGCCAGCTCCTTTTGTCTCTCTTATCAGTTGACACTCTCAAATCATTTTCCTCAGGGCTTCTCTCAAGCCATTCTCCACCCAGCCTGTATCTGTGCTTGGGATTGCCCCAACCCAGATGCAGGATGTTGCACTTGGCCTTACTGAATGTCATGAGGCTGGGCCCACCTCTCAAGCCTGTCCAGGATAGCATTCCTTCTCTCTAGTGTGTCAACTGCACCACTTAGCTTGGTGTTGTCTGCAGACTTGCTGAGAGTGCACTTGATCCCACTGTCCATGTCGTCTACAAAGTTGTTCAATAACTCCAGTCCCAACACTGATCTCTGAGGAATGCCACTCAGCACTGATAGCCATTTGAGCCATTGATCACAACTCTGAGTGTGACCATCCAGCCAAATTCCTTAACCTGCAAATGGTCCATCCATCAAATCCATTTTTCTCCAACAAGGATGTCATGCAGGACAGTGTCAAATGCTTTGCACAAGTTCAGGTAGATGTCATTGGTGGTTCTTCCTTTATCTGCTGATGCTGTAACTCCATCATAAAATGGCACCAAGCTTGTCAGGCAGGTCTTTCCCTTGGTGAAGTAATATTGGTTACCACCAATCACCTCATCTTTATTTTCCATTTACCTTAGTAGGGCCTTCAGGAGGATCTGCTCCATGATCTTGCTAGGCACAGAGGTAAGACCTATGGCCTGTATTTCCCTGGATCTTCTTTTTTTCCCTTCTTGAAAACTGAGGTTATGTTTCCCTTTTTCAGTCAGTGGGAACTTCACCAGACTACTATAATCTTTCAAATATGGTAGATAGCTGCTTGGCAACTTCATCCACCAGTTCTCTTGGATCTAGGGGATGGATCCCATCAGGTCTCATGGACTTGTGCATCTTCAGATTTTGTGTTTAGAGTTCGTTTCATGGGGAGGAAGTAAAAATTTCCTAGAATCATCATAAAGTATGCAAATTGTTTATCGTATGTTATCTATTTTATAAATTCTGAGAAGTTCAAGCAACTTTTAAAAATCCCTTTGTACAATCAAGGAAAAAAAATAATATAATTGAAAAGTACAGTCAAATAGATGTATAATCAAAAATAACCCAATAAAGAGTTAGGCACAAGGGTAACAAAGACAAAGAGAAAATAGGTGGAACGCTTACCCGTGCAGAGGGTTCGCAGTAAAGGTCTCCAAAGGAGTGGATCTCTCAGCAGAGATCCTTCCTCCCTGGCAGTCAGCACTTAAATGGGGCTGGAGAGGTGGAGCCTGGCTCCACCCCTTCCTGCAGCACAGGTGAACTGCTTTCACCTGTGCTCCCAGGGCTGACATACTGCTTGCCTCAGATAACTAATCAAAGGTTCAGGCTGTGATTCAGCAGCTCCCATACACCCTTATAGCGAGCTGATAATAAATCCTGGCTATTCTGTAACTTCTCTTTAACAGGGAAAAAACTAGATGTTCCTCCTCAGTCTGACACAAAGACAGATAATGAGCCACTGTTGAAGCAAGAAGGTCTTGTATTAAAAGAAGCAGGAAGATCAGGAAAGGCATCAGAAAGACTTACAAGACCAACAGACAGTGTATTTGCAGACTATCGAACAACTTCTTCCCAGTATAATGCTGTAGTAGGTGGTCTTCCAACAAACTGTAAGTTCAATGGACTGTACATCACATTTCTAAGCATTATTTAAGACAAAATCAGGAGTAAGTTTGATAACTATTGCTGCAGATACTGATAGTGTTCAATAGTAAATTAATTTATCTCATCTAGAATTTGTTTAGGGTTGTGGCTTGGAATTTATCAGTTTGAATATTTGGTATAAATAATCTGTAGAAAATTTGAAATTTAGTCTAGATGTACAAAGCATTTGACGCTGCTCCACACAACATCCTTGACAATTAGGTCAATTGCTCAATGTCCAGGTGGAGAGCAGTGACAAGCAGTGTTCCTTGGAGGGAATACATTTTTTTTAACATCTTTGTCAGTACATGGACAGTAGGGTTGAGTACACTCTTGGCAAGTTTGCAGCCAGCACCAAACTGCATGGTGTAGTTGTATGCTGGAGAGAAGGGATGCCATCCAGAGGGACCTTGGCAGACTTGAGAAGTGGGTACATATGAACCTCATGTACTTAAAAAAGGCCAAGTGTAGCATCCTGCACCTGAGTCAGGGCAATTCCAAGTGCAAATATAGACTGGATGACTAGCAGAATGAGAACAGCCCTGAGAGAAAGGACTTGAAGATGTTAGTGTATGAAAAACTGAATGTGAGCCATCAGTTTGCGCTTTCAGCCCACAAAACTAACCATGCCTGGGCTGCATCAAAAGAAGTGTGACCATCAGGTCAGGAGCAAATTTATCCCTCTCATGAGGTCATACCTGGAGCATTTTGTTCAGCTCTGGAGACTCCCGCATAAGAAAGACACAAAACTGTTAGAACGGATCTAGTTCTAGCACCACTGAGGATGATCAGATGACCTGAAGATACTTTCTATGAAGATAGGCGGAAAGATTTGGAAGGGGAAGCTCTGGGGAGACTTTACAGTAGCTTTCCAGCATTTAAAAGGGGCCTATAGGAAAGCTGGGGAGAGTTTCTATCAGGGAATTTATAGAGGGGCAATGAGTAGTGCTTTGAAACTAAAAGAGGGTAGATTTAGATTAGACATTAGGAAGAAATTCTTCACTATGAGTGTGGCGAGACTCTGGAACAGGCTAACCAGAGAAGCTGTGTATGTCCCATTCTTGTAAGTGTTCCCAGCTGGGCTGGTTAGGACTTTGGGCATCCTGGTGTAGAGGAAGGCATACCTATCCATGACAGTGGAATTAGAACTAAGTGATCTTTAAGGTCTTTTTCAACTCAAATCATTTTATGTTTTTGGGAAATTAAGGTTGTAATTATATGAAGACAAGATCATCTTAGAATCATCTAAAAATGTTTTCAGAAGAAAGTGCTCAAAAGTTACTAAGATATTTCCCATTCTCATGTCATTATGCAGCTGGAAGTAAGAATTTGGAAGTAAGAATTCTACAAATAGTAAAGATGTGAGGGAAAATTATATATACTCTTGAAGCTATATGAGACAAAGGATCAAAATTGCTCTTATTTAATGCAAAATATTTTTTTTTCTTCCTGGGAGTATCTTTACATACTTTTCCATATTGCCCATTGATTAATTTCCACAGATTATCCGGTATGTGGCATTCCAACTATTCGTTCAGATATTCCAGCTCCTCGAATTCGCCGCATTAGTGACAAAACTAATTATGGTGATGAGGTCAATGCTTATGCATTATTGTTCCCTTCTGTCTTCAGTCAAAAGGGAGTGTATGAAGAAGACTTCCTTAAATTGAGACCAAAGGCAGAGGTACAGTACATTTTTTCCAGAACTTACTTTCTAGATGAATGCAATGCCTTGACCCATGGGGAAACAGAAAGTTGTATAGGTTGTAAAATTCATTATTTTGAAATTACCATCCTTTAATCCATTCAGACATCTGACAAATATATGCTCTTCACATTCAAAGTTATTCATAAAGATGGTAGATACTTACTGAAGTCATATCTCAATGAAATGCATAATATAAGGAAGTATGTCAGGTTGTTGCTGCTCACATGCTCAAGTGTTGTGTTGAATAATGCTTGGTAAATAATTTAGGGCTTCAAAATCTGTCTTTCAGCATTTGTGTAGTGTGAGAAGAGCAGAAGAGGAACAACCTCATGCATCAGGTTAGGGGCTGACCTAAAGTAAAGGAGCTCTGTAGAGAAGGACCTGGGTGTCCTGGTAGACAGTGGGTTGATGATGAGCTACTGGTGTGCCCTTGTGGTTAAGAAGTACAATGGAATCTTGGAGTGTGTTAGAAAAAGAGATTGGCCAGCAGGTCAAGAGAGGTGATTCTCCCCCTCTACTCTGCCTTGGTGAGGTCACATAGAATCATAGAATCATTTGAGTTGGAAGGGATCTTTAAAAGTCATCTAGTCCAACTTCCCTATAATGAACAGGGACTTCTACAGCAAGATCCAGTTGCTCAAAGCCCTGCCCAGCCTGTCCTTGAATGTCTTGAGGATGGGGCATCCACAACCTCTCAAGACACCCTACTCCAGTGCTTCACTACACTTATCATAGAAAAACTTTCTTATATCCAATCTAAATATCCACTCTTATAGTATGAAACCATTTCCCCTTGTCTGACTACAGTAGAGCCTGCTAAAGAGTCTGTATCCTTCTTTCTTAAAGCCCCTGCTTTGATACTGAAAGGCTGCTATGAGGTCTCCCCAGAGCCTTCTCTTCTTCAGGCTGAAAAGCCCCAGCTCTCTCAGCCTGTCTTCACAGGGGAGGTGTTCCATCTCTTTGATCAGGAGTACTGCATCCAGTTCTGGGTTCTCCAGTTTAAGAAAGATGGGGAACTACTAGAGAGTCCAGTGAAGGGCCATGAAGATATTTAGGGGTGTGGAGCATCTCCCTTATGAGGAAAGGCTGAGAGACTTGTGCCAGTTCAACCTGGAGAAGAGAGGACTGAGAGAATTTTATTAATGCTTTCAAATATCTGAACGGTGGGTGGCAACAGGCTGGGACTAAGTTTTTTTTCAGTGATCTCTAGTGATGGGACAAGGATCAACAGGCACAAACTGGAACACAGGAAATTCCATGTGAACATGAAGAAAAATGTCTTCACTTTGATTGTGGCAGAGCACTGGAACAAGCTTATGGAGTCTCCTTCTCTGGAGATGCTCAAAATCTGCCTTCACACTTGCCTGTGCTGCTTACTCTATGAATGTGTTTTAGCAGAGCGGTTGAAAAAGATGATCTCTAGAGGTCCTTTTTAACCCCTACAAACCTGTGATTCTGTAATTCAGAACAGGTGTGAAATTTCCATCTTTGGATGTATTCAAATTCTGAGCCACATCCCAAGGAACATAGTTTAGTGGTGAATTTAGCCCTGCTTTGATTCTATGATTAGATGGATTATCTCCAGAGATCTCTTCCATGTAAATTATTGTATAATTCTATCAGTATATATATATTTATTTTTATATAATTCTAAATGGGGTTTTTGTTGTTGTTTTGTTTTCCTAGAGAAAGATTTTACAGATGTGTAAAACTAGTTTCAATCATACAGGAATTTTCAGTAAAAAATTTTAGCCAGATTGTATTCCCTTGAACTGCCAGATTTTGCTAATAGCAATTTACAAGGATTTTACTGCTGATATCTTTGGCGGCTCCTACCACTCTTCTTTGCAACCCAAAGTTTAACCAGCATAAATGCTAGAACAATGTTGCCCCTTGCTTGATGGTGCTTATGATTTTTCTGTTTTATTTCTCAGCATTTTCTAATGAAAAAGAGATCACTTCATTATTGAAATATGATTTATGAGTCAACGGTAGGAAAATATGAAAATTTAATCTGAAATGAAAAAAGAAATACTAACTGTCCATCTGTCCTAGTCGTTTTATTAGATAAATATCCAGTCATATGAAAGTACATCTGGAACTTGTGTATATATTTTGCAGAAAAGATGTTGCTAATTAGTGGTGGAGATGTAAAAGATATAGTGTCATGTTCCATAAATATCCTTAAAATAGTTGGTCAGAATGTCATATACATGAACATTTACCTTTTTGTAATGTAGCTCTCAAGCAGGAAATCCATGTGTGCAGAGTATAGCTAACAGTAAATAGAATTTGTGCTTTACTGAGAAGTCCGTTATACCTGTTAAGCAAGCACCAGATAGAGCTTGGAAGTTATAATGTGGCCTGAGATGGCATTCTCAATTGTAGCCTATACAGAATGCAGGACAGAATTAACCCTGGGTGCATTAAATCATCCAATACTCATGAAATAGATTACTTCAGTGTTGGTGATGTTCTTTCAATTTATATTTGCATGGATCATTAATATCTTTAATAACATTTAGTAGCTAACTACATTATTTCATAAAATTATGACATGACTCTAGGTTATCAGTTTGTGAATAGGCCTCTAGTAATTAATGACAATTCTGACTATAAAACAGTTTTGTAATGTTACAAAAGAAAAAAGTGTTCCTAAACCTGCTATTTTCTTCAGTAGAATTCAAGTCTGTAAAATAAATAAATAAATATAATTAAATTACTTGGCTGAGTAATTGATTTTCAATATGATCATGCTGATAGTAGGTAAGAGCCAGATTAAACCATGTGTGCACGTGATAATGTATGGTTTAGTAAGTGATTATTTTATGGCTGCTGCTGAGTCAGGTCATAGTTGTATTTTAATAAGTTAGTATTGATAAAGAAAGTTATGAGAATTTCTAGTTATTTATGCTTTGCAGAATAGCATTTGTATTTGATTTTTCAACGTTAAAGTATTTCAAGTTCATTAAAACAGTTTTGTATGTCACTGTTTTTTTACAGTATAAGGTTCTAATTCAATTAATTGTGAACTACATGGGTTAATAATACAGGATGTGGATTGCTAATGGAGGTGAAAAACAGACAACAATTAAATTGCCAATCAGAATTATTTTGTATTGTTTTGTAGGTAGCACAAATTCTTCACAACATTGGTGTGAACATTTCAGATGAAAGATTTGAAGACATATGGAAACAAGCTTGCATGAAACAACAAAAAGAGGAGGTTGGTGTAGAAAGCATCAGATATATATTGGAAGAGATGCATGCATCACACACAACAGATAGTAGCTAAATTCAGTCTTTGAGCTCTGCATTAATTTAAATTGACATCAGTGATAAGTATGGAACTTAATGAAATATATATTTTTTGAAAGATGTGCTTTTGTAATACATGTGCTTTTGCATACATGAGCTATATTATGTCTATTATATGCCACTCAAAACAATTCTTCTTCACTGAAGAAATCACAGCCTGTAATGTA
>JAPSGF010000061.1:4746496-4785162 GCA_035772895.1 Perdix hodgsoniae | reverse complement strand
CAGATAACTGTGGCAAGGAGTAACTGTCTTTCACCTGAATGCTGTAGCACTAATGGGGAGCAGACTGCACATTCTGTACACTGGAGGATGTTTTTCATGTGGTGGCTCAATATTTTACCAGTTTGGACCCAAAAAAGCTCTAAGCTGCAGCATTACTTTTTATTAAAAATACTCCTTGTCAGGGGAAAATTTATTTGCTTGCTTGCTTGTTTTTATATTTCTCTGTCACTGCTTTCATGAACATCATATGAATCAAATGTTGTTCTCTCACAATTTGAAAGAAAAAAAAAAAAGGAAAAAAAAATCCTTTAGGGTTTTTGTTGTTGTTGTTTTAGTTTGGTTTGCTTGTTCGTTGTTTTTTGTTTGTTGTTGTTGTTTTGTTTGTTTTTTGTTTGTTTTTTTACAGGTTGCTTCTTTTGTGTACTTCCTTCCCATCTTTTCCTTTTTGTGATTTGCTTCTCATTGCTGTGCACCTAGTATCTTGCTAGCCCAGCAAAAGGCTCCAACTGCATGTTCCTTTGTTCCATTCTCAATCCTTTGTTTCATATTAGTCATCTTAATTTTATGGCAACTTTCTCTTTTTTTCTTCCATTTAGTTGTTGTAAAAAGCTCTTGTCTGTCCATAGCATATTCTCCAAAGTCTTCAAAGACTCTCACAGCCAGCACCAACCATACTGTCACCTGCACAAACCATGCTGCCACCTTCACAGATTACTTTTTTATTAGATTGTCAACTGCAGATCTTTCTTCATTACCATGAAATTTCCCTTTCTTCTACACAAAATGCTACAATTTTTTTTTTTTAACCCGATAATAACTAAAATTTATGATTTGTAATCATTTGTCAAAACAGTCAAGGCACATTGATTTCTCTCTGCCTACTAGTGCAGATGTCATTGGATCCTCTTGAGATATTAATGCACAAAGTTCCACCAGTTCTTTTGATAGTTGATTCTTATGAATGACAAGCATTATTTGTATTCCAGTAACTTTGAATAACAAATTCAGTTATTTACTCTGATTTCTCTCTTTAAACAACACATAGCAAGTTTGCCTATTAGTAAGCCTCCAATGTAAATAAGGATTATTGCAAATACAAGAAATGGAAAAAATGGACTCAGAATGAATTGAAATTGAATCTTTTTAATCATTGAGTTTATATTAAAAATAAATGTGTATCGTAATGTTCTCCTTCTGGTCCATGTGTTATTCCCAATTCTTGATACTTCTTTCTGTAACACATTGTTTCTATGTGTAATTAAAGGAAAAAAGAGAGGTGTAAACCTAAGATATTTCTTTTATTTTTAAATTTCAGGATGAAACAACTCAACTAGTCCATACGGGGAACTATTTTTTTTTTTTTTTTAAGTTCTAATTAAATATCTCAATGCTCAAAATACTTTACTGTTTATTTTGACCAAGGTATTTGCAAGTCCTTTTTCTTTTTTCCCCTAGAAAATAGCATTTTTTGACCAAATTCACTGTAAATCTGATTTTACACAAATCACTGGATAGCAATGAAGAAAATTAGCAATGACTATTATCTGTGATAACCTATACATTGTTGAACAGTGAACAATCTTTACAGTGTTTGAATGTGTATAATGTCCTATTCAAAGTGATGTTCATCCTTCATTTGTTGTAAGCACTTGGTATGATTTTTTCCTATAGAAAATTCAGTAATTCTTGTTCCATTCAAATTTCATTTTTCTACTAAGAAAATGACCTAAGAGAGAATAAAACACTAGAAAAATTGTCATTTATGATAATTTTATTGGTAAGTGCATGGAGATGTATTTACTGATTCAAAAGATTTGTCTTTCCCCAAAAAATACGTTGCCAATTGTCATGGTTTAATACTTTTGTAATTTTGCTATCAGTATTCCACATCACAACATCATGTAAAGTATGGATAGTTCACAGAAGAAAACTACATTTCCCAGAGGACATCACGGTCAGGAGGTAAGTCACGGGACCAGGACAGTATATAATCTCACTCCCGTGACTGAAATCTCACACTCTCCCGGATCCTCGGAGCGTGGGGTGCCTTCCAGCCGTTTCGCCTAGAGCTTACAGTAGGCCTTTCGGTTTTTGGGACTCACTCTCTCTCTCTCTTTTGCTTAATTACAATTATATTGTATTATATTGTATTATTCTGTATTCTGATTTAGTATTTAGTAAAATAAGTGTGCCTCCTTAGATCGCTGCCGCTGTTTTCTTTTCCCATTCCCTTTTCCCCTTCCCTTTTTGGGCCAGCGGCCCTTTTGGGCTAGCTGCCCCCCTGTCACGGGCACAGGTAGATCTTGCTGAACCCGCGACACCAATATTTCAAAGAGGAAAGGCACTGACAATTGGTTCTACTTAATTGTTTCTACTATAAAGAAGCATTTACTTCGTTATATTTCTTTTGGTACATGACAAAGAAATTGAAGATTGTTCTTGAATAGTTTTCAAAGCCTTATATGCTAATGTCTTCTGTTGTGTTTTTTGTTTGTTTGTTTGCTTGCTTTTTAATAAATATGCATATATTGTGTGGTGCATCTTCGTTATACATTCACTTTTTCCACTGCAGAATTAGATACATAATTTTTTATTTGGAGGGGGCAGTGGGTGGGGCAGAGAGAGCAGTGATGCATAGTATTTCAAAACGTAGGATTTCTGATTTAATTGAATTTCAGAAGAAAATTCTGGACTACTCTCTGGATCAGAAGTTAAGATGCCGTAAGAAGTAATGTATTTCTTAACACTGAGAAAGAAGAAGAAGGAGGTGGAGGGGGAAGAGAATGGTTCAATAGGCCTAAAAGGTGTTTTCACATCGAAAAACACTGATGGGTGACATTTATCTTAGAAAAATTGATTCATAAAATCATAGAATGCCTTGGGTTGGATGGGAGATAAAAGCCCATGCAGTTCGACCTGGAGCAGGGTTGTCACTCACTAGATCAGAATGCCCAGAGCCCTGTCCCACCTGGTCTCAAAGATCTTTGAAGATGGGTCCTGCATAACACCTCTAACAACCTGTTCTAGTACCTCATCATTCCCAGAGTAAAACAATTTATTCTTAAGAACAAATCCAAATCTCCCTTTATTTTAAAACCATTCTCCCAGTCATTATCAGAGCATGTAAAATGTTGATCGCCTTCCTGCATATAAGCTCTGTTTAAATACTGAAAGGCTGCAATTAGGTCTCCCCAAAGTCTCCTCCAAGCTAAAAAAGCTCACCTCTCTTAGCCTCTCTTCGTAGGTGTCACAGAGTTAACTAGATCAGTGTATGACAGGGGGGCAGTAGGCCCCACCCCCCTCTCCCTCCTGGCCCCACAAAATGGGAAGGGAAAGTGAGAAGGGATAGGGAGATGGGAGCTAGGATCAATGTAGAGAAAAAAACAGCAGCAACAATCTATGGAGGAAAACTTACTTTACTAACTATGATATCGGATAACACAATATAGTACAATCTCATTGAAATTCAGACTAATAATTAAAATAAAATAGGAGGGAGAGAGTTCCTGAGACCAAGTCAAACCTGAAAAGCTTGGAACAGTTAGGAAAGCACCTTCCAGCACCCACTGCAGGGCAGTAAGAGACTGACCCACCCGGAAGGGCCAGATCCCACAACTTCCATGATGTATAGGGGCAGGTACTTGGAACTGGAGTATTAACACTTTAACTCCCAGTGCACTACGTGATGTTATGATGTGGAATACTGAAAACCAAAAAACACAAGACGATGACAATAGGAGAGGCGCTTCAATAACAGGATCATATTTATGGCCCTCTTCTATCTTTCTTGTTTGTATTAAATGTACTGAAAGGATTTTTCTATCTTCATGAACTTGTAGTTCTTTCCAAATTTTGCTTACATCAGGAGGGTCAAATAATTTAATAGACAGACAGATAGATAGATAACATTATTTTCAGACTACATCTTGAATTTATTTATGTATCTAATTAAGCTTCACTTTAAAGGACAGATAAACATTTTGAGCCTCTGCTCAGTATAAGAAATATTCATGAACATTTAGACCTCATATCCATTGTATCTTATATCTCCATTGCTCGGGCAACCAAAATATGAAGACAGTTTAATTCAATTAGACTTAGAATAGCCAACCTTTGAATAGCTCCCTCTGGTCTCCCCTGTCTTTCTATTGTTTCAAAAAAGGACAAGATGAAGACAAATCTTCTGTTTCCCATGAGTTAAACTTCATCACTGCTCTTAAGCAATACTGAAGAAAATGTAAAAATGAACTTAATAGCTACTATTTGTTATACAAAGGTCTTAAGAAATGTGACTTATTTATGATTATTGGATCAGTTAACTGATTCAGTACGTTATATCAATCCCTGTCTGCAACCTTGAAGAAAGTTTTCCCCCACACCAACATAATA
The DNA here is from genome assembly GCA_035772895.1 of Perdix hodgsoniae. Lineage (NCBI taxonomy): Eukaryota > Metazoa > Chordata > Aves > Galliformes > Phasianidae > Perdix > Perdix hodgsoniae. Next base: position 4,780,773 of record JAPSGF010000061.1, on the reverse strand, counting down.
TATTGCTGGAAAAGCTTGTTCTTTTTTTTTTGTTTGTTTTGTTTTTGTTTTTTAATTATTATTGTTATTATTACTTTATTTTATTATATGGCCTTTTCACATACTGTGTTAAGCTGATGCTTTTATTTTTCTGATTTTTTTTTTATATCAGAACTGTAAATCTGTTAATCTGTAAATCTAAAAAACTGTGATCACCAGCAACTGCAAGACAACTAATTATCCAGTCATTGCTTATATAAAGCGGCACTTTCATTATTTCTTAGATATAAATGTACCTATAGAGCTTTATAGTTAGGGAATAAATAATAGGAAAGTGTGATGCTTGGCTGTATAATATATCTGAGAATTGTTCCTATAGCTGACATTCTGAATGGGGAAGCGCATGTAGTGCAGATAAACAGAGCTATTAATTTTGATAACTCAGTTTTCAGCATATATATAGATTGGTACTGAACAGGATGGCCTCATTTCAGGGCTAAGTATCTGCTTCCACTGAATTTACCTAAGTCTGGTTAAAGCTCAAAGATAGTATGAGATTTCTATGACTTTTTCTGTCCTGAATAAAACACTGAAATTACAAATTCTGCAAACTGTTGTATAGAAGAACTTCTGGGAACATAATTGCCTAATAGACAGTCCTAAGGATTTCATAAATGAGAGCTTTGTCCCTGCAAGGCATTGCAGGAAATTCAGTAAAACTATGTGATAGCAAAATAAAAGACTACTGACAAAGCTGAAAAAAATCAGTGAAATATCTTTGCTCGGGTCTATTGTCAGATGGGGTTACAAAAAACAAAACAAAACAAAACAAAAAAAAAATTAAAGCCACAATTTGTTTGCGTATTGCATGGTTCTGTGTTCCCAGATCAAGTAAGACAGATCTGCTACTTTGTGGTACATCAAGTCTTTCTGTAAGCCATTAAATGATAGAAGTGTTTTATTAATTTTTTAACTGCACTAATACACATGTAATTTTTTTTAATTTTAGAATAATGTTCATCATATTTAAACTTGATTCCCTTAAATGATATCTGCTAACTATCGGGGGGGGGGGTGGGGGGGAGAGGGGGGAAGAAAAAAGACAAACATTAAAAATATTTTTCATTTGAACAAGGTTTCTAGTCTTTTTAGTTATAATTAAATGGAATATTTTCTATACTTATTCAGTGACTTAATCATTTTGGAATTTCCATTTCCCATGTATATTTAATACATCAGAGTCAGGAAAAGTCACCGACAAATCCAAAGCCAAAATCACCATTTGCTAATAAGACTACTGAGTTTGGATTTAATGTCCATTGTGTTCTCTGTACAATTTGTACTTCATAACTCTATGTTGACTTACAGAATTTTCTTTAATCACTTTTGTTTTCACAAGGCCAGAGGTGCTCTTTTTTAATTAGCATAATGACCAAACAGGAATTCCCCCATGTTTTAGTTTGTCTCTGTAGAAGCGTTCATTAAAATGACCAAATTTATCTTGTTAAATAGGAATATTCATTTCTTGCTGACCCTTTCTCTGTTACATACAGAATAGCACTATAGATAAAATAACTTATTTTATTTATTCAATCCAGAGTGTAGTTCAGCTAGTCAGTGAATGCAGGGAGTGTGGGTGCTTTTACATTCTGTTTAGAATAGCAGTATCTTACCTGATAGCACTAATTGCCTGTTGATCGGATGTGTCCAAACTGAGGCTCATAGGCCACAGGTGCCCAGCCCAGCCAACAGGGCAACATCCTGCCCTGAACAGGGATGTTCTTCTCCACCAAGCAACCCAGCCTGTTCTCAGAATTGCACATTGCTCAGCAACAGCTAAACAATGTTGTGCAAGCGGCACAATCTGAGTTGAAACCAGGAAATGGGGAGGGTACAGTGCAGTATGACTTTATGTATTTTGATACAGTGATCAAACTCAATTCTGTGAATGGCAAAAAATAAGCAGCCTTGCTTTCCATTTTGGTACAATAATTTGAGAGCAAGTTTCAGGATTGATGAAAAAAGTTAACAATGTTTTATATAATGGAACTCTGTTTTCTGGTAACATAAATAATAGTGTATTTTCAGGTTGAACGTATAGTGTTGTAATCACATATTCAATGGAAAAAAAATTGATCATGTCTCTCTACTAGTCTTTTATAAGACTTAACAGAGAGTCTATCTTTTCCTCCATGATCATGCCTTATTCATGTCATTTTTGGCAGGAAGTACATTTGTGCATAAATATTTTCAAGGATGAAGTACAGAAAGAATAAAATTTCATAAAAAAAGATCTCTGATAAACACCTTGAGAACTCACTAAGAATTTCAACCACTTCCATCAAACAAACTTGATACATTAGTTTCTTAAAATCAAAGCCAAATATCCCACTAGTTTTATGCTTTTGTTGCCCACTTTTTTGTTTTAGCAACAAATAATAAAAGAACTAACAAAAGCTTTGTTACTTATAAATTGTATATTTTATAAGCAGCTCACAACAATTCATTTTCACTCATTATGGCCAAGGCAAGGCAAAATATTGAAAATTCATGCTGCGGATTGTTCCTGCCCTGGTGTTATCTTTCTATCAGGTGTATACACAAGGAGCCACCATGTGTCCAAAATATTAGTTTATTCATGGAGTTAGGAAGATTTAGAAAGTAGGTCCCAATTTTTGGACACAGCTTTAATGAACCATTAGACCCAAACCAGTAACATAATCATTTATCTTAGCCTATGTTATCTTCTAAAAACATAAGCAGTGTTCCAACCTAAGTGAAAATGAGAAAAAGAAAAATTGAACTAAAGGATTCATAGGACTCGTTTTCTGGTTTTCTATATAATGTACTCAAAAAAGTGCAACTCCTGAAAAGAAAATGCTGATTTATTTTTTTTTCCAGTTTATCCTTTTAGTCACTTCAAACCAGTAAAAAAAATCACTTTAATTTTACTTCTATAGCTTTGATGTAATTTTCATAGACTGGCATTTTAATCTCATGTAGCTACATATATCAAGAATGTGTGAAATATAGTCAAGAACTGTAAAGCACATCCTTGCAAATGTATGTTATTTATTCAAGGGCCCTTTTCAAGGGCCATTTTGTTTCCTCTACAGATCAGTTGGTCTCCATGAGTGAGCCAAATACTCTCAATCGTATATTCAGTATATTCAGTAGACTGAATCCTACAACATTTATACATATATACGCATACATATGCAGTACCAAGCCTGATGGACTGGAAAGCTTTTGTATGTAGAAAAAGCACAGAACAAAAAGCAGACTTGTCCAACTACTGCCTGCTTAAAGGGCTGTCTTGCTATAGCAGTAACACACTTCACAGCAGGAGGAAGCCGGGGGGGGGGGGGTGTTGGAGGGTTCTCTTATCCCTACGGAAACCTCTTATCATCATTCATTAATTGTAATATTCCATTTGGCAATATTTAATATTTTCCTAGAACACATATTGGTGAGATCTCCCTTTGTGCTTTCCATTAAACTGATTACCTTATTAGCTACGTAAATAGTCCCTGCAAGAGAACCTGTAAGAAATGCTAGTAGAAAAATCAATAGATAAGCTAGAATTGAAAGTCACAAGGTATTTTCTGTATTTTCTTTGGTTTTAATGTGACTTCAAAGGAAATTCCCCAGGGGCACTGACACAAAATATTAACTTTAGTAGAAAGGCTGGAAGAAGAGAGAGAGATTGTCTTCTCATGCAGACTTGTCTTTGTTTCAATGAAGTTATAAAAAAGACAGTTCCAGATGTCTTGCCAGCCTCTGGCTATAACTTTTACCTTGTGTTTGTGTCCTTAGTGAGATACTGCTGGAACTGCATGTGATTGCAGAGCTCTTAGACCAGACAAATACTTTGTTTACTTTCCTGAATGGTGATGCTTGCCTCTAGGATGAAAGACCAAAGAGATACTGAATTATTCTTCATTAGCTGTATACCATGCACTGCAGATTGTCCAACAGCTGTTAGGCACTAAAAAAAAAAATGTAGCTGAGGTCCATTAACAATATTAACTTTCTCCTTTTACACTAAACATTAAGACAAGAAATGTTGAAGCAGACTAGATAAAAGGACAATGTCTAACTGGATGAAAATAGATTATAAAATTGCCCCTGCTTAGGAACTACACAATGTGCTTATAAAGAATGGATTAATTAGTCATCAAGAACATATTTCATCACAGCATTTTACGGGTTGCAAAAACACTGAATTGTTATTATTGATTGATTATTGGTAGACAAACTTTTAGTTCTGCAAATTCATAGAATCATAGTATATGATGGGAGCCACAAAGATCAGGGAGTCCAACTCCTAGCTCCAACAAGACTACCCAATATGCAAACAATGTTTCTGAGAGAGTTGTCCAAATGCTTCTTGAACTCTGGCAGGCTTGGTGCTGTGACTGCTTCCCTAAGGTGCCTGACCACCTTTCTGATCATAGAGTGGCCTGGGTTGGAGATGACATGAAATATCTTGCTGGGAGCAGCGTTGCCACTCACTAGATCAGACTACCGAAAGTCCCTTGCTACCTATCCTTGAACATCTTCAGGGATGAAATATTCATAATTCTCTAATTATGATACAAAACAACCTGTTTTAGTGCCTCACCAGTCTCTGAGTAAAAAATATCCTCTTGATAACAAATCTAAATCTCCCTTATTTTAGTTTTAAAACATTTTACTTTGTCCAATCACAATCTGCTCACTGTCTGCTGGTAGATGAAGAAGATGGAACCTTCCCTGATGCAGCTCTATGGTGCTCCCTCTGGCTCTGTCACTAGTCACCAGAGAGAAAATATCAGCGCCTGTACCTTCACCTTCCTCGGGAGGAAGCTGTAGACTGCCCTGAGATCTCCTCTCACTCTCCTCTTCTCTAGACTGTACAAACCAGACGACCTCAGCCACTCCTGTTACAAGTTTCTCTCTGTACCATTGGCGATCTTCACATCCCTCTTTTGGATACTGAAATAGTTTTATGTCCTTCTTATTTTGTGGTCTACAAAACTGCAGCTAGTTCAAGAGGTAAGACTAAATCAATGCAAAGCAAAGTGGAACAGTCCCTTCCCTCAATGAAATAGCAGTGTTGGGCTTGATACTCTTCAGGGTAAAGTTGGGCCTTTTGGTTGCCAGCACATACTGCTCAGATTCAACCTGCTGTCAGCTAGAACCCCTAGATCTTTTTCTGAGGGTCTATGAAAAAAAACAAAAAAAAAACCTGTCTAGTCCCTCATCCACTACTGTGTACATATATTTAATCTGCAGAATCATGTAATGGCTTTGTTTGGAAGAGACCAAGGTCATCTGACACTTGCTCTTGTTAAATTTGCAATAGTGGATCATTGTCCAGCAGTTTAATTTGTCGCTATTTCTCTATAAGGCGTCTCTACCCTTAAAGGAGTGAACAGCTCCTCCCAGTATTGCATCACTTGCAAATTTTCCCTTATCTTCAAGTCCTTCACTCATCTCTTTGATGAAAACAATAAAGAAAATTGGCCCTTAAATAAACCCTGGAGAATCCAGTCTCACGTCTGTCTGGAAAGGAAGTGGAACAGCTTGTGCTAAGTGCCAAATCCAAGAAATTGGAAGAGAAGGAAGTTATCAGGAATAGTCAGCATGGATTCACCAAGGGAAAATGGTGCCAACCTTGTAGCCTGTGATGGCATCACCAGCTGGATAAATGGGGGGAGAGCAGTGGATGTTGTCTTCCTTCAGGAAGGCTTTTGATGCTGTCTTCTATGACATCCTTATAATAAAGCCGAGGAAGTGTGGGATAGATGAGTGGATGGCAAGGTGGGTTGAGAACTGGCTGGCTGTCCAAGCTCAGAAGGTGGTGACTGGTAGTACAGAATCCAGTTAGAGACTGTAATTCCAGTGTTCCCCAGGGGTTGGTGCTGGGTCCAGTTTTGTTCAATATCTTCACTGATGACCTTGATGAGGGGAATGTTCACCCTCAGCAAGTTTGCTGATGATACAAAGCTGGGAGGAGTGGCTGACACACCTGAAGGCTGTGCTGCCATTCAGCAGGACCTGGGCAGACTGGAGAGCTGAACAGTAGGAAGCCAGATGAGGTTTAACAAAAGCAAGTATAGAGTCTTGCACCTGGGAAGGAATAACCATGGGTATCAGTGTTGGGGTATGACCTACTGGAGAGGAGCCCTGTAGAGAAGGACCTGGATTTCCTGGTGGATGACAGGTTAACCATGAGCCAGCAGTATACATTCATGGCCTAGAAGGCTAATGAGATCATGTGGTGCATTAAAAGGATCGTGGCAAGGAGGTCAAAGGAGATGATCTTCCCCCTCTTCTCCGCCTGGTCAAGTTTCATGGAGTACTGTATCCAGTTCTGGGTTGCTCAGTATAAAAAAGACAGGGATCTCCTGGAAAGTGTCCAGCAGAAGGCCACAAAGATGGTGAAGGGCCTAGAGCATCTCCCCTATGAGAAAAGGCTGGGCGACCTGGGTCTGTTCAGTCTTGAGCAAAGACTGAGAGGGAATCTTATTAGTGTTTATAAATATCTTAAGAGAGGGAGTCAAAGGGGCATGGCCAACATCTTTACAGTGGCCCATGGGGAAAGCACAAGGGGAAATAGCCATAAACTGGAGCATAGGATACTCAGCCGCAATATGCAAAGGAACTTCTCCATGGTAAGGGTGATGGAGCACTGGAACAGACTGCCCAGAGAGGTTGTGGATTGCCTTTCTCTAGAGATATTCAAAACCCATCTGGATGCGTACCTGTTGTCTTGCTCCAATTTATAGGAGGGAGAGGAGATTCTTTTTAATATCTGTATACACGGCATGAGATTAAGAAACAATGGTTCAAATGTTGGTCCGACCAGTTTATTACAGATGTTAATTAGGGAGATGGGGAAGGGGAGGACGGATGCTATTATAAATTAGGGTAATGGGTAAGGGAAGGAGGGCAATAGAAAAGATAGGAAAGGAGTCTTTATAGGAAGCAGGAGGAAGATAGTCACTACCATGGATCCAGCATGGTTCGAAGGTCAGTCATTGATCTTCAGTAGTGATGGGTTGTCAGGCATTGTTGTTCTGTTGATGACCACGGCAGTGACGGTGACCATGGCGATGATGGCCCCTTTTCAGTGCTTTCAAAGTGGTTGAGTCAGTTGTATTTGGAGTGACAGCTCAAATCCAAAGTGGTGGAGTCAGATCTCCTTGGAGCTTCCTTTGTGGCAGCTTCTGGCTCTGCAATCTCAGCGGAAACTTGTTTGTTCCTATCATCCTGGCCTTGCCAGCAGATAAGAGGGAGCAGGAAGGTGCCAACTTGTATCTTGCTTTCACAGGATACAATGGCATCATCCATTTCCCATAGCAACCTGGAGTTTCCCATAGCAAGCTGGAGTTATTTAATCACAGGCTAGATCTTCCAGCAGTAAACACTCCTGAGCACTCTCTTCTGGAGGCAAGCAGCTGAAATTGTCCACACAGTGGTGTTGACTGCCACACGACAACACCCATCACTCATCTCCTAGACAAGTCAGTCTTACCACAAGAAATACCTCAGGAAGCAAGCTTTGAGCCAAAAAACAAAGAAGGATTCTCACACCTGTGCAGCCTACTGTGAGGAACCTGCTTTGCAGGGACACTGGATTCAGCAATCTCTAGAGGTTCCTACCAAGCCCTACAGTTGTGTAATTCTGTGATTCTGTGATCCTGGCTTTTAGCTTGATGTAATCCTATTTACTTAAACCCTTTGACCCCAAGCCATCTCACTGTGTTTTTGCCTATCTGTACACAGGACATTTTGTCCAGGAAGATGCTGTGAAAATCAATGAGAAAACTGTGAGAAAACCTTTGCTGAAATCCAAAAAAAAAAAAACAGCAATTGCCTTTGACAATTAGATGAATCATAAAAGAAGACTAAGTTGGTTGAACAGTACTTTCTGCTCAAGAAATCATTTTGGCTAAGACTAACAACCATACTGTGTTTTAGGAGGTTTTCCATAACTCCCAGAAAATATTTTCCATAATTTTACCAAGTACTTAAGTGAAATTAACAGAACTGGATGGGTCTTCATTTTTGCCTTTCTTGACAACTGAGACATTTGTTAGTCTTCAGTCAACTGGGACTTTCCAAATTCCCAGCATCACTGAAAAACATGTAAAAGTTCTCACATTGACATTTGAGTGCCACTTTCAGTATCCTGTCATGAATTCCACCTTTAGCAGTAAATCCCACACAAGTTTAGAGTTATCTGGGAGTTTATCATTACTAATGACAGTCCTCCAAGTCAGCATCTGAGGCCCATCATCAATGTGAAAGACAGAGATGAGTAGGGGATTAAACATCTCTTCTTTGTGCTGCTATTTGTGAGGTGACCATCCTTATGAAATAGCAAACCAATATTATTTCTCTTGTTGTTAATGTATTTTAAAATACATTTTGTTGTCCCCCACTGTAGATAGCTTCAGTTCTAATTTTGTTTCATATGCATTAATTTTCTCCCTGCAATGACAAACACAGTTTCTGTATGTCTCTCATGCAAACCTACCTTGATTTCAGTGAGCATACACTTCCTTCTGCTTAACCTCTAGATGAAGACACTCTTCTCAGCCAAGACAGCATCCTACCCCACTTTCTTCTAACATTTCAAAATAGTTTGTGTTTTTAATAGGTGGTACTTAAAAAGTGACCAGTACTGATAGAACCCATCGACTTCAAAAGCAGGTTCCCATGACACCTTACCAACTAGTTTCCTAAGCATCCTAAAGTCTTCTCCCCTGAAGTTTTGCTGGTAGTTTTCCTTCTATCTTGCAAATGGCTTTTCCTTCTCTCACCATGTTGTAGTTTGGTGACTTTTTGTTGTCAGTATTCCACATCAGAACATCATGTAGATCAGGGGGAATTAAAGAGTTAATGTTCTAGTCCCGTTTCCCTTATGGACATTGTGAGTATCCTGATGGGAGGGGAAGGGCAGCATCCCTGGAGGACCAGGCAGGAAGAGGAAGTGAGGTGGAGATCCAGAGGACCCCAACCTCTTTTTCCAGCCCTGGCTCAGCTGTCTCAGCTCACAGCGGAGAAAAGCATGTGCTTCCCTGGCACTATTGTGGTTTGACTCGTACTTTGGGTACTCTCGTTTCTCTCATTTTACTTGATTTGGTTAGATTTAGTAAATTACCATTCCTCCTCAGATCGCTGCCATTGTGTTTTCTTTTTGTTAAAACTATCCACTGGCTCTCTGCCCTTTCCCCGCTCCCGGAGCATGCACAGCCAGGGGCTGACCAGTTCAGGTGGAGAGCCGTTAATAACCCTTCCTTTTCTTCCCTTTCTCATGGGGCCTGTGCCCCCCATTTCAGACTTACATCTAGGGATAACTCCGTGACACACCAGATTATAAATTCAACTACTTCTTGGTCACTATGGCCAAGACAGCCACCAATTGCCAGTTCATCCTTCTCTGCCCATAAGCAGGAACTAGGAGGATGCCTTTTCTTTCTGACTATCGATGTACCAGGAAGTTATCATCAAATTGTTTTAGAGATCTCCTGGATCTGATTATATAAGCCATCCAGGATTCCCATTTACAGTCAAGCAAGGTGAAATCACTCATAAGAGCAAGTGTGGCTAATCTAGAAATATCTCTCTGCTCCAAAAAGAATAACTAATTGATGTTGTCATCCTGGGGGATGTGGTCTACAGTAGATTCCCACAGTGTTATCTACTTCATTTTCTTCTCCTTTCATCCTTACACAGAGGCTCCTAAACAGGCTTGGAGAGGAGTGGCTGGAAATAGGCCTGATGGAAAGGGACCTTGGTGTATTGATGACAGTTGGCTGAATATGAGCCAGCAGTGTGCCGAGAGTGGCCAAGAAGGCCAACAACTTCCTGGCTTGTGTATCAGGAATGGTGCAATGAGCAGGACTAGGGAAGACATCCTGCCCTTGTACTCAACACTGATGAGGTCTCACCTCGAGTACTGTATTCAGTTTGGGGCACCTCAGCACAGAAAGGACATTGAGGTGCTGGAGCAGGTCCAAAAAAGGGCAACAAGGCTTGTTAAGGGCTTGGGAATATGCCCTAGGAGGAGAGACTGAAGGAAGTGGGGCTGTTTAGCCTGGGGAAAAGGAGGCTAAAGGGAGACCTTATTGCTCTCTTCCAGTATCTGAAAGGGTGCTTACAGCAAGAGTGGGGTTGATCTCCTCTCACTGGTCATGGGTGACAGGACAAGGGGAAATGGCCTCGAGTTGTGCCAGGGGACGTTTAGGTTGGATATCAGGAACCACTTCTTTACAGAAAGGGTGGCTAAGTACTGGAATAGGCTCCCCAGGGAGACAGTTGAGTCACCATCCCTGAATGTGTTTAAAAATCTTTCAGATGTAGTGCTCAGGGACATGATGTAGCTAAGGGTTGTCATAGTTAGAGTAGAGTGGTTTGCTTGTGGTTGGACTTGATGATATTTAAGGTCTTTTCCAACCTAAGCAATTCTATGATTCTATGATTCTATGATTCTGTGTCATTTGTCATCTGCAACATTTTATACTTTACCGTCTTCCTTAAATATAGCAGCACCACAACACCTCACCTACACTGCCTATCCTTTCTGAAGAGCATAGAACTATCCATTGTGACACATCAGTCACAGGACTCCAACAAGTCTTAGTTTTACTAATGATGTTGCAACTCTGAAAGTAGTTAAGGATTCTGTCTCATCTTGTTTGTTCCTCATGCTGTGTAAGTTGTAGAAACATTTCAAATGCTCTTCATTGTGCACAGCACGTGATGAGGCAAACTGAAGGATAGTACTAGAATATGATAGTTTGTCATGACATCCAATAACTTGTCACTAATGAGCAGTTTTATCTCTTTCTCCTTCTGAATCTAGTTTTAATCTCTACTGATGAGTTCTTTTAACTCCTGAGCACAAGAGCTTCTCGTTTTTCTTATCATAAGCAGTTGTGATACAGGGGGCAAGCTGACTAGCCCTAAGGACCCCTACCACCTGGATGGATGTTCATCCATGCTATCATTTGCCTGTCTATCCTGTTCCAAAACCTCATACCTGTTGAATAAGGACATCTGGGAAGGTGAGGTAGGCAAGCAGGGAATTTGCCTGCAGTCTTGATCAGTAATGTGCTTCTATTCCCCTTGTCTCTGAAGTCCCCTTCTACCTTGTCGCAGAGAGGGGATCCCTTGATTCTTGTACTGTGGCTGGTTGACATATCTGTCTCAGGGACAGGAAAGAAAAATTCCACCAGTTCTTCTCCCTCTCCATCTCCCTGATGATTCTCAGCTTGTTTATTTTCTCCCAAAATGATGACTCCAGGCTGAGCACTTCTTCTGTATGGGCAGATCTTTCACAGGAGAGCTCACTGCTGTGATCAGACATTCACAAGAAGCTGAGGCATACCCTGTAGCTCGAGACCTGTGTGTTTTCATGTTCCACTGGGATCTCTGTCTGTACTGCCACATCAATTCCTGTGGCTCAAGAGTCCATAAGAGATACTGAAAACATGACTTTCTGTCAAGCAGTTACCATAACTGGAGGAGCTCTCTGTGAGCAGTTGACAACTGTCATTGGAAGCGTCAGAGTGACACTCTCCCTCTGCACCCTCCTGTGCCAGATACTCTTTTAGGCCCTGACTGCTTGCTCTCGTAACAGCATTCACCAGGGCTGTCTTCTATATGTGTGAAAATGTCCACAATTGCTCCTGACCCTGCCCATGGCTTCTTAACCACTTTCCTGAGATCTGTCAGCCTGGTGGGTCTCTGCACTCCCCTGGTGTCTACTTTACTCAGGAAACTCCTCTGTGTACTGCCATCACTTGCTCCTCTGCAGAATCATGGAATCCTAAAATATCCCAATTTGAAAAGGACCCACAAAATAATCCTTGATAATTCAAGTCCAAGGGGAGAAATTACCTATTTTTCATGTATTGTTTGGATTCTGTTTTTATTCTCTTTTCAGAATGAGGTAAAAAAAAATACAATATTGGAAATAAGAACCCTGATTAGTTATATGGATTTAGTCCAGAGATTCCATAAGGTTACAGGTCTCACTAGCATAATTTTTAAACAAAATTTGCAAGACTGGATCCATTGCTCATAAGATGCTGATGAGAGTACTTGTCTGGAAAATAATTCCGTGAAAGTAAAATTGAATAAATGTTTTACACGCAAGCACAGATTTCTAAAAATAATAAAAACACAATTGTGTAATAAACAAACAAATATATTTGAAATATTCCACAAAGAAGAATGTTATTCACTTGTAACAATGAGAAATTTAATACCTACAGAACATAACAAAAAATATAATTCACATTTACAAAAACATATTCATGCAAACTGTATCAGGGATGTTACTTTGCTTTCAATGTCCACATTTATCAGTATCCTGAAGAAAGATATAATTCTTTGACCATATTTTTTGGGATCTCTGCAAAGTTGGAAGTTGAAACTGTCCTAAAAGAAGCAAGGTTACTTTTTTGTATTGCACTTTTTCATTTGCCCCTAGTTGCTTTGAGCCAGGTATTTGAGTATATTAATAGTTAAATATTTTCTGAAGTGGTTTGTAAAGTGTTTTTTAATGTGTTCCAGGCCATGTTCTATTTATACTTTACTGAGACTATTCAAATGATTCATGTGATGGTCACAAGTGCTATTGAAAATGATTGTAGGGACATCTCTTAATAATCTCCTCACAACCCTATTTATCTTTAGGATCAAATAGCATTTGAAAAAGTTCCCATGGTTCAAGATTTTAATATCCTTCTAACTCCAGCAGAAACAGTTATTCATCCCACTCTAAAGATCTCTGTGTGAGAGCTGACCAAGTAAAATTTTAAAGTCTGATAGCTTGTTATTTTTTACCTGTTATTCCTACCATTTCAAGTGATATGAAATGAATGCATTATGCAGCAAACAGAAGTCCACTTAGAAAGCATTTAGTGTCTAGCTTGAGTTCATTTAGATAAGCACAGTGGGTTTTACAAAGTACGGTATGAACATTCAGGTTTACAATCTCTATGTCTTATAAAATCAAATGTAGACTTTTACACTGAGCCAGCAGCAAAGTCTGTGTGCTACTGATACTCCATTTCTACCTGTCATAGGATGTTTGAATGTGCTAAATTAAGAAGAAGCAGTAATTACAAAAAAAAAAAAAAAATAGAGAGAGAGAGCCTGAGGAGAACACCTATAATCTGAATGCAAAAACCTTGACTGCATAAATATGTAAAGTTCTTCCAAGTAGAGGACTGTTAGCAATCTATTCAACTAAGATTCTAGTTCATAACTGGATTCTGAATAAGACCTATATGTAGAAAGATTACTTCTCCATTTTGAAAGGTCATCTATGCCTCCTTTTTCAGTCTTTTAACAGCCTAATGCCAACAAGACAGCAGATTTATTTTATTTTATTTGCCCTTGTGGTGTTTACATCTTCCACAGTGTTGGAGTAGAGATGGACAAGGGAAGTACCACCTAAGGAAAATATCTTTTCTTTTCTTTTCTTTTCTTTTTTGCAAGGATTCTCAAAATCTACTACAGACTTGGGCTCATGCGTTGTGTTGTGTTGTTTTCCACTTCTCATAGAAAGTAAAACATTTATCTTAGCTGCACTTCTCTCTTTTCTAGTTCCTGATGCTTCAGTACAAGCACAATCAAAGTTTTCAATATTGGAAAGATGAAGTGCCACTTTTGCATGACTTGTTTTCCACACTTCTCTACACTGTTCCTTAGAGCAACCTGACATAAAGATGTTAAGCACTATAATTCTTACTTGCTCTCAGCATTTACCAGATACTAATGTTTTGACACGAACAAACAATGGTTGTGTCACTTATATGACATTTCCATAATTCACCAGTGGCAAGAAGGATCTAAATGCAATTCATTGTTGAAATAGTCTCATATTTTGACTGTTAGTTTTTCCTAGAGTAGATAGTCTGCGTTGTTCTTCATTTTTTATCAGGGCTTCTTCCGATAGGATAAGATGGAATATGTTTATACTAAAAGAGAGTAATTTTAAATTAGATATAAGGAAGAAACCTCCTGGACTATATGCAGCTCACCATGTTGTTTTCCCAGCAGATATCTGGGTGGTTGAAGTACTCCACCAGGATGAAAATCTCTTGTACATGAAGCAAGAAGACCTTATCAGTCCCCAATTTTAACCCACAAGTTCCCAACCCATACAGGACTGCTTCTCAGGGGCAGCACTTCACAGTCTATCCACTTTTTAACATAGAAAGAAACACTTCCAATAGCCCTCTTACCCTGCCTATTCCTTCTAAAATCTCATTGCCCTCAATCATGGTATTCATATTTATGAGATGACCCCATCATTATTTTGTTACAGCAATAAGATTGTAGCTTTCCAATTTCACTACAGTTTCTGCTACTTCCCACTTATTTCCCATGCTGTACGTGCTAGTATAGAGGCACTTCAGCTGGTCTTTCAGCGGCATTATCATCTTTGAGGTGCCCTCCCAAAAATAATATGGGAAAAATCTGAGGTTTTCCCAATCTGCTTCCTGAAGTGATAATGTTCTCTGACTCTTCTCTGTTCCTCTGCAGTACATCCCCTTCCCCATAAAACCTAGTTTAAAACTCTGATGATGAATCCTGTCAGCTTGCTAACTAGTGTATTCATCATAAGATGCAGAAGTTTGAGGGCATCTACTAGCATCTTGTCCCAGTAACTTAGCTATACTATCCTGCACCTTGTCATAAGCAAGCTTGCTGTCACCCCCTTTCACGTTCAAACCTAGTTTAAAGCTCTGTCAGTTAGCCCACACAGCTCCTGGGACAGAATTCTTTTTCTCCCTGCACCCAGGTGTACCCCATCATCAGCCATTAAGCTGGGGACTATCTCATGGTAAGAAAAAATATTCCTGAAGTGGCACCAGCCACTCAGCTATGTATTTATCAGATTAGTCTTCCTGGTTCTCTCAGTCACTGAAGGGATAGAGGAAAACAGCACCTGTACTCCTGCTCCATGCACTAGTTAGTTGCCCTAATCCCCTGAAGTCTCTTTTAATAGCCTTCAGGCTTCACTCATCAACTCTGTCACAGCCAGCCTGAACTAATAGTAAGGGATAAGTAAAGTAGTTCCCCCTCAGTAGTAAGAGTAGGGATTCTCCCAGTAATGTCTCTGACCCAGGCCCCAGGGAGGGGCCTCTCTGGGTAGGATCTAGCTGATGTATGGGTCTCTCCATTTTCTCTCAAGAGGGAGCTGCCTGCTGAGTTTTTCTTTCTTTTCTTTTTGGTGAAGGCAGTCTTGAGGCATGGAATCAACCACCTTCCAGTGTGGACCTTACATCGCATCCTCACTTGTTTCTCACTCAAGTTCCAGAGCCTCAAACTTACTGCATAAGGGCACCTGGGAAGGTGAGGTAGGTATGGAGGGGTTTTTCCTGTGATGTTGTCAACGGTTTACGGGCCAGTTTGGCCTGGTTCCATGACCAGCAGGATAGAGGGATCCACAGATCCGCACCTCCAGAAAAGGGAAACAGGGGACCCCAAAATAATTGAAAACAGCAGCAATGATCTGAAGTGAAACAAACTAATTTACTAAATATGGTATCAGCAAAATATAATGAGAGAGAGAGTGTGTGCGAAAGGTGGATAGGCCTCACCACAATGCTGAGGTAAGAAGTGCAGTCCAGTTGAGCTGATGAAGAAAAGCAGATGGAGAAGAGCAGACAGAGAAGCGCAGGCGAAGAAGAGAACATCAGGTGACCTTGCCAGAAGTTACATCTCCTTGCTGACCGCAAAGCCCCCTGAGGAATCTAATTCTTCTCCTCCAGACGGGCACCCAGAATTTGAGCATCAATGGTCAAACCCCCAGTGCATTACATGATGTTATGATGTGGAATACTGATAACCAAAAATCATAAAACCATGACAGATGTCAAGCTGGGACCTGCTTCTATTCCTCCTCATCTCTTAGGTCCCTTTCCTCTGCCTGACAGCAAAAGGACAAGGAGTCCATCATTGTTTGGAATGTATCACTCTGGTGCCTTTCTCACAGATATGGTAAGGAATTGCTCCACCAGTCTATCTTCTGTGTGAACTCCCCAATGCTCCTTAACCTCCCCCCCTTCATTCTTGAGCTCTGCCACCATACTGAGCAGATCATCCACCTGCTAACACCTCATGCAGGCAGTATTCCTGCCATCCCACAGAGGCAGCAACATGGTCAGGCTCTCTCTGCAGTCAGAGTCCGGAACTGCCACATTTTTTGAAACACACTCCATCTGAGCTGCCACATTCTTTCTGGACAGAGCTTTCTCCCTTTTTCCTCATAGTTAGGTTTGTTGTCTGGGAGGCAGCTGACAGGTGAGCCAGTCCCCCTACTAAGGACAGATGCTTTGCCCTTCTTTCTCACCCTGCCTGAATCAACTTGCCACACAAAGTACCATGCTGCACTCTTACTGCCATGCCACACACTGTTTGCCTGCTCTTTTCGCTTCACTCCCCACTTGCTTCAAACTTCCATATAGTGTTCTTTCTATTCCAGTGCAAGTGTTCATGGGACCCACCTGTCACAGGCTTTGTTATATTCCAATGTTGCCAACATCATTTTTGGTATATTGAAGGCAATATTCAACTCCATTTAGTTCCCTAGTTATAATCTGCTGATTCATGTTGATCTGATTTCATGGTGTGACAACTGTGCACAGTTGTCCAAAATGTTTGTCTTTCATGTTGTCGTCACCATTGCTTAAACACACAATTCTCCACTTCACTGTGCTGATATCCACTCTTTGGTCTCCATAAATGTTCACTAAGCATCTTTGAATATCAGTGAGTGCAACTTTTTTCCATGTGGAGGAGTTCAGTTCTACACCTTTGTTTCCTGTGTACTTCCATGTCTGACGCCATTTAGTTAGACCTCCTCTCTGCTGCCATCTGTCACATAGCAACAAAATGTAAAGGCATATTGGTGGGAAGATTGAGCCTCTAGTGCTACATACCAACATCTGTCTTTGATGTCACAGGCCAACATAATAAAATATGAGGCATTACTTTCAGAGCAACCCGCATAGATGATTGTTAAGGTCCCTTCCAACTCAAACCATTCTTTGATTCTATGATTCTGTGATACAATTCCTTATTCACAGATTTAAATATCTAGCCCCTTGCTCCTTCAACCAAGCAATGAACACAAAAAAAAGCCTGGAAGTAAAAAATAATTAGCTTTGAAATAAAAAGTTCAAATATCTTCTTCAAAGTGTCCTTCACAAATTAAAAAAAAAATGACACAATAAAGAAATGTTTGAATTACTCAAGAACAGGAGATCTTTCAGAGAAATGAAGATCATATAGCTCTTCCCAATATGAACTAGTAACAAACAGGCTAGGAACCATCCCAGGTGGTGGAATTGAGCATCTGTTGATAAAACATGTTAATGTAAAATTATAACTCATCAAACACATTTATAAGGCAACAAACTTACTGAAAGAAGTCTGTAATTCATTTACTTTTTTATCTACATTTTTCAAGAGATATTTATCTGAAATAAGAGAATTTCAGCCTTTAGGTTTTCCTGTATCTCCCACATATGTTATCTTCTGTAAGATCAGAGAACTTAACACTGTACTATTTCTGTATGTTGAATAAATTTTCTATTACATAAAATGCATACATACGTCCAAAAACTGAGTCCTATGATGCACTGAATTGCACTAAGCAAAATATTTCTTCTTGGTGTCATTTTAAGCTGCTAGTATGTCCAGGTGATCTGCATAGCCTGTCCATCCCTCCCGGCTTTACAGATTGCATGCTGACATTTGCCTGCCCAACTGGAAGGTGTGACATGCAGAGTTGCAGAGCCTAGATATTTTACATTACTTCAAAAGGAAGTTGATATGAATCACTGTCAGCTGTCTGAGTTCTGACATTACTAAAATATCCAACCAGTGTGCAAGAAATAGATTGATAATGTTATCATCATTACCACTGTATCCCTTGACAAACTGACCAGCAGTATCATCTTTTTTTTAAACTTTCCTTAATACTACAATTTATAAAAATAAGAGAAATGTAAATAAAATTAGGCTACAGCTTCTCTATTAGACTCTGTAACTAAGATGGAAACAAAGTGAGAAAATTTTATTTTTGAGAAAAAATCCTAAATATAAATGGAGCTGTGCAGTCTCCGGTGGAGATTAAGAGCTACTTTTTTTCTGTCTTCTTCTACTTCTGAAATTCCATTATTATTATGGGATAAGTGATAGCTCTTGGTATCCCCAGAGCTTTTGTTTTTTTCAATCATGTAAATTTCATCTGCTAGATGTCTGTAACAAGACAGAGGTGGCTTACAGTAATTTACATTTCAATCTCCCAAATGTATGTGAAGTGGAAAACAGTTATATTACAATAAAATTTTGTTAGCTAAGTGTAATTTACAGTTAATATATAAAGAACTTCTCAATTCACTCCATTCTGTCTGATAAAGCAGGAAAAGCAATATAGTAACATAATGGATCTATGAGGTGGTTAACACTGTTTATTTAATATGTTGGCTCTTACACATAGAATTTTAGTTTGGTTTCGGCAAGGAAAGTAACATCAACAGCTGACAGTTATTGATTTGAAAGCAAGGTGATTTAACTATTTTGAATAAAAGAAAATCAGAATCCAACTAAACTTGACATCCTAGAAAAACTATGCATCAGCCTAAAAGAAGATTGGATGAAGAGTTAAGGCTACTGATACTTCTGTAATGAAAGTGTTTTTGTGTAAAGAAATCAGTTTGCTCACATATAATTCAATCTAAAGAAATATCTCCCATCTGATCTTTGCTGTTTGAATGTAACATTTAGTAGGCATTTTAGCAGATATTCTTCAAATTTTAGCAGCAGACACATGGCTGAATTCTTAAGTTTTCTGGAATAAAACAAATTGGTTAATTAATAACTCATTTTCTTGAAAAGCATCTGGTCCCACAAGCAAGATTTTATTATTAAAATAACAGATTAAGATTAACTTAGCAATGAAGTATTCCTCTTAGTTCAATATCACTAGTTACTAAATTGCAGCTCTAATATAAAAAATGTTAATTTATGCCATGACCATGTCTCATGAAAACTGCACTTTTTGAGACAGTGTTCAGTTTATTTTTGTGTGTCTATTCAAATGTCTCTGCTTACTACAATGATATGCTTTTCCTGTTTAATTCTTGCACTATTTCAGCAGACAGGACATTGCCTTGAGAAGTGAAGATGGTCTTTCTTTCTTTCTAAATCGTTCTTACTTTACTTTTCTGCTGCAAAATCTTCATTATGAACAATATACGTTATTACTGAAAGAAACCTGACTATGTTTAGTTGCTCTTAGTGAACCATGCATAACATTAGACTTTAAAAAGTTATTTTTTCTCAAAAAACAAACAAAAAAAGCCCCAAAAGAAACACTTTTAACAAAAATAAAAACAAAAACATGTATTTATTGATATGATACCTGACAAAGGTGCCTGTTACAGGGTTCCATGACATTCCACAGGAATCATTTTTTGTAAATCAGATTCCTGAACAAGTTCCATTTTCCATACATGTATTCCATATGCTCCCATTTATAATGATCCAGACACAGTGTCTTCTTGGAAATTGAGTTCATCAATCACTGTCCTCAGAGATGTTTAAGATATCTCTTTCACCATTTTTTCAAACTCCTATTAAAATATTTCCCACTCAAAAATTTCAATTAAAACAAAAGTCTAACCATATCTGTTTTTTAATAATTCTCTGAAATTAGTTATTGTTGGTAGTTAAAATTTCCATAATAGATGCAAAATTTTTTTGGTTCTTTTCAAGGGGATCAACTGGTATTTTGAGGCACATAAGTAGCAGTTTGAAATATATTGTTGTTTTATGTAATGCTAAATGACATAAACAATCCATATGTACAAGTGCCGTGAAGGGGAAATCATCTAAGTGAGATGTATACAAGTCTATCAAAATTATTTGTGTGTGTGTTAGTTAATCTGTGTAACCAACCAGCAGATTTTCCTGAGGAGAATGGAAATGTGTACAGAAAATGCAAGATAATATTCAGCGTATCCAGAATCTCGTACACAAAAAAGGAAAGTTACACATATTCGTACCTGGTACAATTTTGTATAGTCCTTCAAATTTTAAAATACTATGCATGAGAAAACACAGTTCATGCAATAAGAAGAATGTACCTGCTATTTTCTTTCAAATTTCTTCCATAGATCTGGGAGCACCTTAGATGTACATTGTAAAACATGTTTTGTTATTGTTATTATTATTATTAAATAATAATTAATCTAGACATTTCAGCAAATTTATCTAGCCCATTGTCATGGTTTTATGATTTTTGGTCATCAGTATTCCACACCATAACATCATGTAATGCATTGGGGGTGGGGTTTGATATCTGCCGAATGTTCGTCCGTCGGAGAAGAGCTACATTTCCCCAGGAGACTTTGCGGTCAGCAAGGGGATATAACTCCAAGCAAGGTCACCTGACCCTTCTTCTTCGCCTGCTCTTCGCTGTCTGCGCTTCGCCGCCTGCGCTTCGCTGCCTGCGCTTCACCATCTGCACTTCGCCGTCTGTACTTCAGTCACTCAACTGGACTGCACTTCTCACCCCAGCATTGTGGTGAGGTCTATACAATTCAAACAGACTCTCTCTCTCTCTCTCTCTCTTTCTCTCATTGTATTTTGCTAATACTATATTTAGTAAAATCATTTGTTCCACTTCAGATCAGTGCTGTTGTTTTCAAGTATTTTGGGGTCCCCTGCTTCCCCTTTCCCAGAGGCGCGGATTCGCAGATCCCTCTGCCCTGCTGGTCACGGAACTGGGCTGGACCAGCCCATAAACCGTTGACACCCATTTATCTAGCATGTCTAAAACTTAGTATAATTTAGGAAATAAGTCCTTTAATTTAGCACTCTTTGGAAGACCTGATGGGACAAAATCAGTGGAGAAAAGTGACAAAAGCTAATGCAGAAACAGTGCAACTCACTGCCAAAGCAAAGCATCCATTTTAAATGACTGTGCACAGATTAGGTTTAAATGTCTTTAATTCAAAATCCAGGATTTGAAGGAAGGAGGATTGAGAGCTTAATAATGGAATGATATCTAACACAATTCCTAACTTAAAAGAGAAAATACATCCTTCTTAGAATGACAATTTAAAGTATAAATTATTGTTTAAAATAATAATACTCACATCACTTTGTCATGGTTTACATTTTATTTCATTTGGAATAGTGTGCCTCTACAAAGGCAACACAAAGTGGATAAAGATTCCTCAATTAGTAGATTAATTTTATTATGACAATTGTTGTGTCTTCTAGTATTAAAAGAGCTCACATGAGAATTTCACTTGCATAGTCTATGAATATAGTTTCTAGAATCTTTACACCCCTAGCTTACACGCACCTGATATAGGCTGTAGACCTGTCAGTGGCATAAGGACGCTACATTTATTTTAAACATATCTGCTTTCATATCTTCATGTGTTGATTCATAGGTTGTTTCCCTGGAAGCATTCATAGCCAGGCTGGATGTGATTTTGAGCAACGTGATCTACTGGGGTGTGTTCCTGTATGATTCTATTATACTATGATAATAAGAATACATATACGAACAGCTAGCAAGTCCATAGATTTTTTAATGATATATTTTATCATCTTGCCTTATTTATATATATATTTTTCCCAACAAAAATAAGGAGCTAGTGACTGCATACCTATTCCAGAAAGTATATGCATGTTACCATTCTAAATATATCAGATCTACACCCATAGCATATCCTACCCCCAAATGTGGACAAAAGTAAAAGGGACTACTTGTAGGCAAGAGCAAAAAGAACCAGTACTGATGACTCAACTTGAGGGAGCCTTGAACTACAAGGCATGAACTTCTTTGCAGTACCGCTACTAGCAGGGTATCTATTGGCTGGTTGTGACCAACTGCTTGTGCATCACTTGTTTTTATGTATATATTATTGACAGGGGGGTTGGACTCGGTGATCTCTGGAGGTCCCTTCCAATCCCTACAATTCTGTGATTCTGTGATTATCTTCTCTTGATGGCATCCTTTTCTCTATAATAGGTAAATAGGTTTGATCTCAACTCAGAAGTTCTACTCTACTGAGCTCTACTGAACTCTACTGAGTCTTTTGTTCTGTTTCTTTCTCATAGGCCACTGAGAGGGGAGGAGAATTAATTAGCAAGTCTGTAGTGCTTACCTACCTGCTAAGTTAAAGCCACAACAATGTTGAAAAAAAATCATACTACAGAATTTTATGTACATTCATTACTGCAAAAGTTCTCATGGAACTTTGCTGTGTATACTATAAATGTAGAGGCACATAATTTAAACAAATCACAGCTCCATCCTTGAGAAGCATTACACCCACCATGGAACAGGCTAAAGAGGTGGAACATGATAGCTTTACTGGAGAAATCAAAGCAATCTATAAAAGCTTGTTAAACCAGAAGGAGTTGTGAGACTCTCACAAAATGTCTCAAGGACAGAGAGGTCAGAAAGGACATACAAGGCACCACATTAATAAAGGAATTTTACTAACGGGAGGAGGGAGGAATATTCACATGTGAATATGCATATGTGAACATGCATAAGGAAGATAGAATATTAAATGACTGGAAAAAGAACACTTGGCACAAAATTACAGCATAAAAAGAATGAGAAAATGGCAATCAAAAAGCTTCTGTTTGGGGTACTTTCCAACTCCTTGCAGAAAACAATGAATGTCCCAGTAAAAGACATTGATGCTGATGAAGGAGATGCACTTAGAAATGAGAAAATTAAGATGTCTGAGCTTTTCATTATGGTAGTTTTTTCTTCTCCATTCATAAAATTTAAATCAAACCCTTTCCAATGAACTAGAGCATATTTCTTCTTCAACACAAAAAGATTCATGGGTTTTTGTTTGTTTGTTTTTAGAGAAATACCCTGACATCAGAAAACACAGACCATTTTATTCCTTATTCTCAAATTTACTAAGATTATTCTATTTGGAATCTTATTTCTGAGAAACCAGAAGGTATCCTTTCTTACTTTTCCATACTTTTCTCATGGAGTAGGAATTTGGAACTTTCTGAGCAACAGAAGGGTTCCAGCTGGTAACTAATGGAAATAGTCAGCCAAAACAGGAAGAACAGTAAGAAGCCAAACATTGGAGGAATGTATATTAAGACAGCATGTATTACCCATATGTTTGCTCACATGAAGCTCCATGAACATGCATGCACTCTCTTGATATTGACTTTATCTAGGTAAATGAAAACAAGATTTGGAAATAAAAATAGAATGCTATTTGATAAACGAGCCAGTGCAGAACATATCCACTTCACCAGTCATTCTGCTTTTCAAAATAAAGTTCTGCATGCAGAAGAGCGAGTGTGCAACACAGAATATTTACAGCAGACTATGATGAACAACTTGAACAAGAGAACTCTTGAGTCAAACTCCCCTTTATGGGCCAGCTGTACTTTTTGAATTATGAGATCTTACTAAGACTGGCAGTGTTACACATCAATTACAGATGAATTGTTGCTGAATAATTATGCTACAAAGAACACATGACATTTTGTTCCTTGGTTATTTCCTTCAGTGTTACTACAAAGAGAAATTTTTCCTCATTTCTCACACAAATAGCCAATATGTTGTTTACATCTTAAACTAAACCTCATGTAATGGCAGGCAGTTGTGCTTGCCACAAGCAAAATGTTTCCATCCATACAAGATTTGAAACAGAGCAAACTTTTAGAGAGTAGATCATATTTTATAAATGACTATTAATTCATTTAACTTGGTAATTGTGTTGCAAGGTTGTTTTTTGTTGTTATTTGCTTGATTGTTGTTTTTTAACCATCTCTACTTTTCTAGGACTTGTAAATGAATTCTTCGTTAGAATACTAGCTCAGTGATTCCTTGAGAAATACATTTAACTGACTGAGAAAAATACATGTATATATATAATCACACACACACACATACATATACAGATAATACTCCAGAGGGCACTGACAATTTTATCTCCACAGTAAGAGACAGAAATATGTTCTTCTAAAGAAAATAATAATAATAATAATAATAATAATAATAATAATAATAATAATAATAGAGAAAGAGTAGCCACAGTGAATTAGCTATCCTATATAGGATATATCCTATATCCTATCTATACATAGAGTACTCAATTGATAAAAATTTTTTTGTAATTTTGGTCAGTTGCTATGGCAATTTGGAATTCTGTTTTTGTTAATACAGTAAAAATTCACTTCATCAACATGATGGAAAATTGCAAACATTACATGACTTTTATTACATTAGTACCTTTCTCATGATGTTAGAAATTCAATTTACGACATTATACTGATCGTATGGCAAAACTCTTAACAGAAAATAGCAGTTACAATTGTGATATGAAATGTGCATAATTTTGCAAGACTTCAAGGTTTTTCCGTGGCAGTATTGCTTGTTTTTGTAAGACTGTTGCTGGTACAAACATAAAGAAAGGAAAACATTATTTTCTTTATCCAAATGCAAACTAAATAACTAAATAAGCTGAATACTACCCAGATTCGTTTTTTAATTTTACTTAGAGATCTAGAGATTTTTTATTTTTTTACATAGACCTGAATAACTTCCATCATTCAAAGTAATCTACACCAAAAATACCTAAATAACTAATTGATGTCTTTTTCAGTTTAAAAGTTTTTAAAAGATATTAATTCCATCTGCTATAAAACCTATATTTATTACTGGTTATTTGTTCCTCCAAAGTTGTGGAAATATTATTACCCTTATATCGGAACCAGATTCAGGGCTTCAATATCCTGAATACAATACTAAAAGTTAAAAATAGACTGAAATTGAGAGATAAAGCATCAGGGGATACAAACATTGAGATTTGAGGTGTAAGCTATTCTCTAATAGGTGGAAATATTTTTCTACAATGTAAATACATACACAGTCTCTTCATAGTGATTTTCTCTTACAGAATGAATGCTCAACCTCTTGCAGAATCATGTAGTCTGTTACAGAGATTACTGACCTTGACAGGCCACTAATCTGATCCAGGATAAAAATTCCCTTGCCAGTTGCAGGAGAGAGGTTGTGCTTCTGGAACAGTACTCTCAGACTCCACTGATTTGTTGACAGCATACTCCCTGTCCCAGAGCAGAGAGTCAACTTCTTGTCTTCTAAGGGAGAGATAATTTAAAGTCTTACAACATCCATGCTTTGCATTAGGCACTAATTAGTTCATATTTACGCAGCTGTGGGGATCAAGCTGGCTTCTGGTCACAGTTATCAGCTTTTTTATCCTGAAGACACTGACATGAATCATACTGGAATGCCTGTAAACTTCTGCAGAGGGGAAAAAAAAAAAAAAAAAAAGTTTTCTATCCTTGCTACCAATCACCTAGAAAGACAGTCCGCAGTAGCATTGTGGATGTAGTTTCAGTATTCACTTCAGACTATAAACTGTTTGATACTCTGTGACAAATTCTGGTACAGAATTTCAGTAGATCAGTTTGCTTTGAGATTAACAGTATCCTAGTACTGTGGGACCAGAAAGCTAACCCAGCATTTACTTTCAAAAACATTATGTGGCAAAGGTTTAAGGAACAGTTCATACATTAAAATCAAGTTAGCAAGTAATTACTTGCTATTAGTATTATTAATTTGAATATCATGTTTTCTTATTAAGTTTGGCTAAACAATTGCAAAAAACTGGAAACATGTTTTCCAAACAGTGCAGTTCCAGTTCCAAAGGGGCACACAGGGCTTCATGAAAGGGCTTCATGCAGAGGCCTAACAGTAAGTTGGCACCAGTCTTGGTCTTCTCATTGTTCCACTCTGATTATAAACACAGAGAGCTTCAGAAAGATTCAGATGATATCTTGGGTATCTTAAATCATCGTGGCAGGTTTTTTTGTTTGCTTTTTTTGTTGTTATTATTTTAACAGTGTTTGTGAGAGGTAAATAAATATAATCCCCAATATAATGAGGTGACAAGGTGGCCAATGCCCTATATGTCTATATGCTTTATAAGGTCCATGGTATTGACATCACAAAGAAGTTTGAAAGCAAAATATTTCACATTTAAAAGAACATAATGAACTGCAGTGTAACCAAAGACTTTGAGATTAAATAGAAAAAAAAGACTGTAATGTCAGTCCTATCAGTGTTGCCATCTACAAAGCATTTCTGCAGCTTACATTTTTCAAATTTGACTACTTCTTGGCTCATATATGTGTGTGATTTGTTTTATTAAGCTAAGCAAGTGTGAGAAAAGTACAAAGAGAGGGATAGCAACATTTTCCAACCTAATTACATTCATATGCATGCATGAGTTTATACATATACATTTCTGGCTCATAAACCCTCAAGTATCTTAAAAATGTAGTAAACACAATTTAAAGACAAACTCTTGCACTCACAGGAGTTTACACTCATGGGAATTGTGCAAAACTGGAAGATATGAAAAGGATAACTTTTGTAAAATTACAAATATACAAAAAAAATTAAAAATATCATTTAAGAATGTATATTAAATAGAAATAGTTATAATTTGTCTTATGTACTGTATATAGGCAAGAACTGTGTCTAAACTCTTTAACTAATCCTATGGCCTGCTAAAGTAGAATCTGGTTTTGTTTTTTTTTTTTAAATATTTTCTCCATGTCTTTTTCAGAAACTGAGATTTCCTTCCTGTTTTTTTTCCTCAAAGCTTCTCCAACACATATTACTAATAGTAAGAATATTGCTTCTGTTATAATTTCATAGAATCTTTTAGATTGGAAAAGGTATCTGATCATCGACCATCAACCTGTCACCACCATGACTGCTAAACTATGTCCCTCAGTGTCATATCCACATGTATCTTGAACATATTGACTTCTCCACAGACTGTCAAGAATTAAAAGGGACCTCGGAAGATAATCTAGTTCAATGCCCCTGCTGGAACAGGAACACCTAGATTAGGCCACACAGTAATGTATCCAGTCTGGTTTTGAATGTCTCTAGAGAAGGAGACCTCACAATCTCTCTGGGCAGCCTGTTCCAGTGTTGTGTTAGCCTCACTGTGGAGGTTTTTTTTTCTTATATTTATGTGGAACATCCTATATTCCAGCTTGCACCCATTACTCCTTGTCCTATCATTGGATGTCACTGAGAAGAGCCTAGCTCCTTCCTCCTGAAATACATCTCACTGGGCAACCTGTGCTAATGTCTCATGACTCTTCTGAGAAGAAGTTTTTCCAAATATCCAATCTGAATTTCCTCTGGTGCAGCTTAAGACCATTACCTCTTGTCCTATTGCAAGTTACCTGAGAAAAGAGGCTCATCTCCGCCTCACTATAGTTTCCTTTCACAAAACTGTAAAGAGCTGTAAGATTACCTTGAACCTCCTTTTTTCCACGTTAAGCAATCTATTTCCCTCAGTCTCTCCTCGTAAAATTTGTATTTCAGATCCCTCCAAAACTGAACACAGTACTAAAGGTGCAGCCTCACTAGTGCTTAGTGCAGAGGGATGATCATCTTCACTGTCCTGATGGCAACATTATTTCTGATACAAGATGCCATTGGCTTTATTGGCCACAAACTGTTTACTCATGTTCAGTCAGCTGCCAACTTGCAAGTCCGTATTTTTTTCCTCTGTGTAGCTTTCCAGCCACTCTACCTCAAGCCTGGAGTTTTGCATGGATTTGTTGTAACCAAAGCAGAGGTGTCAGATCTTGGTCTTGTTAAAGCTCATATAATTGGCTTCAGCCATCAATCCAGCCTGCCCAGATCCCTCAACACAGCCTTCATACCCTCATGAAGATCAACACTTCCTCCCAACTTACTGTCATCTTCAAACTTACTGCAGCTGTGGTCAGATAATCAATAATCAATTGATTATCTAATCCAGATAATCAATAAATATATTGAATACAACAGGCCTCAACACCAACCCTGGAGAACATCACCTGTGACTAGTCGGCAGCTGGATCTAATTCCACTCACCACCGCTCTCTGAGCTCACCTTCCAGCAACATTTTCACCTAGTGAAGAGTATTTTTGTTAATCCACATACATAAGAGTTTTCATTTTCAAAATATTTGATATTAAAATATCACTACTTACACTTCTTCTAATATTACAGATATTAGGAGAGCAGTCTTTTTTTACAGCTGAATAATAATGACTATATTGATGTTGTTATGATTGAGAAATACACAAGAAAGTTAAGCTAAACAAGTTATGATGCTAAAGAAGAATGGATGAAAAGCTTACCCTTATCTTAGGCTCAGGGTGGCAGTCAGCTCTTAAATGGGTTTAGGAGAGGTGAAGCCAGGTTCCACCCCTTCCGGTAGCACAGGTTAATTGCTTTCACCTGTGCTCTCAGGGCTGACTCATTGCTCACCTCAGGTGGACAATCACAGGTTCAGGCTGTGATTCAGCAATTCCCATACAGTGGCCAAATATTGTCTACTAGTGTTCATTAGAGAATTTTTCATATGAAAGTACTGAATATTTGTGAATTGATTAAAAATAAGGAGTGATTGCAATTAGTGTTCATACCGTTGTGAAGAATGAAGTTGATTATGGAATACTGTGATCTAATTTGTTTAAATATACTCAATCTTGAAGGTAATGAAAGACAGGCAAATTTTGTGTTCTATGATTATCTCAAAAAAAAAAAAAAAAGAAGTCTGCATACATAACAACTGATTTTGAATCAAATAGAAACTGTCTTAACTCATTCTTAAAATGTAGTGATTGTTATCTCCACACTTTGTCCAGTCTACAATCTTCCCCTCAGGATTATACTAATCTCAGAAAGTGTTAAGTTAAGGTCACAGAAGTGAGGTAAGTGGTAGGAAAATAATGTATTTTTAAAACTTTGATTCATGTGGATTTTTAAAGAGAAGTTTTATCAATATTCACAGCAAAAATATCTATACATGTGAAGACATACAATACTTAAATAGTTTTCAAGATCTTGCTGAAAATGCTTCAAAGTAGCATTATTACACACACTGCTGTTTGGGAAGCTGGAGCAATCTTCTCTAGAGAAGCTTCAAAATTAAGTGCAACATAAAATCAGTGAGTTCTGCTGCATACTCAGAATCATCCCAAAATATAAGTGAATTAATTGAATAATGACATTGAACGAGCTTTAAAAAATACATTTCACATGCAAGAAGAGACTGGGACCAAAACTCACAGCATAACCTTTTTGTAATAGAATTCCACGCTCACCTTTCTTTAAGATGGGCTAAATACCTCTGAAATACATTGATTCAGGTATTTTTTTTTTCTTCTGATTTCATTTGTGAATTTAAAGAAAATCTGTAGCAAGGATACCGAAAATGCTTATACTGATATTATTTGTAATGTTTCACTAAAACACCTTGTTTCTGAAGATTATCCCAGTGGTAAGCTTTGGACTAGTGAGGAATTTTACCTCTTTATCATACTTCTGAATAATTTTACATGGAAGAGTCTGAAGTAGGGAAGAAGTCAATATGCTCACACCCTAGCTCAGTTGATGTAACCATTTCCCCACATAATGAAACTTTCACATTTTTTCTTGCGGTCCTAGATTTTGAAGCCAATGAAATCCTTTTCTAACAGAACAAATATGTTGCGTCACTAATATCTTTACAGAACTGAGAATTTTTTTAATATAAAGAAGCAGTGATACATAAAAATAATAAAAATCAGATGTGAGATTTCTTTGCTAAGGTAATATAAAGTGGAAAAGTGATGCAATCAAAAAAAAAAAAAAAGTGCATTAAGAACTCAACGTACCACTTAATTTCTAGACAGATCTGTAGTCAACATTTTTAAAATGTGGTCATTTGCTGCCCCAAGTTTGATGTCACTAGGAAGCTGCAGCTTCAAAAAAATGAACAGTAGAGAGCTTTAACATCTGGGAAGGAGTTCAGCAGGGCTGTGTTGTGCCAATGCATCTGTTCAGGATTTATACTAAAATCGTAATGCACATGTATTTTGATAGTTACAATGGAGGAATTCAAATTAGAGGAAACAAATGCTAAAATGTCAGGTATGCTGATGGCGTCCTTACCACTGAATCTGAGGAATCGCTTTGCAAGCCAGTAATGGGAGTGGCTGTAACTAGTTTGGGGTGAGAATGCCAGAGAATGTAAAAAAGACAAAGGAGCAACACAGAGAACTGAAAAGCAAAATCTTAGAACAATAGGAGATCAAGAAGTCAAATAAGCTGAAAGTCTTCACAAGGATTTTTATTGCAGGAATATGAAATTGAACTGTACTTAGAAAACTATACCATTAGCTGTGAAATAAATAAACAAAGAGAGTCTGGAAAGAAAATTGAACCATTTTTTATATCTGATGATGTGTCTAACCTGACAGTGAGCAGTAAGTCATGGTTATAACCTTCATTTTCACTTTTATTTTACTCTTCTGATTTATGTTGTTACAAAATATGTTCAATTTTTTATTCCTTTAGCATCATTTTTTGTTTGTTTGAATGTCTATTAGGAAGATAGTATGAATGTAGAAAGATTATCATTTTTCTAAATGATACTGAATATCGAGCTGATAGGAAAAATTATCACAAATGTATTTCTACATTTTACAAACAATTATTTTACCTTGATATCAAAAGCAAACAGATATTATGCTATCTGGCAAACTGACAACGTAACAAACTACTACCATCTAATAAATACAGCTGCCGAATTTGCATTCAGCCAAACTCTACTTACAAAATATAGTGCTTAATACCAGAAAATCAGATCATAAGCCTTTTTCTTAAAAGAAAAAATATTGGATAGTCTATTCTGACTATTTGCAAGAAATTGAAAAGATAGGCAAATAAAAATGTTCTAGATAAAAAGTAAGAGGAAGAAGGAAAGCAAACAAGACCAAAAAGAGAATAAAGATGCAGGATATTAAGCAAAGAAAATTAGGAAATCCCATGTTACTAGTAGATAAATTGGAGTCAATAGTCCTCATTTTATACAAATCCATGAAATGGTTATTTCTGTAGAATCACACTATCTTATCCTGTCTGTACACTAGAAGACTATGTTAATTAGGTAAAAATAGGATATGCATACTTACTTTTCCAGATAAATAAAGTTTGATTACTAAATAGGTGTTGAAAATAAAACTATTTCCATATATTTACACCAGAAGAGGCTTGTGAAGAGATTGTATTGAGAACATATGTAAACTGAAACTATACTGCCTTTGGCCCCTGTTTTCCCAGTCCTTAATAAAACACAATGTATTTATGCAGTCTCCACACATACTGTGAAAATCTCATGTAAAAAAAGTATTTATAACTGATAAATGTTTGAGTCATAAAGCTTCTTAAGAAATCTAATTCCATTTTATAGAAACCGTTCTTTCTGCAAGTCACAAGTATCATATTTTTCAGATCCAGAGCTTGAACCTACACTTAAGAGGGATGAGATTAAAAAATAACAATGATCAGGAAATAAAATTCAAAAAGACATACTCTACAAATATTCAGTACATTAGTCATTCCATGCTATTATTTAACAACATTTACGTTGACACAATAGCAATTAGTTACATTATACAAAGTACTAGGTACTAGCAGTAATACTTGATTTTAACTTAAGTGCAATTTGAACAAACAGAATAAATACCTAAGTAATTCAAGAAGGAGAATGAGATAATGTAAACTAAGAACTAGCAGACAACTTCAGCTTCCCATGTTATCTTTAAAATAATATGATTTTATGATTCATTAAAAGGAAAGCTATTCAAATGCACTTCTGGTTCCAAAAGTGTTTAAGAAACCCAGAGACGTGAATTCATTTGAAATTTTGAGATGTCTCCCAAATTTTTTTTTTTTTTTCCATAGCTGCATTCTTCTCAAAATGTTGTAAGCATGGTCTAGATAGATTTTTTTATAACCCAATCTGTCACCCTTCCTTTGTTCTCTTCTGTTCTGATCAAAATATTACAGAAACATTAGACTGTTTTGACTTAACATTCAGGGACTGATTTAGCCAGTCTCATAAGTTAGTCTTTAGAACAGGGGTTCAAGAGTTCCTATACTTTTCACGTACTGGAAGGCTGCAGTGAGATCTCCCCACAGCCTTTTCTCCTTCGAACTAAACAAACCCAACTCTCTCAATCCTTCTTTGTAGGAAAGGCGCTCCAGATATCAGGATTAGCTCTATGGACCCAGTTCAGCAGCTCCATGTCTTTCTCGTGTTGGAGCATCAGGCTTGAACACATTAATCCAGATTGGGCTTCCTGAGGGCAGAATACAGAGGGGAATCACCTTTCTCTCCCTGCTGGTCACCTGCTGATCTGACTACACTAGGTTTTTCTTTAAAATAGGTTCATAACAGGTATAAGATCTCTATCACTGTGTATACTTTCTCGTCTTACACTAATGGCAGATCATTAATATCTTTAGACAAATCCTGAAGTTGTTGGAGTCCAATTGAAATAACCATTCAGTTACTTGTATCTTATTGTAAGTAAAAAGCTTATATTTGTAAGGGACCTCTAATTTATTTAACTCCCTGATAAAGTATTTAACTTAAATAGCCAAATCCAATCTCTCTTTTCAGTAAACATGACCACATGGAGGTATCTAGGTAGATTTCATTTGATCTTTCCTGTAGATTTGAACTTTTCCATTTTCCTCCTTCAGCTAAATCTGAAAGACTTTTGTTCAAAATTTCCTTGAAGAAACCAATGAATTTTAATGCAAAATTTCTACAAGGAATAGGCTCTAATTTTTCATCTTCTGAGCATAAAAATATTATTCCCTTACCATGAAATTCCTATATCTTCTAATGCAATATGAAAACAAACAAAGAAAACAAAAACAAAGAAACAACAAAAACAACAGGAAAGTAGAACTTCCTTAATATAGCTCAGTTCATCAACAAGATCTTTTTCCTGCTCTTGTTGTCTCTCCTTCATATTCGCTTCGGTTGCTATGAGTTTTAAAATTAATGTTTCTTTCGTTTATGTAGCACAAATTATTTAGTTATTACTTTTCATTTATATTCATTATGTATTTGTATGACTTTATCATTGGTCAGCATTATTGCACCCATAACAAAATGCTTTATATTATTATAGCTACAGAGATAGTATTTCATTTTGAAATCAGTTTCTCTTCATAAGCAGATGAAGAGCCAAGGTGTCAGTGTAAATAAGCCGTTTTTGTTTACCCAGATTTTTTTTCTCTATTACACCGTTATTCCTTCAAAGCAACAAAGATCATATTTACTTCTTGTTTTAACCAATGTAGTTCATTTTCAACTTGTCTTGCAGGCATCTAAGACTAATGTTAGAACAAGGAAAACTATATGCTTTATGTTAGCAAGCATATGAGATTTTATCTTATGTGAACTACAATGGCTCAAACCTCATAATATTAATAAACTTTCTTTCAGCCAGCATATTCCTCTTCTTTCTCATTTTATGGAAAATTTTGCAGCTCAGTTGATAGAAAGCAAAAAAATTACTGCTAATGGAAAACACAAGACTACCATTTATATTCTCATCTGTTCAACATATGCCATTGAAATATTTGTTTTAGGGATTTTTATAATGCAAACATTTTGTTTTATGAATATTAAGTCATTTCTCTCTTTGTTCCAGTACAAAGTGCAAAACAGTATAATCACTTCTCATAAGTTTTATACTAAGCCATCCTAAGTGTATAAACTTTTTGTTTTAAGAACCTAAACTTGTAGAAATTAAAATGTCTGAAATTCTGCATGGGCAAAATCTAGAATTGCTGACATAAAATCTGGTTGCTACTGAGGTCTCACAGATGCTCATACTAGTTTGAATATATTGTACATTTCTCCCAAACACTTCTGGAGACCAAATACATCAGTGCCTTTTTAAAGAGGGCTGTAGGGTGTATTTTGATCACTTGAATACCACAGTAAGCTAAACTGGTGGGAGGTTAAGTACTGAGTGCAACACTGAATGTTCTAGTTTTGGTAAGTGACAAAGTTATTTTTACTTGATTATTAAGAGAAACAGAATAATACTTAACCTGTCTATTCCATGAAACTTAATTTTCTATGCCAAGACAACCTGGTATCTTGTGGTGGGATAACTCTTATGACTGGAATGTAGGAATAGACAGGTATAAGAGGAAGGGGTGCTGCCCTGTACATCAGTGGCCACCTGGAGTCCATGGAGCTTCACATGGGGATAGATACGGAGTTAACTGAGTGCTTAAGGGTTAGGTTCCAAAAGTAAACCTGAAAGGAAAGGGGAAGGGGAAGGGGAAGGGGGAAGGGGAAAGGGGGAAGGGGAA
>JAPSGF010000061.1:4704101-4741496 GCA_035772895.1 Perdix hodgsoniae | reverse complement strand
TGGGAAGGGAAGGGAAGGGAAGGGAAGGGAAGGGAAGGGAAGGGAAGGGAAGGGAAGGGAAGGGAAGGGAAGGGAAGGGAAGGGAAGGGAAGGGAAGGGAAGGGAAGGGAAGGGAAGGGACATTGTAGTGGGGGTCCTCTACAAGCCACCTGATCAAGAAGACCAATTGGATGAAGCCCTCGATAAACAAATAGGAGCAGCTTCACATTCACAAAACATAGTCCTCTTGGTAGACTTCTACCACCCCAATATCTGTTGCATGCAACAGAAATCCAAGAGGTTCCTCAAATTTGTTGATGATAACTTCTGCTCCCAAGTAGTACAGGGATCCATGAAAAGGTACTATGAAACTGACATTATCTACCTGGACTTGTGCAAAGAATATGACACTGTCCCACATGACATCCTGGTAGCCAAGTTGGAAAAAAAAAGAGGTCTGATGGATGGAGAACTCGTTGGATAAGGAATTGGCTGAATGGCCGCACTCGGAGAGCTCAGTGTCCAAACGGAGACCAGTGACGAGTAGTGTTCCTCAGTAATTAGTGTAGGGAACAGTGTAATTTATTATCTTTGTAGGTGACATGAACAGTAGAATTGGGAAAAGTCTCAGGGAGTTTGCAGACAACACCAAGCTGAGAGGTGCAGTTGACACACCGGAGGGAAAGGGTGCTATGCAAAGAGACTTACTTGAGAGGCAAGTCCATGCCAACCTTATGAAGTTCAACAGGTGCAAGGTCCTGCATCTGGGTTGGGGCAATACTAAACCCAGCCACAGCTTGGGTGAAGAATGATTTGAGAGCAGCCCTGAAGAGAAAGACTTGAGAGTTTCAGTTGATGAAAGATTCAACATGAGCCAGCAATGTGCTCTTGCAGCCCAGGAGACCGACTGTATACTGGGTTGCATCAAGAGAAGCATGACCAGCAGGCTGAGGGAGGTGATTCTGCCCCTCTACTCTGCTCTTGTGAGACCCCACCTGTGGTACTGCATTCAGTTCTGGAGCCACCAACACAAGAAGGACATGGAGTTTCTGGAGCAGGTCCAAGGAAAGCCACAAAGATGATCAGAGAGCTAGAACACCTCCCCTATGAATACAGGTTGAGAGAGCTGGGGCTGTTCAGCCTGGAGAAGAAAAGGCTCTGGGGAGATCAGAAAGAGGTCTTTCTCTAAAGAAAGAAGGAGACAGGCTCTTTATCAGGGTCTGTTGTAAAAGGACAACGGGAAATGGAAAAGGGAATATTTAGACTAGATATTAAGAAGAAATTCTTTACTGTGAGGATGGTGAAACTTTGGAACAGGCTGCCCAACAAGGTTATGAATGCCTTCTCCATGAAAGCATTCAAAGCCAAGCTGAGAGACTTCAAGCAACCTAGTCTTGAGGGAGGGAGTTTGGAACTAGATGATCTTACAGGTCCCTTCCAAACCAAATCATTCTATGATTCTATGAAATCTCCTCAGTTCAAACAAACTAGTGTTCAGAGTCTACACATAATCGTTTTATGACCACTACATGTTCTTGGAGCATTTTACACTACTGATGAGTGACTCACAGTTTTGTTACTAAGACATTCTAAACATAAAGGACTAATTAAAAAAAAACAAAACCAAACCAAAACAAAACAAAAAAAAACCACTCTTCTCAACTTAGGTTTATATGCAGTGTACTTATAGTAGTATATTAAAAATATACATTGCATTGTTTTTCTTTGATTTTATTTTTTAACATAACAATAAGCTGAGAAAACTTTACTTTATGTAAACGCTATGAAAAGAAACACAATGGAAGAAATCAATATATTTTTTGTTGCTAAAGTGTTAGTAAAAAGTTAGAATAGTAGTAAGTATCTATTTTTTTTCTCCCCAAGTTATTCATGATTATTGCTGGGACAAAATAATAATATCATTTTTTTCGAAAGAGAAAATATTTCTTTTCATAATATCAAAATGTGAGAACTTAAGAAGATATATTCATAATACTTCATGATAAATTTTCTCCAAATAAAACTATACTACAGACATAGAATATCTAATATTAGTGACGTGCATATTTTTATTATTTTCCCTCCTGCTCAAAATATATGCTCTTCTGGCAAATCCTGGATGCTTAGGACTAGATGACTCAAGGAACTGATCCAACATGCACAAAAGCATTGTTTTCAGTCAAATTCAATCAGATCAGTACTCATGCAAGCAGAATTCAGAGCATGTTCCTGAACTGGGCATGGAAACCTGTTGTATTAGGCGATAGCGGGGAATCGGGATGTGACGGGTCAGGTCCTCCCCTGCTCTGTGACTGATTTATGATGCGTGCTTAAGGGGCATAAACGAAGCATGGCATGTATACAAGCAACCTACGCCACACATTAAATGCCATTTTGCTGCTCACCATATCAGTGTGTCTCGGCAATTCTTGGCCCTTAGCCAGGTATTTGGCTAGGTAGGCTAGGGCTAATGCAGTGAGGTTAAAGCGAATGGCAACAGAAACCTTTGTGTACCTGTATGGGAACTGCTGAATCACAGCCTGAACCTCTGATTGATCATCCGAGGCAAGCAATGAGTCAGCCACGGGAGCTCAGGTGAAAGAAATTCACCTGTTCTGCTGGAAGGGGTGAAGTCAGGCTCCAACTCTCCTAGACCCATTTAAGAGCTGAATAGCAGTAGGGCAGGGTTTCTTCTAGAGATCCCCTCTTTGAGTTTCATTGTGAGCTCAGAATACAGATAAGTATTCTATCTGTTCTCTTTTGGTATAATAATTGCTTAGCCAAACTCTCTGGTATATTTCATAATTACAATATCTATACATTTGTTGATTATACAGTACCATAATGCTAATCTTCTTTCTACTGTCTTTAGGAAACTATTTTCCCTTTCCCTCCAGTGACTGGAGCAAGAAGTCCCTTTTTTCGAGTTAGTTCAAAGTCAGCTATTGTCCTAGGCTTGGATGGTACTTGTTTGGCAAGATATCCCTGAACCAACTGCAGATTAGAGAAAATCAAGTCTGATGAGGTTCTTTTCAACTTACTTGATGCTCTTTATCTTTTCCATGCACAAAAGAATGTTCACTTCTCCCCACCAAAATTTTGGGTTATTTTTCATGTTATCTAGCTAAACACTATCTTGATGCTTCAGTATCTTCAAGATGCAGCATTAGGGGAGGAATGATATTAGCTGATTTGTCCTGCTTAAAAAGTAGAAAATGACTTTCTAATAATTGGTTCATGTTTTATGTTAGAGCCATCACACGACTAACAAGTGTCCTATTTTATGTTATTTGCTAGACTTGATGTGTACTATAACAGGTATCTGAGGATAATAGATCTGGGAAATTTTTTCATCTCTGGAAAAAGAGCTATAAAAACAACCTTGACGGGACTAATGAAAAAATGCCTACTGGATAAAAATTTGGTGTAGATAATAGGCGTGGCATGGGTATATTTGAGATACAAATTTGTACAAGACGTATCATTTTGTTACATAACATTTTACTGACAGAGACTTCTTTGACCACCAAAACATTAATCTTTTGCAACATTTATGATATTTATATAAATGATTTGTATTAATTATTATTGTCATTGCTTTTATTCAGGATTTCTGTCTTCAGTGCCTGTTTAGTTTACTATTCAGTCACAGTTTCAATTGCCTTATTTCAGGTTGGGCATGCCTTTAAATTTACTTTTGATTCTTATGTATAACAACAAAAGGAATTTTTTTTGTTGATTTTTCCTTTCTGTTTCTTTGTTTAATTGGTTGGTTTGTATTTTGTATAGATTTGTTGATTTATTTATTTTTTCATTTTGCCAGACAGCTCTGAAAAGGTCTTATGGGGTCTTCTTTCCCCATCCAATCTTCAAGTAAGAAAATATATACACATACATAGGTATAATTTCTCAGTTTTACAGTCATTGTTTAATATATCTTAGTTCTGATATAATCCTACTGTTTTAAGTGTTGAAACTTTTCTCTAAAAGAATCATTACTTTCAGTTAGTTGATTCTAGAAGATGTTGAGGTGTGCTTTTCTTTAACTGAACATAATTATCTGGAAGTATGATTAGTGCAACTTTTTCTATTTCTATTTCCTACCTATTTCACATTAGCGTCCAAACTTTTAGTTTGCCTACTGAAGAAGAACTGTCTTCAGCCACACATAAAGTATACATGTGAGTTAATGTATATTAATAAGAAAGCTTTACTTATGCTTACTTTTATTAAAATGTAATAAAAGTAGGCCAGAACAAAAAAAAAAAAAAAAAAAAAAAAAAAAAAAGTGAGATATTTGACCTTAATTTTGTGAAACTGATGTAACAGTCTCATTCACTGGTGAGTTTCACTCATTCTTGGTGAGTTCTCAAGGTTCATCACAGCATTTTGATAACATTTTACTCCTGTGCTTCATCCTTCAAAAAATTTGGTCACAAACATGCTTATCATGCTTATCATGTCATCATCATGTGATGACATGAATAAGGCATGGTTTTGAAGTAGCTGATATTTTTCTCTTGAGGATAAGGCTCATAGAAGTCCAGTACAGATATACAATCATTTTTATTAATTTATTATTTATTATTTATTATTATATTGCTTTATGACAAAACTGATATTTTCATCAAAATGAGCTTTTGAATAATTATTTAAAATTGTTTTTTTTTAAAGTCTTATTTAATATAACACATTGTCACTACTTTTTAAATGTCATTCAAATACTTTAAGTCAAAAGGTAGTTCTAAAATGTCCAGAATAAGTCTTTCAGGTTTTTTTAAAAAGTACTCTTCAAACATTCTTCATCAGTTTATACTATAGCAGCATTCAAGTGACCCACTAACATGCTCCAGTATACTAGACGCTGTAAAAACATAGGAAAACTTTGTTCTTTTCTTACCACATCTAATATGGATAAACATAATCAATTGATATGTTCACAGCCTGATGGTCTTCTCATGATCAAGAGGTAATGTGAAGAGAGAGAACAGAAAATTCAGTGCATGTAGCAGAGAGTATGGAAGAAGGAAAAGATATAACAACATCACACAATTAAATTCATATCATTCCTTTGAAGCCCCCCACTGATAAATAAACAGATCTACTGGTGTCTTTCATTTCAAGACAAATGTTCCAATTCTTTATCATGTGCACACACAGCCTGTCTCTGACCCTTCTAGTAGCTCCACATTCCTTTAAAGTATTGTCATGTAAGTCAAGTCAGCTGTTCTCTTCCCTCAGCTTCTATTGATATCCCATTAATAGTTCTTATTTTGACTAAGCGTACTTCAGTGTTCTTCAATGATTCTGAAGTACAGAATTGAAATAGTGGTAGAAAAGGTGAGTTAAGGAAAACAAACAAACAAACAAACAAAAAAAAAAACTGTGCACTTCCAGTCAGACTTTTTCTTCTAGCATTTAGTTTGCAGGACAACCCCCTTGCCGTAGAAGTGTAGCAGAGTTGAATTACCTGAAACCATTTGCTTTGAAACTCTAATACAGAATTAAAAAAATGTTGCTTGAAGTATGTTACTGTTGATTTAGAAGCCAAGAAATACAACAAACTTCTATTGAGGCTTACAGACCAACAGAGAGAAATAAAACAAGGATAGTTATATGATTAGTGTTTTGCCTAATTAAAAACTGTGATTGATTAGAGATATTCAGTGTGATCTTCATGCAATAGTTTCATTCTTTATATCTAAGCCTCTGATCCCAAAAAGATGCTTTAGGTGAGACAATCTAGGCTGTCTTCAGCATTTCACCAGAATTTAAAATATTATAGCAATGTCATCATGATCAGTCCTTTCTTATCAAAACTTGAAGTATAGCAGCATATAACAATTGCATGTGTAGAGACAGGATTATGTAAGCCAAGGCACAGGTGGAGCTGAATATGTTGAGTGGTGTGAATGGTAACAAGAAGGGATTGTACAGGTACATAGGCAGGAAGAGACTGGCTGAGGAGAGTGTTCCCCCTCTGCTAAAGCATAATGGAGAGCTGGCTTCCTCAGACATAGAAGAAACTGAGGTATTTGGTGAGTACTTTGTCTCAAATTTCACTGGTGGTTAGTTGATAGGATCGAGTGCACAATGAGCAAGTTTGCAGATGACAGTAAGCAGAGTGGTGCAGTTGATACCCTGGAGGGCTACTGGACAGACTGGAGAAGTGGGCCCATGTGAACCTAATGAAATTCAACAAGGCCAAGTGCCAGGTGCTGCTGCACTTAGACCAGGGCAATCCCAGGTATTTATACAGATCAGAGGAAGATCTCCTTGAGAGCAACCCTGCAGAGAAAGACTTGGGTGTCCTGGTGGATGAGAAGCTGAACATGAGCCAGCACCGTGCACTTTTAGGCCAGAAGGCCAACACTTCAAAGAGAAGTGGCCAGCAGTGAGAGGGAGGTGATTGTCCCCCTCTATTCAGCTCTTGTGAGGCCCCATATGGAGTACTGTGTCCAGGTCTGGGTACCTCAGCACAAGATGTGGAGGGAGCTCTTGGATTGATTCCAGAGGAGAGCTGAAAGATGATCAGAGGTCTGGAGCACCTCTCCTGTGAAAAAAAGTTGAGAGAACTCGGCTTGTTTAGCTTGAAGGAGAGAAGGCTCTGGAGGGAACTCATTGTGGCTTTTCAGTATTTGAAGGGTGCATACAGAGGGGAGGGGGAACAACTATAAGGATAGATAGTGATAGGACAAGAGAGAATGTTTTTAAACTAAGACAGGTGAGGTTTAGATTAGATGATAGGAGGAATTTTTTCACATACAGGATGACACACTGGAACATGTTGCCCAAGGAGGTTGTGGATGCCTCATCCCTGGAGGCATTCAAAGCTAGTCTAGATGTGGCTCTGAGCAGCCTGGTCTAGTGGCTGATCACCCAGCACATGGCGTGGGGGTTGAAACTAGATGATCATTGTGGTCCTTTTTAACCCAGGCCATTGTGTGATTCTATGATTCTATTATTATGATTCTAATTTAGGAAATATTCTCTGGTTAGAAATTCTGTTGTTCCAAAAAACATTGATTTGATAGCCTACAATATAAATTTTGCCATACACGTGAAAATTCCTTACATGATCAATGTACTTGCTGGGGGATTTTGCATAAAATTAATACTTCCCACATTTTGATGGTGGCTGTCTTGTTTTACTCAACATCACAGAGAAAAAGAGATGTTAATTCCTTCTGTTTTCCTCACGAGTTCCGATTATAGAGTGCTATGCCGAACCTAGACTGATTGCTAATTAAAAGAGAAAAGCCAGTTATATTTTCACATTGACTCTCTTCCCTTTCTCCATACTTTCTCCCTTGCCTCTCCCCTTTTCTCTCTCTCCTTTTTGTTTTTCTCTTTCTGTCTTCCTTCTGTGCTGCAGATCACTAGTGAACTCGAGAAAAACACTTTTTCCTTCCTCTACATGCTGCTGGGAGTTACAACTGCTAATAACAGTGGAATGACTTAGGCTTTACCTGCCTGGGAGACAGCCTCTCACACTTCCTGGGTCAGGCTGCTGTTTAAGCTGCTGTCAGAGCTGTTACTTGCAGGACCACTTTGATCAGATAGCCAAGGGACACACAGAGAAAGAAAAAAATAATTGGTGTAATTTAACAATCCTGAAACTCTGACTCCCAGGCAATGAGAGGCAAACATTAAGTGTTGATGAGTGTGTGTGAAGATTTTCAAAGTTCACCTTTAGTCCACCTAAATCTCTTTCTTCCTTATCCAGCTCAGTTCAAAGTGGGGCAAAGGCATTTTGAGGCTTCTTTTCAGAAAGACATGGTGATATCCACAGGCTGTTCAGAAGAATTATAACTGAAATATATTGGTTTATAAAAGAAAATTCTACTTGCCACCTAGTCTTTGGATTCTACACAATTCTGCCTTGCCTTGATTCAAAATTCTTCAAACTGAATGATTTTGAAAAGCTTCTTGTACTTTCATCCTTTTATAGAGAAATTAGTAAGAAAAGAACCTTGATTATTTATTTAAGAGCACTATTGGTGTTTTCAATGCAGTCATTTTGATGGCTAGATTCATTATCTACTTGCTTCTTGTAAGATTCAGTTCTTCAATGTGAAATAAGTTAATTCACCAGGAGAAAAAATAATCCTCTGCTCTGTAAAATATCCATGGGCTCTGTTATTAGGTTTCCCTTGAAAAACTTACTGTGGTGTATACACAATGTATGGATCCAAAGTGTTCAAGATGAGATATTAATTTTCTTCATACAGAGATACTAGCCCTGTGAAGAAAATTACATCATGCTTTTCGCCAATAATTTCACTGTCATCATCTACTCTGCGTTTTTTTCTAATATTCATCCCAATAATTGTGTTTTTTACCTACC
This sequence comes from Perdix hodgsoniae, assembly GCA_035772895.1. NCBI lineage: Eukaryota > Metazoa > Chordata > Aves > Galliformes > Phasianidae > Perdix > Perdix hodgsoniae. The sequence goes on along the minus strand of JAPSGF010000061.1, from coordinate 4,733,170 downwards.
AATATGATTTCCAAATCACATATTAATTCTACATATAATCACTGCTTTTTCTTCATGTTGCAAGGCTTTTTCTCCTTACACCTTAGGAAGTGTAGGGAGATAAGTTGATGTAAGAGATTAGAAAATTAATACACTTTCCCACTTCTTTGGGAACATAAGTTATTAATAGCCTAAATATATCCATAATAAGAACGTTTTCTGGTGGTTGTTTTTTTTTTTTTTCCATGGAGTCATTCATCTGAACAACTGATGACTCAATCAAATCTGTGGCTCAACTACACCAAGAATGAAATGAATATAGCTTGTTTGCTCTGCTCTGGTACAGATGTTGTGTTTGACTCAGTAAACATTTGATAAGCCTAATACACACTCTTAGACTGGACTTACAGCATCAGCGTCAAATGCTGTAGACTCAAGATCACAGTGATATGACAGATCTGCCAGTGTTTTGACTGTGTCACTGACTTGAGTGGAACTTGAATTTCATCCATTTGAAATATTCATTAAAAAAATGAGTAAAAGTGGAATACAGAGCAAAGTTTACTGTTTGCTTGTGTAAGAGTCAGTCCTAGGAACAGTAACCAATATGACAAATTACACTGCTGTATTCAAAAATGTGAACTTAAAAAAAAAAAAAAGAAAAGAAAAAACCTTATCTCACATTTTTCTTTCTTTGTATTTTTGAGTGGAGTAAATAGCAAGTCCTGCTCCTTTTCTACATTAATTACAACTAATTTAAATCTGGGTCAAAAGATCTTTCTCAGACAGTGTCACATAACATAGACAGCATTCACCCAGCCATTTACACACTTCTAGGGCACATTATTTTCCATCTGTGATCTGAGATAGACTAAGATAGGCAAGTTCATATAAGGTAATACATGTATAAGAAGTTTTTAAGTGGATATTCAATTCAGTACAAAATGCAGTATTCAAAAATCAATATAAAACTATGGATATGCCCTAAGTATGACTTCACCATCAGTTCTCACAGCAACCCATCTTATTTGAATCCCTTAGTCACTGTAACATAAATAAATGATAACCATCTATAACCATCAAGAGTAAAGAAAACCAGGCACACTGCTTTTTCAGTTAATAACGGTAATAATTGAGGTAAAAACAAAAATTTATAAATAAACTTTCAGAACTGTTTATATTTTTAAAACTTTTTTTCCTTCTGGCATTTTGCACTCATACGCCTCCACATGCCAACACATTTTTCTGCCAGGCTGATACCTCCACTGCGTCTCTAGCCTACAGAGAATCCTTCTGATAATTTATGAAACGCTGAAAATTGACATTTTCTTTAAAAATGCCTGGGACGCTGCAGTAACACCCAAATCATGCTCCTGCAAAACATGCTGTAGTTCTTGTTATGCATAGGGTGATCCAGTTGTTTTCTCTGCTTCTGAAGTTCTTAGACTGTCTTTTCCTTTAAGCTGACAAAATCTGCTGAAGCAGATTGTGTTTTATGTCTTGTCCTCAGATTACAGAGTTCTAAACTTATATGATATGTAAAATGTGAAAATTTTTCAAGAAATTGCTGTCAAATACATGACATTTCTTTGTGTATTAGTTATTACACTGCCATTAGTTCCTGAATGAAAATAAAATGACTGCTTTATGTTCGCTGATATGCATTTTTTCTTAGTATGGTGTAAAATAAATTATTCTGCCTATGAGTTAACCTATGAAATTCCTCCAAGGTACCCCAAAGCAGAACATTTTTTATTGATTTGTCCAATTCATACAGCTATGTTTCAGTCTTTTCATCTTTGAGATTGCTAGGTTCCTCCTGGCTCTTCTGAATTCACTGCATGTGTTAATAGCAAAAGAGCTTGGTATTGGACTGTGGTGCGCTGCTAGTTTAAATGTGACTAGGTGGTATGTTGTTCAATTTCTATCCCTTAGGGAAGTTTATATCTAGTTAGTCTTATAAACATTATTCCATACTCTATGATGGAAATTGTGTTCTAATCCTTTTTTGTTGTTGTTATGACTGGTTATAGATTGTTGTTTCTGATATGTTGTAATTGCAAATGTCACAATGACTGGCTTAAAATTTCTTTGTTTTCTCATGGTTATGAATTTTTACCTTACACCAGAAGTTGATTGTATTCTAAGACTGAGAGATAATTTTCCTTAGCTGCCCCTTACGAGTTGTAAGAATCAACACCAAGTTAAGTGATGGAGATGGCGGAGGCATATCATGACAATAATTTATCTTAAGATTATATTACTATTATTATTATGTTATAGTCAATTGAAAATTAATGTGTCAGTCAAAACCGAAGGGAATCAGCCTAAGAAGGTGTATGCACAAGGGAGTTTAGTATATTAAAACAACAGAAAAATGAAACAAACAAACAAAACAACAACAAAAACAGATAAATAGTAGTATGAGAGTATTTTGGTGGGAAAATGATTGCAGATGCCTGCATGCACAGGAGAAGACTGTGAGGAGAGAGGTGACCCAAGGCAGTAGAAGTGGCTCTTCTGATTAGTTACAACAGTGCTGCATTGGTTGTTTATCTGCTAGGAAACATCATGGGGTTCATATCTTTTAATTGGCACTATTAATACTTTCTTATTTTTTTCTTATTTGCTCAGTAAAATGACAGATCAGATCTTAACAGGTTGCATGGCAGACTAAGGATCAGAAAGGAACCGTGTTACTCCACAAGAAGTAGCATGTCTTCAGCTCTTTGACCTAACTTTCAAGTATGCAGAGGTGACTGCGCTGTTCTGTTACTAGAATCTCAAAATGAGTACTGGGGTTTCTTTTCATGCAGACTCAGTATGAAAGAAATGCAGGGAAACTCAAACATTATTTCTTCAGTGCAAATTTCCCCCCACTGACCTAACTTGCAGTGTTAAGCAGCAGAAAAATTAGAGCTAATTTTCTACTACATAGAGATTAGATATCACAGATAATCCAATTTTCCCTGCTAACAGACAAAGCATTTTCCTGAAACACCAAGACAGAAAGTAGTAATACTAATCATAATATTTCCAATGTAATTTTTTTCTTATTAAGTAAACTAATCTTCATCAAATAGAATTAAAGGGGGAAAGTAGACATTTTTAGATGATTGATTCCAATCTTAATGACAGTTTCTTTATAACTACTGAGATAAGCTAGTTTCATACCCGTCTAATTACAATTAGTTTTCAACCTTCTAATGTTTCTCTCTTTGAAGTGTATATACCACATTTGTAAAACTTATTAGTAGATGGAATTATTCTGCTTTGCTAATTGTTCAAAATATCAGAAAAGAAATGTTCTTCGTGCTGTAAAACAAAGCCACTCTTACAGCTATGCCATGGGACCAGCAAGTCTAGAACAGAACTCTAGATCTTTTTTTCTTTTTTTTTTAATGTTTTTTTTTTGTTGTTGTTTAAAAAAAAAAAGAAAAAAAAAAAAAGAGCTGTGCTTGAGCCTTTTTTCCTTTGTAATTAAATTTGAAGTGGCAGTATGTGCAGTTATTCAGTAACTGATCAATAGCGCAATACAGTAACAAAGATGAAAATTTTCAGGTAATTACTTCTACTTAATACTGAGAATTTTACTGAGAAGATACAGCTGAAATTATCCATTGCTATTTTCATGTTCTGACAATACAATTTCCATCCTACTTTCTCTACCATTGTTTTCAACACAGAAGATTATTGAGATGTATGGTACTGAAAACATCCGTGAAATTAAAAAAAAAATAAAAATCATAAAATATTAATTCGTAAAATTTCAGTGCGTGGTCTTTGACATTTTAGACTGACATATGAAGTTTCCTGGATCAACTGAACAGGTCTTTCATTCATGATACTGTCTGAATTTCAAAGTAATATATCCTATTTATCTCCATGGAAACTACAACAGATACAAAGAAGACAATAGTGTTATTCTATGCATTATTGCCAGCAGTGAGAAAGATCATGGATGCTATGTTTGTAAAAATCTGTACCAGTGGAGGTCATCTACCATTTCCAAACTGCTGTGGTGTTGCTATTGCTAGAAAAATATTGTCCTTACTGTCCATTTATATTCCCCTAACAGTTGGAAATCGGAAGGCACCAAAACTAAGCTCTGGAGTGAGTCTGGTAGGACAGTCCAGACAAAATTAGCAGTGTTCTCCGTGATTTTCAAACTGATAGAGGGGCCTGGCACTATTATTTGGCTAGAGAAATGTTTTTCTTCTTCTCTGGACAGACTCCAGAAGTTAGAGCATTAAGCTTAGTCATCATCATAATGTAGTGGTTAGAGTCAGTGATTTTTCCAGTTTCCAGGAAATCCAGAAGGATCACCCCTTTACTGTTACATAAGGCAGTACACCTTATTTTACAGAGGGCTATGTCTTGAACTTTTTCTTTGATGCAGAACTCATGCACTGCCCCTCCATTAACAGCCCTTTTGAATTTGGTTTATAGCTGTGACACCACATCACGTCATCAGTACTGATGTGATCCAGGAAATTACCACCTTCAGCCTCGTATTGGTACAATAAGTTCCAAAAAAACTTGCATATGGTATTATTTCTCTCTCGATATGTATCTTATAGATGTCAATAAAAACTCAACCATATAACAGATCTGTTTCAAAAGTAACGCCTCCTGTTTTATTATGTTAGCCCATGATGTGAGAGGCAGATGTTGGTGGTATGGCAGTAGAGACTGAACCTTCCTGCCAATATTCCATTATATTTTGTTGCCATGTGACAAAGTGAAGCAGAGAGGCAGTCTGACCAAATGGCATGTGACATGGAAGTGCATGCCATGGAGCAGGCTTTCAGTATCTAAAAGTGGGCTATAAGAAAGAAGGGGAAAGGCTCTTTATCGTGCCTGTTTTGATAAGACAGCAGGAAATGGTATCAAACAAATAAATGGGAGATTTTGACTGGATATAAGGAAAAAAGTTTTTTACAGTAAAGGTAGTGAAGCACTGGAACAGGCCAGCGTGCTGGTGGATGCCTCATCTCTGGAGACATCTGAGATCAGGACGGACAGAACTTTGAACAATCTGAGCTAACTGTAGATGTCCCTGTCCAATGCAAGTGGGTTGCACAAGACATCCCTTAAGGGTGTCCAAATCAAATAATTCTATGATTCTATGAATATTGAAAAAATAAATAAATAAATAAATAAAATTCCAAATCTGGCAAAACAGAGCAACATGTTTTCACTCAGTTTACATCAGTTTTTTGGGGGGGGATCTTGATGCAACCACATCTATCATATCTCAGCCATTGCAATGATAATAGGCTATCCCATCATATTATTCCATCCTTCCTACATGATGTAAAATTTGTTATGAAAACTGAGTACTTTAGAAATTAATTCTTGGTGGTTTGATCACTTAGCTGTCTGCATTCTAGACATCCACATCTCATTAGCTGAACACATTAAGGTTTAAACCTGTAGTAATTGACCTGTTACTATCAGATTTGTAGCAAGTATTCTGTTTTGTAATTTAAGAGATACTTTCACAGCTCAAACTTTTTGTTGTTGGTATGAAAGTTATTTGTCAGCTCATCTTTTCAGCCAGTTACATTGTCACAAAACTGTTAATGATGTAGTAGACTTTAAAGCTTGTGAAGCATCTGCCAGGAATATGAATACTTGTCATTCACCTTCAGTTTCATTGAAATGCTTCTCACTCACACACACAGATTGTCCCTCTCTTCTGAGAGAAGATCAAGTTTTGGAGCACTTTCTTGAGCTTGATCTTGAACTTGGATCTTATTAGCTTCCCCACTATGCTGTCAATGCAGTCTGATGGTTTAAACTGACAAGATGAGATAAGATGTTGCCACTTTTAATTAATCAAATTGTGAAATTGAAAGATGAAATTTAGGAAATGTAAAAGCAGTATTTTCTTCTAAGTTCCTGTTAAAGACCCTTTAACACTGCTGGAAAATTATATGATGCAATACAAATATTGTATCAAATATAAAAAATACCTACACTCATTTGTATTGTAGAGTATCAGCCCAGGTTCACTGTAGCCTGAACTCACATGAACTTCATGAATGAGCTTTCTTAACTTCTTTCTACACCCCTTGAACTGTAGCACTTTATAAAACAAGAAAGTGTGAAAAAAATGAAAAATTGAAGCTTGTGATGCTGTCCTGGACCTGAGATACTAATATACTCTAGAGGAAAGACTATAAAAACCATGTTAAAAAGACCAAAAAAAAAAAAATCTTTATGAAAGAGTTTTGTTTTGTTTTGTTTTGTTTTGTTTTGTTTTGTTTTGTTTTGTTTTGTTTTGATCATCAGAAATACTTAAAATTTTCCTTTACATTGTTACAAATCAGTGTACATCCTGGATAGTAAAAATCCATCACAAAATTTTCTGTTTTATCAGATACTATTTTCTGGCAAAAATAAAAAAAAGTCTAGCAAAAAGTCTTAATCTAGCACAAATAAAACTTAAGCCGGTTGCTGCTCTCATTGAAATCATTCTTTACAAAGTAATTTGCTTTACTACAACTCATTTTCCTTATATAGATGTGGTTCATGAAGGCCAAAATGGGTCTTTATGTTCATGTAAAAAATTATAATTTTGTTGGAACATCCTCATATCTTCTAAAAATTCTAGAATGAACTGTGTAGCTGAATAACAGCAAATAACTAAGGAAGGAGTCTACTCATGATTTAGACCTCTGACTGTCAGATGATCTACCTATCATCTGTGCCAACAGATTAATTATTGTTTCATTTTTACTGATTTTGATTTCCAGTCAAAGGAGCTCATTATGTAGCTTTGTCTACTAAGTTAAAGTACTCTGTAGTTCCACATACAACTTCTGTAGCTATTAACATTATGACAAACAAAAATCTTGTGGGCTGAGTTTTTTTTCAAAGCCAAATTAGAGAGTAAGGGAAAAAAAATTGCTAGATTTTTGAATGTTATTAAATATATATATGTATATATATATAAGGGCCTGTATTTTTCAGGTCTAGTTGAATGTCTTATAAAGAGGTATCTTATTGTAGGAGTTTTCTCAGTTTTGTTAAGAGTCATGAAAAAGACTGTGTTGTGTAAATATCACTTCTGGTTTAGCTTTTAAATAGCATGAGCAGTTGCATAATTTAGATTTACAGGAAATTTCAGAATTAAAATACCTTGACTCTCAAAATCATTAAATGATGACCTGATCTTGTTAATATTTGTAGTAATATTAAAATTGTATGTTTCCTATGGACTTGGAGAGCCAATATTTATTGTCTTTTAAAATGTGACCATGTGTCCAGGTCACCTTCCAGTACACTATCCACTTTGTATCACAGAATCACAGAACTGTAGGGGTTGGAAGGGACCTTTAAGAGATCATTGAGTCCAACATCCCTACTAAAACAGGTTTCCTAGAGTAGGTCTCAAGAAAAGCATTCAGACAGGACTTGACTATCTCTAGAAAAGGACACTCCACAACCACTGTGAGAAGCTTGTTCCATTGCTATGTCATTCTCACAATAAAGCAGTTGTTTTTATTGTTTTTATGGGATTTTCTGTGATTCAGTTTCTACCTGTTGCCCCTCGTCCATTTGCTGCACGTCACCAGGAAGAGTCTTTCCCTATCTACTTGGCTCCTGTACTTTAGATAGGCAGTTATGAGATCCTTTCTCAGTCCTCTCCAAGTTGAACAGTCCCAAGTGTCTCAGCTTTTCCTTATATGAGAAATGCTTCAGGACCCTGTCTGTCTTTGTGGACCTCTGCTGGATTCTTGCTAGAAGGTTCCAGTCTTTTTTGAACTGAGGAGGCCAGAAGTGGACACAGTATTACAGGTGTGGCTTCATCAGGACAGAGTAGATGAGGAGGATCACTTCCCTCGACCTGCTGGCCATGCTCTTTTAAATGCATTCCAGGATACCTTTGGCCTTCTAGGCCACAAGAGCACACTACAATAAGGCATGTACTGATGCATGTGTTTATTTCTTCCCAGGTGTAGGACTTTACACTTCCTCTTGCTGAACTTCATCAGGTTCCTCTCTGTTCAACACTTCAGCTTGTCCAAACGTTGTTGAATCGCAGCACAGCCTTTTAGTGTGTCAGTCACTCCACCCAGCTTTGTATCAGCAAACCTGCTGTGTGGACTATGAAAGATGAAAGATGAAAAAATCACAAGAAAACTTGAAGCTTTATAATGAATCAAAAAATCTGTGCTGTGATCAAAGAAAACAGAATTGTAGAAGTAAGATGAATCCTGAAGAATGAGGGCAGTTGGTTTTGCTACAGTCATTTATTTTCTTTGTATTTCTAGATGCTCTTACTTTGTCCTTTTAAACTCATATAACAGCAGAATTCATTTTGTAGCCATTTTCCACTGAAGAGAAGGAGCAATGTTATTTAATATTTCTTCCAGATCAATTTATTTTCTATGAATAAACCAAAATATTTTAGATGATTCTATCTTTTTGTTGTATCAGTCCCAAGATTTGGCTTTGCTCCAGCAAAAGAATTTAGATCAGACCTGGAATTTTCTGTTCTTCGATTACTGTCATCTCAAGCTCTTCAGAAGTAACAACAGAGGCACTGACAGATAGTTGAATTTTTGTAGCAACATTAAAACACAAGAAATTGCACAGACTGGAAAAGCATGTGTAAATCTTCAAAATAAATGCCATCATGCATCTATTTTTAAATAGTCTCTATTCATTTCTTTGACACTGAACACCTCCTCCTTCTCTTACTTTTTTTTTTTTTTTTTTCCTATAGATAATTAAATTAACATTAAACCTGGACATGTATTTGAAAGTACCTGCATATTAAGTAACACCAACTTGTTTTTCTTTCAAATGATGTACAAGTTCACTAAGTCTTTGCTTTTGAAAAGTCATTTTTCCTTATATATATTCTTGGACTAATGCTATGTCCCATGTGGCTTTAAACAAGCCAATAGTATGTTACGGTTAATAGCAATAACTCTAATAACTATTTATCTAGATAACATCATCATACTAAATCTTCAGCTTCTTGCATGGATTTAAGAAGTAAAGCTTGGTTTGCAGCAGATAGAAGAAATGTATGGTGAATTTTATTAGCTTTCTGAGAAAACTTGAAAATCCCGGGGACTTCTGTGATTTCTTTCTGTCCCTTATATCCACAAAAATATAGTAGTCTCTAGTGTAGTAGAGTGGTGAGGATGATGTGGATTGTCCTTGCATGCGGAAGGCATATTATGCAGTTAGAACTCGGTGCCACACTGAGAGGAAAACTGAGACAATAAATGCCACAAAGCATGTGAGCAGCAGGGAGACATGAATACAGTCCTGATAAAATGCTCCAAAGTGAAAATCAAAGTAAATAGATAAAGGCAGACATTGGTCTTGGCTTTTTAATCGGGCGTCTGGAGCAAAGCTAAGGCAGGAATGATAAATGTGTAGCTATGTTATGGCACAGAGGGAGCACTGTAGTCGATCAGGTCAATGTTTATGTTAACTGCGGTGGAAATCATTGAACATTCACCTTTCACCCTTGCGAATGAATCAGCAGGTTCAAAACTGTAGTTAATTTATGAAATAGCATGCAATCTCACTAACTATACAGATGGAAAATGAAAGGTAGGCAATTTGAAACAATTCTTGTTTCAGATTGGATGTTGATATATATAAACATAATTTGAATGTGAGCTGGCATTTCGAAACATCCATTAAGAAGAAAGTAACAGGCAATTAGGAGGAAAACACACAAATTCGGGCTGATAGTAGATAGACATAATGATACTTACAGCAGTTAGATAAACGTTTACAGTTTGAGGAGCTGAGCTTCTGGATCTGCCTACTGAACTACAGATACACAAGCCTGAAGTTTCTCATCTCTAAATAAGTTTTCATGAAGCCATAATAAAGCAAAGAGAAAACACACTTATTTTCTAATCATTTCCAACAGACCAGAGCAATTATTTTCCGAAAAGTCACAGCAAGCACTTGGGAAGTGCTTGTCAGATAGATATATGCAAGGGACTGCAGAAGACTTTGTAAATGTCTCTTCTGTGTGAGCCCAGAACTTCCTCAGCTTCCCAGAAGTGTGGAACAGACACAGGCAAGGACTAACTGCAGAAGCTGCTATTCACTCCTATGATGAACTGTAAAGAACACGACACAGTGACCCATAGGATCCCCATTAGCCACATTCACTAACACTCTGAGAGTGCTGTCTGCTGGGTTCTACCAAAAGATCCCTGGGGACAATGCTCCAGTCAGTCACTTAGATACCTCAAAGGTTTTCTCACTGCCAGAAGACAAACATACTTCCTCAAGTCTGAGAACAAGCAGTTTCAACTTATATCTCTCTGGAAATAACTCATTTCCCTGCAGAGCCTGGGGAGAGCATTCATTTCACAATGCTCTGTCCCTAAGGTAAGCCACTCTACCCTCATACACAGGGAAACATAATATTCTGCTAAAGACTGTGGGTGGCATCACAATAATATTTTGATCTGTTTTGTGGGGTTTCTTCATATTCTGTTACAACGCCTATGTTTAAAGCCAGTCATCTCTGACAGTTTCCAAACTGGGAATCCTTGCTTTCACACTGTTGCATTGTTTGGTCTCAGCTCTGAAGATTTCCAGATTTCCTCAGAAAGAGCATTTTAACTCCCTGCTGCATGTCTTTTTAAAGACCACCTATCTACAGTGTTTTGATGATAGTGACTGTCTACTATGAACAACTACCATGTCTGTGACCAGTAAAAATGACATTAATGTCCTACAGGAAGCAAAGAATAAAGGTGGAATTATGTTTATGCTGAGAAAAATTTCTAAGATGGAAAGAAAAATCTACATAATTTACTAAAATAGTATCTATTCTGGATTCTCCTCCTCTCACTTTTACATGCAACTCACCAGTACATAAGCTAAAAAGCAACATGATAATTAATACTGACAGAAGAAGCTGAGTGTGGTTGAAGACGATATATAGATTTCCTCAACTTATTTTACATATTCATTATTTTTTCTCATCTCTGACTTCAGCTGAAGTAACTCTCATTGCTCATAATCTTATTGTGTGGGAGAACACTTAAACAGAAGGAGGAAAGAGTCAGTAGAATACATCCTCTTAAAGGAAGGTAACATAAAGGAAAAATATAACAAATTAAATATGGGGATATATAATCTGTAAAAAGTTTAGTTGTTGGTAGGGGTTTTTGCTGAATCTAAACATTCAGAAAAAAATCTCACAACGAAACAGCCCAATTATCTTCAGGGAGAAGTAAAATCAAACGTATAACAAAACACTGAAAAAATAATATAGAAAAGCTGCTCAGTAGATAAGAATAGGTTTTCACTCAATTAATAGGTCATTGTTTAAACTGCAAATAGTATGATCCTGCCAGGTGTAACTTAATGATCTATCAGTTATTAAGGGCAGGAAATGCCGTGTCCTCACTTTACAGATACAGCCTGATGTGTTACAGTGTTTTACGCATTTTGAGACTGAGAGCATAATAGCTGCAACAACCTTATGAGTTTCCAATAAAATGAGTGGATAAAAATATTCACGGATTAAGGAATTCACCGCATAAGAGGGACTAAATGCAACAGCTACCAAAAGGAAGACTTGGAGGGTAGAAAGGCCTCATATGAGGAAATATATTCTAATTAGTACTTATATATGTTATACGGTTTGGTTTTCATAATAACACTGTGATTAATGGAGGAAGTGTACTGCACTGTCTGGACCAGAAGCGTTATTTATTAAGAGACTTGTAGAAAACACACTGATTTCCTATCATTTTTCATTGCAAAGTTCATTGCTTATAAGACATATTTTGGTTTAAAAGAATAAGCATTATGACATTTACCTTTTTTTCTTATATTGTTATTTGAATGATTAGTAGATGTGCATAAAAGATTCAGGTAATAGTCAAAACCCTGTATGCCTCTGGTAGAGTCAGTGAAGCAGACATCAAATGTCAAAAGGAACAGCTTCTCTTGCATTCCAAAGATGTCTTGTCAGGTGACTGTATACTGACAATCACAATATTGCTGCGTTTTTACTTAGTGGTATTATAGAAATTCCTTACAATGTCAACAACAGAGAAATCACAAGATTACTCACCCTGTGGGTGCTGAACATGTGAAGTCCAGAGAAGATGTATAGGTCATCTAGGCTGGTACTGAGATCTGTAAATTTGTTGCACTCTAAGGGAGTTTTAAGTTCTCGGTTTTGAAATGAAGCACAAGCATCATTGCTTTTTATTTTTCTCCTTTAGATAACTGTCTTTTTTCCTACCTCCATTTTTTTCTTTATCGGTTTCATTAAAATAAACACCTAAAATTTAATATAGAATCTAAGTTATGAGTTTTAAATATACAGCAGTCAGGAAATTAAAATGTTAATATATTCATGAAAAATCTAATTATAGTGTAACGTATATACTGCACTACCTACTGGAAAAGCAGTTTTCAGTAAGACCAGTAATAATAATAAAAATCTGAAGTGATCATGATAATATTTCCATAATAATTTTAATGCTGTACTTTCTTGATCCACATGCATGTGATTTCTCACACAAAAATCACAGTGTGTCTGATTTCTAGCTATAAAATAATAACATTGTACTGAAATTATTGGACTTATCTTGACTCAAATGAATTAAGGCTGCATGTTAGTGTAATTGGTAACTGCTCTTTCTTTCCCTATGAACCAAAGCAGCTCTGAAAATATGTACTCCTCTTGAGCTGCTGGAGTACACACATATGAAAACTGTTCTCATTACTGCATACATAGGTGAAAAAGTTAGAAGCTTACAGTCCAAAGTGAGACATCTTAGCAATGTTCATGATGTTTATCTTCTCTCCAGGAGTGGAATCATAAACTACAGACCTAAAAGTGTGTGGAAGTTTTAATATCTGTTCTTATAATTTAGCAGATTAAAACAATGTCTCTCAAAGTTATTTTTAAAATGTCACCACTCAATATTGGTATTATAGGCAACAAAAAGAAAACCTCAATATGATACAAGCAGTGAAAATGAGATTTCAGCTGATCTGTCTTGATATTTGACACCAGACAACCCCTGCATTCTTCTGGAAGGCTTTTTTGAAACAAACAAACAAACAAAACAAACAAACAGAAGAGAAAAAAAAAAAATACACAAAACACACACACACACAAAAAAAAAGCCAATAGTGTGCACGGAACAGTTTGGAAAGAGGTCTTTGTGCAGGAGTCACTGTTTAAAGGCAGGAGTCTCTAGTTATTACCTTTTTTAAAAATACAAAACACAGTTATAGATGAGTGTATATATACTCATATATAGATGAATGAAGTTCTGTTCTTAGGAAAAGTCTATTTATAAACGTTTATAGAATGACATGTCTTATGCCATCCAGAAGACAAAAGACAGTGATATCTCCAGTATCACTTTTCTCTAAAGCAAGACCAGAGTTCATTCTTCCTCCCCCTTCTCATGTTGTGATGAAATAAATGGCCATGAAGTATGCTACCTACTGCATCCAGTAGTAATATACTTTTATGAACCAGTTAATCTATTCATTCATTTGCTACACAGCCAAGTGAGAAAATGTTTGACTGTACAGTGATTCAGTGTGAAATTTATGCATTACATTTCTCATAACCTAAACTCTTCTTGGATTTATTTAAAGTAGATTCTTGTTTTGAACCTGTTCAAGAAATAAAGCAACTGTGTCAATAAATAATGTCGCTACAATAAAATTTACTCAAGGCTGTGTAACTACATGTGAGCATGTTATAAGGATGACCGCTGAAAGTACTTGACTAGGGGAAAAAAAAAAAAAATCTAAGAGGAGGTTTAAATCTGTATCCAAAAAGCTTTAAGCACACTACTTAGGCTTCATAAACATAAAAATGGTGGTGTGCAGGTAAAAACTTCTTTAGACTTATTCAAATAACCTTTGAGTTCCTGTCAGAGTCTCCATTTTGTGCTCCAAAAAGAAGATCCCTTCAACAACTTAAGTCTTGAAATGCTTTCATTCATTGTTTCAGAGACAGTAGCTACAGGGAAGAAACAGTAGCCTCTTGTTTCCAGAGTAAAATGGATCATGAAATCTACACTGAACATGAAGTGGAATACTTCAAACGTCAGGAGGAAATATTTGTTCTTTATTAGTCAGCGCATAAATCACTAGGGTTTTTTTTATTATTATTTTTATTGTATTTTAATTATACTTCTTATTAATGGAAGCAAGGAAGTCGAATCTTTCACTGTAGAAAATATTTGCACACATCTGCACTCATATATCTACTGATTATATAATAAATTTTATATGCTTTTCCCATTCTTGGCAGACGAGCTTGGTGTGAAAGTATTTTTCTTGCATGTGTTAGCTTTTACTCTAGCTATTTAAATTTGGATTTTATTATTAAGTGAATACATACACTCATTATATTTTCTATGATACATTGGATTCACCATTCTTGCTTGCCAGACGTGCAAAATGGCAACAAAAATAACAAATCACCACCAAAACACTTTTTCGTTTCTTTTAGTGAAGTACATGTAAATTGAAAAAATTTAAAATAATAATTTATTAATATTATTTTTAATGATTATTTTTAGTTTTGAATAGTTGTAGGGAAGATTCAGCTATTAGTATTAAAATTTTATTAAATTAATACATTGTTCATTTAAAGTACTGAACAGAAACTGATTTGAATGACTTATGCAAAGTAACAGTTTAAATTGCTTAGAAGTTTTTAAGGAAAAATTACATACCTACTTAACATGAACAAAAATAGAATTGCAAATTTACTCTGAAAAAAATACAGTAATTGGCAAGAAGCTTAATTTAATCTGTAAGTATGGATGGAAATAGCTCTACATGACACATGCATACAAACACACAGAAATATCTTCTGTTTTAGAAGTTGTTTTTTTTTTTGTTGTTGTTGTTTTTTGGTGTGTTTTTTTCACTGAGATTTCACAGGTCCTCTCACCAAGAAGGGTCTCATTGTAGTGCTTTGTCTCTCCAAAGAAAGCCTTCCATTAAATGAAAATAAAGTGATATTTTTTCTTTTTTCCTGCCTGAAAGTCTCACTTATGCACTGACCACAAGAATTCAGTTTGCATTATGAGATATGTATGAAGCAGAGTAACTGCTTTTCTCCTCATCTATACATTTTAAGATCATAAGGAACTACAACAGTTATCTCTTTTGTTCCAGTCTCAGTATTGCAGTCTCATCCTCTGATTTCACTGTTATGACCCCGTCATAGCAGAAATATATAGCAGAATATAGTCTCGACTTAATGCTAACCATAATGTTTCCATAAGAGTTCTAGCAGTTAGTAGCTCTGGGTGTTTATAATCTGAATCTTCCTTCTTATCTGTATCCACCTGACAGTCCTTTCTGGGGATATTTCTGCTGGATGTACCGTGATTACTTGCAAAAATACAGTGCAAACTCCTGAATTGATTTTTTGTCAATGACAAATGCTTCAACTGTTCCCAAGTTCGGGATTTGACCACAGATCCAAAATAAAAACTCTGATAGGACCAAGCTTGTGTTATACTGTATATTTAATACTTAGTTGCAAATAAAAAGTATGGCTTAGTCCTTTGGATTTCCTCTGTATTTGGAGAAGAATTTCTTTTGAACTTATTTAGAAATCTATTAGTTATTGGATCCTTAAGAAATAAAATATTTATTTTATCTTCCTCTTGGATATTCTAAGCAATGAAATAACAGGTACATCTGAAACACACATAACGATTAAATTAATTGAAATTATTTGTTTTTACTTTGTATTAGAAATTAATTTTGAGTGGGAGGATAATCATATTTATTAACTTTTCTTCATTACTTTAAATGAACTGTGTTATGATGACTATAAAGTTTCTTTCTGTAACCTGGAAAAGACCACATCCTCCCCTGCAGGACAGACAGACACTGGGAGTTAGGCACATAGTGCTTGCTGTGGAGACTAGCTTCTGAACAGGTATGTCTGAGCTGGCAAGGGATCTGGAATAAAAAGGCCAACTAAAAAGCTCTTTTTAAGGCTTTTTTAAGGCTTTTTCGAGGCTAGCAACAGCACCACGCTTGTGCTGGGGAGCTGGCAGCTCGTGGGCAGGCTCCTGAATGCCAGGGTTGGAGCTGGCACATTCGCAGCATGGTTTAAACACCCGCCCTTATCCTTCACACCTGATAATAAGCTTTAAATAGCTTTGGGGAAATGCATCAGGTAAGAAACCATTGTTTCTGCTAACTGAGAAAGGGGAGGTTCAGTGAGTGAGCATAGCCTACACTTTTTATAGGGTGCTACATCTCTTCATGTGGGAGGTGGGTCTAGTGGTAAGAATTGTAAGCTTTGGCCCCTTCTTGCTCAGGAGCCCAGCTTTCCTTGGTAGTCTCTGAGATGATAGGCCAAAACACGGTCTCCAGTAAACAGCAGGCTTATTCTAAGAAGACTGTGGCAACCCAAATGGAGAGCTTGATGAGAAATGTCACTGTTCAGGTCTCTGGCTGTAGGGAGTGCCTGAGCCTGCTTCTGCCTGGGGAGAGTGGCAGGGAATCTGCCTGTGTGAGGAGTGAGCAGGTTGATGAGCTACTCAGACTTGTGGTGGAACTGAAGGATGAGGTGCAGAGATTTAGGACCATCAGGGAGTGTGAGTGGGAAATCGACTGGTGGAGTGACTTGCTGGCTTACCAGAGGGAAGGGTTCTGGGAAAATACCCTCAGAAAGGTAGTGGGCCCCCTGCCCTGTCACAGTCAGACAGACCTGACTGATGAGGAAGGTTGGAAGAGAGTCCCTACTCGGTGTCATAGGAGACACCCCTGCCTGCCTAGCCCACTTCCCTAGCTCCCTCTAGGAAGTTCCAGTTCCAGTTGCTGGAGGTTGAAGGGGAGGTGAGTGGAGAGGTGATGGAGGATCTGCCTAGGAGAGAGTGTAGGGTGTGGCCTTGAGACTGCCTCTAACAGGAAAGAAAGAAGGGTGGTCGTAGGTGATTCCCTTCTCAGAGGAATGGAGGGCCCCATATGTAGACCTGACCCAGACCATCGGGAAGTGTGCTGCCTTCCTATGGCTTGGGTCAGGGACATAACCAAGAAACTCCCTAAGCTGGTCAGGTCATCTGACTACTTTCCATTACTAGTAGTTCAGGTGGGCAGTGGTGAAATTGCTGATACATATCTATGAACTATGAAAAAAATTTCAGGTGCTTAGGGCATTTAGTTCAAGGAGCAGGAGGTCAAGTGATCTTCTGCTCTATACCTTCTGGGGGGACAGTAAGGGACACCAAGCAAGATCAGAAAGCACAAGCAATGAATAATTGGCTTGGAGGCTGGTGTCGAGTCAGAAATTTTGGAATCTTTGATCATGGAGCAGTTTACTCGGCCCCTGACCTGTTGTCTGTCCATGGAACCCACCTATCTCAAAGGGGGCAATAAATACTAGCGCAGGAGCTAGTGGGGCTTATTGAAAGAGCTTTAAACTAGCTACGAAGGGGGAAGGGGAAAAACAGGTCTCAGAAGAGATGAGCCTAGGGGAACGATGCTTAAGCTGGGGGTGAGGCAGATGACTCGTTTGAAGTGCATCTATACTAATGCACACAGCATGAGCAACAAGCAGGAAGAGTTGAAAGTGATTGTGAGTCTGGCTAATTATGACCTTGTTGCTGTTACTGAAACATGGTGGTACTACTCCCATGACTGGAGTGCTGTGATAGATGTCTACAAGCTCTTCAGAAGGGATAGACAAGGAAAGAAGGGTGGTGGTGTGGCCCTTTATATCAAAGACTGTTTTGATGTTGAAGAGCTTGGGGTTAGCAATGGCAGAGTGATTGTCTATGGGTAAGGATCATGTGGAAGGCCTGCAGGAGCGGCATATTGGTGGGGGTCTGCTATAGACTGCCTAACCAGGATGAAGAGCTGGATGAAGCATTCTATGAGCAGCTCGCGGAAGTCATGCGATTGCCAGCACTTGTTCTCACGGGAGACTTCAACTTCCCTGAAATATGTTGGAAATATAATACAGAACAGAGGAAGCAGTCCATGAGATTTCTAGACTGTGTGGAAGATAGCTTCCTTATGCAACTGGTAGGAGAGCCTACTAGTGGTGGTGCCCTGCTAGACCTGATCTTTGCTAACAGAATAGGACTGGTGGGAGAAGTGAAGGCTGGGGACCATCTTGGGCAGGGCGACCATGGAATTGTAGAGTTCTCTATTCTTGGGGGTGTCAAAAGAGTGACCAGCAAAACTACTTTCTCAAACTTCCAAAGGGTGGACTTTGATCCGTTCAGGGCAGTTGTAGCACAGGTCCCTTGGGAGTCGCTTCTAGAGGGTAAAGGGGTCCAGGAAGCCTGGACACTACTCAAGATGGAAATCTGAAAGGTGCAAGGACAAACTGTCCCTGAGTGCCATAAGGCGAGCCACAGGGGTAGACAATCAGTGTGGATGAGCTGGGAACTACTGTTGAGACTCAGGGAGAAAAAGAGAGTTTACGTCCTCTAGAAGAAGGGACAGACTACTTGGGGAGATTACAAGGAAGTAGCTAAGGTATGCAGGGAGGAAGTTAGGAAGGCAAAAGCTCAACTTGAACTCAGACTGGCTACTGCAGTAAAAGACAATAAAAAATCCTTTTATAAATATATCAATTGCAAAAGAAGAACCAAGGATAATTCTCATCCTGTACTTGATGCAGCAGGGAATGTGGTCACTGAGGACAAGGAGAAGGCTGAGGTCCTCAATGCCTTCTTTATATCTGCCTTTAATAGCCAGACCAGTTATCCTCTGGGCATTTTATGCCCTGATCTGGGAGTCTGGGATGCCACTCAGAAAACACTCCCAGTGATTCAGGTGGAGACAGTCAGAGAGCTCCTCCTCCATCTGGATTGTCACAAGTATACAGGACCAGATGGGCTACACCCTTGGGGGCTGAGGGAACTGGTGGGGGTGATTGCTGAGCTGCTCTTAGCCATCTATCAGCGCACCTGGTTAAGTAGAGAAGTCCCAGAGGATTGGAGGCTTGCTGATGTGACTCACATCTTCAAGAAGAGCCATAAGGAGGATCCGGGGAACTATAGGCCTGTCAGCCTGACCTCAGTACTGGGGAGAGTAATGGAGCTAATCATCTTGGGTGAGATCGCATGGCACGTGCGTGGTGTCCAGGGGATCAGGCCCAGCCAGCATGGGTTCATGAAAGGCAGGTCATGCTTAACCAACCTCATCTCCTATGACTGGGTGACCAGACTGGTAGGTGAAGGAAAGGCTGTTGATATAGTCTACCTAGACTTCAGCAAAGCCTTCGACACGATCTCTCACAGGCTTCTTTTTGGGAAACTGGCTGCCTGTGGCCTGGACAGGTACACAATCCTTTGGGTAAGAAACTGGCTAGAGGGCCCTGCCCAGCGGGTGGTGTTTAATGGAGTTAAGTCCAGGTGGTGGTACTGGGGCCTATCTTGTTTAATATCTTTATTGATGACCTAGATGAGGGGATTGAGTGTACCATCAGTAAATTTGCAGATGACACCAAGTTGGGAGGTGGTGTCAATCTGCCTGAGGGAGGCCCTTCAGTGGGATTTAGATAAGCTAAATCACTGGGCTGGGGTGAATGGGATGAGGTTCAATAGCCAAGTGCTGAGTCCTGTACTTTGGCCACAACAACCCCATGCAGCACTATAGGCTTGGGGACAAGTGGCTGGATGACTGTGAAGAGGAAAAGGACCAGGGGATGTTGATTGATGCTCAACTGAACATGAGCCGACAGTGTGCCCAGGTGGCCAAGAGGGCAAACGGCATCCTAGCCTGCATTAGAAATAATGTGGCCAGCAGGAGTAGGGGGGTGATCATCCCCCTGTACTCAGCCCTGGTGAGGCTGCACCTTGAGTACTGTGTTCACTTTTGGGCCCCTCACTATAAGAAAGACACTGAGGCCCTGGAGCATGTCCAGAGAAGGGCAATGAAACTGGTGAGGGGTCTGGAGCACAAGTCCTATGAGGAGTGGCTGAAGAAGCTGGGATTGTTTAGTCTGGAGAAGAGGAGGCTCAGGGGAGACCTCATTGCACTCTACAACTTCCTGAAGGGAGGTTGTGAGGAAGAGGGGTTTGGCGCCTTCTCCCAGGCAACAAACAGGACCCAGGGAAATGGCCTCAAGTTGTATCAGAGGAGGTATAGGTTGGACTTAAGAACTTTTTATCTCAGAGAGTGGTCAGGCACTTGAATGCCTGCCAAGGGAGGTGGTGGAGTCACAGTCCCTGGCAGTGTTCAAGAGGCATCTGGATGAGGAGCTGCAAGATCTGGCTTAGTAGCTTGTGGTAGCAGTGGTAATGTGAAGACAGTTGGACTAGATGATCTTATAGGTTGCTCCCAACCCTGTGATTCTATGATTCTATGATCCTCTATTAATATTTTGTTGTTGTTGTTTTTGTTATTATTATTATTATTTAGACAAGTAGTCTAAAACAATGCATTCTAAAAAAATTCAGACTAAAAGTATCTTTATCAGCAGGCTAAAAACATAGAATCATAGAATGGCCTGGATTGAAAACAATCACAATGATCATCTAGTTTCAACTCCCCTGCTATGTGCAGGGTGACCAATCACCAGAACAGGCTGCCCAGAGCCACATCCAGCCTGGCCTTGAATGCCTGCAGGGATGGGGCATCCACAGCCTCCTTGGGCAACCTGTTCCAGTATGTCACCACCCTCTGTGTGAAAAACTTCCTCGTAATGTCTAACCTAACTCTCCCCAGTCTCAGTTTAAAACCATGGTTGTTGCAACTATTCTAAGAGAAAGCTTTAATATTAAAGCATAATATTTAAGATTTTTTCCTCTCATCCTCTACTAATCGGAATACATGGTAAGATCTAGACAATGTTCCCTAAATTAATAATGTCCTACCTTTTTATAAAAAGTATGCAACTGTAAGTGAACATCAGAAATATGATTTTGAAAAGCCATTTTAGTCTCATTTGAAATTAGAAACATTAAAAATCATGATTGTTTGTGTATTTTATGTCATCACCATAGATTGAAGCAAGAGTTGTCTGCAAATTCCCCCCTTTTCTCTGATGTCTATACTTGTAAGAAGACTATATGCTTACTCTTAATAAATTTGATAATGTGACTAGGTTTAATCCATACCAGATTTCTACATTTCTGTAACAAACAGCACTTTAATTCAAATCTAGCATATGCCCAGCTAGGAAGTTACAACAATAATTATTTAGGTTGTGAGAAATTATTTGTGTCATGCCTTTTGTATACCACAAGCACCCTGCATTTCATTCTATTTGTATCAGTAGGAAGCAGCTAAGTGTATACTGAGGCATTTTGTTTTGCAGGCTGGATATCCTCCTGGTCAGTGTGCTGGTACCAGAGATAGTTTTGTTATTCAACTCCAGCCACAATTTGTGTTAACATTCACAGCCCTCTGTTTCTAGGCTGCCAGAGGCTGAACTCATCGGCGAGATAAATTATACTACCCCTCAGGGACAGCAACAAGCCACCTGTCACTTGTCAAAGAACCAGCACTAGTTTGATGGTACCTAATATCCCACCATCCGACCTGCAGGCGAAGTGGCTGTTATGAAAGTGTAGCCATGGATAAATGTGGTGGAAAATAGGTGAGGATGTGAAAGGATTTAGACGAATGAGATCACATACAATTAATAGCAAATTGTGCTGGCAATACTTTTTTTAAATAAAGGTTTTAGAGCAACAGTGACTTTCATTTTTCCTTACTGAATTGTAAACTAAAGCATCCAGAGAACATTCTGTGTTTTATATTTCCATTGAAACCACAGCTTACCTTTTGTGAGTCAACCCTCTGTTGTTTATTTCAAGACTGATGCTCATTTCTTTTGTGTTTTTGGAGGTTTGGGAAAAGTTGTCCTTGTTTTTTTGTTTGTTTGTTTGTTTTTGTTTTTCCAGTCAACTGCAAACAATGAATCAAGGCCATGGTACCCTGAAAGTAGGAATTTTGTATTGGTTTTTGCAATTAATCAAATCCAGAAGATTAGCAGCCACAGGAGTTGTAAGATTGCACTATGCTGTATTGGCATTATGAAGAGAGAGTTTCAATGAGTCCCTCCTCAAATTCAGCTCCATTTGTACTCCACATTAATAACAATTTCAATTGACTGAAACCAGAAAAAGAAATATCCAATTAAGTATCATTACATGACTTCAGTTAAATGCCAGCTTTGAAAAGTCTCTCAGAAGATATTAAGTTTCAATGAGTTTACTGCAACATACTGTGACTAGATGTTTAATCCTTAAAGATGCACAGTTGTTTTAAAGCAGTAGTCTGTGCATTTACAGATTAATTACCAGTTTTTAGATTCTGTGCTGTTTCCATGAAAATGAAGAAAGTTAATGTGACTATAACTGCCAGAACATTAAAAAAGTAAAATCTTGCAAACAGATTAGTTTTAGTGTAGCCTGCCTAAATCACAGCTTCTGGAAGAGAGAATATGTGAAACAAAACTTATTATATTAACTTAGACATGTTTAAGTTAGCATTCACGTTGTGCAAAACAATAGTATAATACAAAATGGTGTGCCATATACCAAAGTAATAAATTGATTTCTGAACAAACATTGAATATTTAGTTGATCTTTAATTCCAACACAGAAAAAAAAAAATGCAAATTTGATTATCTGAAGTTGATAATGCCCCTAAATTGGAAAACAGTGTGCCATTAGAAGCAAAATAAAGGAAAACAGAAATATGCAATAAAGTTGAAATGTGTTTTGTGTAACCAAAATTGAGAAGCAATAACATTACAGAGCAAGGCAATCAACAGTTCTAATTAAAAGAAAATGTAATTAAGCACAGAAAAAAACTATTTTAAATCTCTCAGATATACTAATAAATTATCAAAATCACTAGGTACAATACATCTGACTCTATAAAAGACAATTAATATGAACATGAACAATTTGTAAATTTGCAAAAAAAGAAACACCAACACGCTGCAGATCTCTTCCAATTTTAGATCTTAGACTCTTATTCCTTGTACTATTTTTCCATCTATTTCCTAAAGATACAAGCTAGGTCTCAAAGAGCTTTAAATCAAAGAACAGAAAGGAAATGAGAACAGAAGAGTATACATTTTTTTAATGCTTAGCATAAGTGCCAATTGTCCTCAGCTACTCCTCAACATATCTTTTGAATTATTTGAGGAAATGTAGTTGTCAAGTTGAAAATTAGTCTTTGCAATGAGGATTGATAAAAATCACTGCAGATAGATTATTTTTTCATTAGAAGAGATTTTTGGGGGGAGTAAAAGAAATTTTAAATAAAATAATTTAATGTGAAGCTGACAGAAGATCAGTAAGGGATTAAATATCAGACAAAACAGAAGGGTCAATTTTGAAAATCTTTTAAAAAGATGCCAAATGGTCTTTTCAGTTTCTCTCTATTCCAGATATAGCACACTAAACTGAAATTTTCTGAATTTCTCAGATTTGTAAATAATCTTTGTATATAGATTCAATTAGTTTCTTATTATTCAAAGTGTATAAAATGTGTTGTATTTGCACCTATTTTCCTCCTCAGTATGATTTTCCCCATCACAATCCATACATTTAAAAATGGGGTATATATTTTCCATGGACTAAAGTGTTAGTAAAAAAACATGTCTGTCTACTCACTTTTGGGTGCTTTTATAGGGAAATGTAACATCAGTCCTTCATGGCTGTCCTAGCTTCCAGCTGATTTCTAACTGACATTAAAAGTGACCTTTAAAAGGTCAAATAGTTTGGTTCCTTGTTTCCATAGAAAATGTCACTTTCCCAGCATGATACCTCATCAGTTGCAGTCATATTAATCACCAAGCTTTCTCTTTCACAGAAAGACAAATTCCTGAAGCTGGAAAAGCCAGCTTTGCAGGTCACCTGGCCCACTCTGTTCCTGATTATGGGCATTGCAACTGAAATAGAACTGCCTGGATTGTCAGCTTTTGAATGGACACTGACAGTTCATTTGCTTTGCATTGCATAGGCTTTTCCTTCAGCAGCATGTCATTCCAACTTATGGTTCTTTCCAACAGATATTACTCTACAGACATATGATATTACATTCACTGAAAATTCCACATGGCAGCTTTTTTACAGAAGAATAAATGCATAAATTGCCTTCAATTTGGTTTGCTGAGCTTTGTAGAGAGCAAAATGCTGCACATCCATTAGTCCAGAAAGTGAGTGACCTTATCTTATGGTATTCTGTTTTACACTTACTTCTGACTACGTAATAGGTTCCAGATACTGTGACTGTGCGCCATTCACTGTGAGCATCTTTACTGTATCACACCTTGAAAGTGATCCTGAGATTTGTAAGAAGAGAGAAGTATAGAGGGAAGCTGGGAAGGGAAACTAGCTTAGTGAAAGTAAGTTCTCAGGATCCAAAGATCAGTTCAGCCTACTTTATTTAATCTGCTACAAATACAAAATAAGTTTCACATACACAAACACACCTCCAATAACAATGGCTACCTGAAACTTACTGGATTCTGTGTGGATCTTCTATCAGCGATTGGAAAGGGGAAGATAGTTTATAGGGCTGTTATTAGTCTGAAATTAAATTTCAAATAGATTTAGGCAGCATTTTCATCAGTTTCATTATATGTCAGTTCACATGTCCCAAAATCCACTGCGACTGCTGTGATTACTGCATCAAACATGTTTACTGAAATAAACAAACAAACAAACAAATAAATAAAAGTATTCCAGAATAGTTTATTGGCTTTTCTCTCAATTCAGAAAAAGCTTTGAGAATTCCCTCTACATAGCCTCTACAAAGCCAAAAAATAAAAAAGCATAATAAAAAATAAAAGGTGTCACTACCATCTCATACTGTGTCATGCTTTTGCTCACCTCTGAAAATATTCTGATTACTCAGGCTTTTGCATTTTGGAGGTCAAAATGTTTGTCATCAAGCTGATATTTCTTTGACCAACAGCTAAATTCAGGTTGTTGCATCCAGCATGTTCAAAGAGTGTCTTGCACTGACAATGTATGGTGCATACTGAGGACCTTGTAATTTATGCTAATAGGATATATAAGTGGTTCAAGGATGCTACAGAAACTTATCAGTGTGAAATCAGATCTAAGAAATTGAAGCAGAAAAGATATGCTTCCTGGAATAATTTCATCTAGAATAATCAATCTCAAGGTTTATAGGATTTAATAAGGATTTAATAGGACTTTTCTACTGCTGCACCACTGAAAGGTTAGGAAACCATTTAAAAACGCTAAGCTGGACAAAGCTCTCAAAGCTCAGAGTTTGTAATGCATTAACCCTGGTATATTCCACTTGCTTTCAACATATACTATACCATCTTTGAACAGCTCGTTGTTTCTGGTACTGATGAGAACATGACTAAAAACTACATGAACATATGATATAAGAATTTGTTATAATTCTAGATGATCTTATATGAACTATTATCCTATATGAATTATAAAAATTATTTAGAATTGTTGAAAAATAACATTAAGCATTCAATTCTAAAATTAAATTAATATTTTAAAATAATGTTTGTTTTATATCCTTTCTAGAAGACAGATAGTCTCAAGTGATTGGTTCAGTGAAAATCTTAAGAATCTAAGAATTAATCTTCTTCGAGGCAAAATGACATTTTTAAAAAGTACAGACTACACAGTGAAGTATTCTTTATAACTCCTGTAGCTTTGATTAAGGAAACTACCTTTATTCTGTGAAATACGGAAACACCTTAAATGTCTCCAGATTCATGCATATGTGTTGTCCCAATGTCATTTCATTCAATGAACTACTGCAGTAGTGCATTGCAACTTAATGAACTTCATGACATTTACTTCACGGAAAAAGAGTTGTATTTTTATTTTCCCATTTTTAATTTAGGAAAATCCTTAATTCTTATTTATGAGCATTAAGTTTTACTGACGTCATCTAAATTTTCCTTGTGGAAATGATGCCTGTGTGTTTTCTTATGCTTTTTGTTTGTTGCACTGTTTTCTACAGAAAATATTTTCCTTAGAAATAATTATAATTATAAACTATAATCTTTATTTTGTTTTTCTCTGTAGCTGTGAATATAAAGTTTAACTCGTCTTCCAGATCTGAAAAATAGGGGAAAAAAATGTAGGGCAAAGAATGAGTATTTTAAAAATTCAAAAGATCAACTTGGTCACTGTAAAACTCTTACTGAATGATCTCCCTACATAACTAAGCAAAGTTAATCAAAAATTACATTTTACACTTTGAAATAATTTAAAAAATATTGTAGTCACTGTAAGATTAGGATGGTAATAACAGAATAGAATAATGAATAATATGTTCCTTTTTATTTTTTTCCATTAAAAAAAAGAAAAAAAAATTAAAAAAACAGCACTGGTCTTCAACAAAGATACAAGTGTGATTGATTATTCATGTTGCTGACATCAGTACAGAATCAACAAGCCTCATTTGTCAAAACTAGTTGAAAAATTAATTGAAAAAATTATGTATGCACCATGTTTATACCAATGAAATTTTCAAAGATTACAGAGCTTTCTATCCTTTTTTTATTTTACTCATTTTTGATTGTAATAAAATAATAACAAATACATTAATAATTATTTGCTAAAGCAAATAAACTTTGTAAAATTTGTTGCAGGAAATTTCACTGATTTAAATTGATTTATAATATTCTAATGCAATTCTAATTTGACTGTTCTTAACACATTCATACCCAGTTTAGAAAATATGAACTTTTAAAAATTTGCCTTTAGCTGAACTTGAAGAAGAAATAGATATAATTTTCAGAAAATGTATTGGAATAGCAAGTTCTTCAGGAAATCTCTTGCTTTTTATTGAGACGAACTAAAAGATTAAGATGAAATGCACTTAGAATTCTGAACTCCAACTTCTCCAGCTGGACAATCAAGGGAAAAGTTCTAGGTGCACTGAAGTCAACTGAATATCTGCCTGCTTTTGTGCAAGCAAGCTACTCAGTCATTGCAAATCATTGCTTCATCACCATTCAGACAAACAAAGCTTTTTTGTCAGTCATCAACATCAGTTTCTCATTTTGTAAGTTAAAGCATCCTTTGGTAAAAGGATAAAGGGAAGAGAATGTGGACTATAAAAGAGAGTCATATAAAAAAAATCAGAATTTCAACTTAAAATGGAAAGGTTTATGAGTGAACACAAGGGAAAATTCAAAATTTCACAGTGCTTTTCATAAGAAAATACATGTGTGAGTGAATTACAAACTGTATAAATGACCAAAGCATAGAATATGTATTCTGCACTTTGATTTATTACACTTCTTTTCTGTAATGTAGTACTTCTTTGTTATATCAGAATTGTGCACAAAGTGGAATAAAGTCAATTGGGGAAAAAGAGGAGAAAAAACATAGTACTTTCATAACTTTAAAACACACTGTATGACTATTTTTTGCAAAGCAAAATGTTACCAAAGGAACACACATAATTGATACATCCTGTCCCTAAAGACAGCAGATATGAGTGTGCACTAAAAAATAACAAGGTAGTTATTTTCAGCTTTTTTTTTTTTTTTTTCCTGCAACTTAATAAAATGTGTGAGCTTTTTCCGGGAGGTCCCCAATGTCTTATGTCTCACCCGTCAATATAGGACAGAGATAATTTTTTTCTATGGTCATATTCTCACACCTTCATTTAAAGCCCTTTGAAAATTTTAAAAGCATACATTATTTTAAACTGACATATTTTCTCCAGGTGTTTTTGAATTTCTTAAGTCAAAAGCATTATTCAGTTCTATTTAATGGTCCTCTCTTTTCAAGAATAAGATATATACATGAGAATTTATAAGTAAAAGTTCTTCATTGTCAACCAGGTGACTGCTTTCAACTTGGTGACTTATGTTACTAATCAGCAAAAGCACCTAATGTGAATTACTGCATTTATTTTGTAACTTAACAGACACAGACTGATCTGTAGATCCATACATAAACAACTACCTGAAGCAGTGGTCCCAGCCTGCATGTGGAAGATTCTGAAAGATTCAAGCAAAACTGATATCTTCCTATATGCTTTTGAGAATTGCTATGTTCTCCAAGATATCATAAAGATGTCAGAAAATGTAGGCTGCATTAAACCTCTTTTTTATTATTTTTAACTAACTGCTAAGAAAACATGTATATATATATATATATATATTTATCTCATCATGCATCAACATTTCCTCCATCTATGTACTATATTAGAGTAAAAAAAATATCTCATATATGTTATTACAACGTGTTAGACAAGTATTTGTAAAGACCATGATCCTGTATTTCACAGATATTGACAAGTGCTGAATCAAATTGTGCTGATATGACCATCCAACTGTCATTACGTTTTCAAATTACCTAAAATATGACTTCTCATGTGATCTAAATAATTTATGTTTATCAATTTCCAAATTTCTATGTGGAATCGTGAGTTCAGCCTGTCAGAAATGGTCTGAGGGTCCTAATGAACACCAATGGGCACAATCTGAAACACAGGAGGTTCCCTCTGAACATCAGAAAGCATTTTTTACTCTGTAGGCATTGGAGCACTGGCACAGGTTGCCCAAATGGTATGAAATCTCTTTTCTTGGAAATATTCAAAAGCCATCTGAATGTGATCCTCAGCAACCTGGTATGTGGCCCTGCTTGATGAGGGAGCTTAGGTCTGGAAGCCTCAAGAGGCCCATTCCAAACTCAGCCATTCTGTGATTCTGTGATAAACATGCCTAATTTCTCTACCTTCTCTGTGACCAGCATATCTGATAAATCTGTTTCTGAATATCCATTCAGTTGACCTATCTCTCCACATTCAGACTTTGAAAGGATATTTGCAAATCAGGTTTGTTTGTCATCCTCCCAGAGAAATCTGATGTAAAGACACAGGAACTACAGCCAGAAGAAAAATCATCCATTAAAATAAGCCATATGCATCACAGGACATAAAATAGTTAACTTTGAAAATAAAAATGGAGTTTCCAAACAAAATATATATAAAAAAAAATAGAAAATTATTCTATTCTTATCCCCTAATTATTTCTCTTAAATCTAATACATATCAAAGTTATATAATTTACTAAAACAGTTATTTATTTATTTATTTATTTATTTATTTATTATTTTACTTTTCACAGTGCATCTACT